>JACBWW010000062.1:1236145-1307187 GCA_020086605.1 Lanius collurio | reverse complement strand
CAGCCGCGGCCGGGGCGGGAGCGGCGGCAGCGCGGGGTGGGTAGCGTCGCCCCGTGTTGCGGCATGTCCAAGACGCTGCGGAAGAAGCGGCACTGGCTGAGCAAGGTGCAGGAGTGCGTGGTGTCCTGGGGCGGCCCAGCGGGCCCAGACCCCGATCTGCTGCGCGGCGGCGCCGAGCGCGGCGAGTTCCCGTACCTGGCGGGCCGCCTGCCCGCGGGCGGCGAGGGCGCGCCGGGCCCCGCGCTGCTCTCGGGCAAGGCGCCGGCGCCGGGGGACGTGCTGCTGGAGGTGAACGGTACCCCGGTGAGCGGCCTCACGCACCGCGACACGCTGGCCGTGGTGCGGCACTTCAGGGAGCCCGTGCGCCTCAAGACCGTGCGCCCAGGTGAGCGCCCTCCGCCGCCGAGCTGGACCGGGGCCCTCCCGCCGCCGCCCAGCCGGCCTCGCGTAGGCCCGGCTGCGCCGGCGCCCTGCGGGGCGGCGAGAGGGCCGCGGCGGGAAGCGGCGCCCGGAGGGAATGGGGGGAACCCGGGGGGAACCCGGGGCGAACCCGGGGCGCGGGTTCCGCGCTGGGAAAGTTTCCGCGGGTTCGGGAAGGCGCCGCTGCCGAGGGGGGCGATGCGGAGGAGGAGGCGGTCCCGCAGTCCCAGGGTAGCCCCGGAACGGTGCTCACTCGCTCCCCCGGCCCGTCCCGGTGACCTCTGCCGAGGGTCCGCTCCTCGCCCGGAATGCTCGGCTTCGCGCCGCTGCGATGCGGTGTCTGTGCGGGTGTGACCCTCGTGGGGCTCCGGGTGGCTCAGGGGCCCCCCGAGGTTCCGGTCCCCACATCCTCCTCTCGGAGGTGCAGGTGGTGTTTTCCATGGTGTTTATATAATCCGCTGCTTGCAGAGGTCGAGGGCGAGTGGGGAATGGCCGGGATGGAACTACGGTGTGCCGTCGCTCCGTCCTGTTGGTTTTCCGTTTGGCAAAGACAAAAATCCCGAGAACAAACTCCGGTTGTTCTTTTTTTCATAGATTTGTTTTATTTTTAAGTACACTTTAATTAATTAATGCTTGTGGTAAAATCGCATGTATCAACATGCCTGTTAAATGTCAAATTGATGCTGAATAGTGGCACCTGCAGCCACATGAGTTAATTCATCAACTCCAGAGGTACCTGCTGCTTTCTCGATAAGGCAATCCAGGTGTGAGCCTAGTGCCTTATAAGAATGTGTCTTGGGAAAAACCAATCTTCTCTGAATCCCAATGAATATCAGTATTTCTTTGACAGAGGTCTGTATTATTTCTCATAGAGTTTCTTTGCTGAACACTTGTTCTTCTTTTGTAACTGCTGGGTGCTATTTGACGTAATGTAATACGTATTTGAAGTCGGGTTTTCCTCGTTTGACCACTAATGAAAAGTCATCTTCCATGTAGAGACTGTGCTGTTGGTCCTGCTTCATATAATTTGTTAAATTAAAACAACAAAGCAAGAAAAAGTGAAACAGACGTACATCTTAAAAGCACCTATGGAAGCGTGGTAGGTTTTGAAAGAGGTCTTGATTTACAAAATTGGAAATCCTTTCTGAAGGGTGGAAATAGAAAAGAACAAACAGCTGCAAGTTAGATGTGAACTAAGAGGATTAAAAATAAGAGGGACAAACTGTTTAATATAGAAAATAATCTCTTTTTTAAAGAGAAAGCTTGGGGAAGATGAAACTATAGTCCAAAGGTATTTCTTGTATTTACTGTGGAGGGAAATAGGCTTATTGTTGTGCTGGGAATTTCCATAACAGAGGTGTCAAACTGTCAAAACTGGCAGAAAAGATTTAGAAGAAAATGCTGCAATTAACAGTAGAAAATGGTAAGAGCCAGATGATGTTCACGAGGTCTTCCAGGTATCAAGTATTAGCAGTATTGTCTTACCTGTTCCTTAAATCCTGGGCGATGTGGAAGGGATAGGAGTGGGGAATACAGAGAACTGATGGGAAAAGGGTCCAGAAGATTAACAGAGGCTGGCTGGTGATTCCACCAAGTTGATTACAATTTGAGTTAAGAAGGAAAATATTGGGCATGTGAACGAATACCACCTAATGAGGAGAGTGGGCTGCTTTCACTGGCTGGTTTAATCAAATCCGAGTATTTTGGTGAGGTGGATTTTCTAGTAGGCTTTCAGTAAGGTATCAGTGACTTGGATGAGGCTCTTACTGAGCGAGCATGGTGTGGCAGTGTAGCTGCCAAAATACAAGAGCAGAACTCTCCTGTGGCTTAGTAACTGGTTAAAACAGAGGAATGGTTTTCTCAACAGAAGAAAACTGCTGCTGGAGTCTTGTAAGGACCTGTGCTGTTTAGCATAGTCATCCAGAGCTTGTAAACCCAACTCTGAGTTTGGTTGTACAAAGAGAAGTAGCATTTTTATGCTGATTTTATATAACTTCTGGAATATATCAAACTGAATCTTCAGATCCAGCAATTTTTCCCATACTGTAACATATTTACTACATCAGATGATTTTTTGTAGTAATTTTCTCTGTTAGATTTAATGTCCTTAAGTATAGTATTTTAAAACATACTGATTTTTGGTTGTTTTTTTGCAGCTGCCACAGCTGCTCAGTGGCAGTTTTCCAGTTGGGGTAGATGTAATTAGAAAGTTGTTGACAAGGCATCCTCTGTGAAGACCTATGGCTTTGAATTTGGCTTCCCTTGTGATCCAGAGCCATCCAAACCTGCCAGGTTTTGGAAGACATCTGGGAAGGTGTGTGGGGCTGTGTGAGTGGTTGAGGTGAATGGAGTGAGGGCTGGGAGCTGGTGGTCCCTGGTAGGCTCGTAATACGTCTGAATTTTCAAAGACATTTAATTATTTTACTGCATTTCAAGGTCCTGTGTTTCATGATTTTCCCCAGTCAAAACTCAAACCCTCATTTGGAAGGCAGGGAGTGCTGTGCCAGCAGACCATTGTGAGCCCCATGGCTCTTCAGGCTTGCATGCTATTGGGACAGAAGTCTGAGGGGATCCAGTGCCAAGGGTCTACAGTGAGGAATTTGTCCCCTTGAATCTGAATTGCAGGGTGTTTGTAAGGTCCTGATGCTCACAGTCTGCCTCTGCATTTTAGAAGGGTGGATTTGGTGCTCCATCTTCCAGGTGAAGGCTGTGCAGGTGACCCTGTGGCCTTGAACAGCAGGACTGCTTTGCTTCAAGTGGTAGTGTAGTCAGTCCCTCATTAAAGGCAGTAACAGCTGTAGTTGACAGCAGTAAAATCTATCTGTGATAGATTTTCTATGAGCTTCTTGCAAGCTCATAGAAAATTTAAAATGGAAATTTCAAGATGCTGTTTGGGCTTGTTTGATAAGACACTTGAAGGATATGAATGTTAATTTGAACGCCATCTGTTAACTGCTCATGACAAACGATGGACCATTTTGTTGACGAAGAAATTTGTCCTTCCTATTCTTTTTCTGTCTTTATTACAGAATTACTGAATCAGCTAGGTTGGAAAAGACCTTTGATATCATCAAGTCCAACCTATGACTTAGCACCACCTTGTCAACCAATGCCATGGCACTAAGTGCCACCTCCACTCTTTTCTTAAACACCTCCAGGGACAGTGACTCCACCACCTCCTTGGGCAGCCCATTCCAATGCCCAGTCACCTGTTCTGTGAAGAATTTCTTCCTAATGTCCAACCCAATTAGCTGAGGAGGGAGAACAAGACCAGTGTGCCAGGTGTGTGAGTATTGTGTCCCAGGTGGGGATGGTCTCAGGTGTGTGCAGATTAGCCAGAAAATCCACGGGTCCAGTATCAATAGGGATGGACTCAGCAAAGTCTGCAGAAGGCCAGTGTTGAGTGCTCTGCCAGTGGCATTTGGGACTGATGCTGTGATCTGAGCTGTCTAAATAAAACTTAAATTCTACATCAACTTCAAGATGATAACCACACCTCTGTTTGTGTATAGCTCATCCTCTTGATCAGATGAGCAGAGCAGTACAGAGAGCTAGGGCAGCTTGTGCAGTGGGATATCTGTATGGATGTGCACACAAGCTGCTAGGGGCCAGCTCATCCTAATGAATCCATTTGTATTTTAGCCACACTTGGGAAATGCTGGTTTTTGCCTAATTGCCTGCTTACATGCATTCAAACAATGGCTGTTGTGTGCTCCAGGACCTTCCCTGTCCAGTGTTACTTGGATTAGGGCATTAGCCTTGTAACTGGCTGGTGCTACTGCAGAGCCTTCTATTTCCGTTAGGGAAATAGAATATTCTAGTCATATCCGTGGTACTTGAGTGCTGAGTTCATCCTCTCTAGGTACCTACTTTCCTTCCAGTACATGAAAGGAACCTACAAGAAAAAACAGACATTTTTAGAAGCACAAGTAGTGATAGGACAAAAAGGAATGGATTCAAACTGGAAGAGAGTAGGTTTAGGTTAGTTATTAGGAAAAAATTCTTTGCTGTGAAGCTGGTGAGGCACTGAAACAAGTTGTTCAGAGAAGCTGTGGCTGCCCCATCCCTGGAAGTGTTCAAGACCAGGTTGGACAGAGCTTGGAGAAATGTGATTTAGTGGAAGGTGTCCCTGCCCATGGCGGGGCACAGAACTTTGAGGTTCTTTAAGGTCCCTTCCAACCCAAACCAGTCTGTGTTTCTGTGATTGCATAAAATCTATGGTTGCATGCATATTCAGGGGCCCTGAGCAACCTGATCTAGTGGTGGCATCACTGCCTGTAGTGGGGGGATTGAAGCTGGATGGACTTTAAGGTCCCTTCCGACACAAACTGTTGGAGGATGATGATACCATGATGATTCAGAGTTAGGCAGAAAGCTGTTTGTATGTGCAAATGAGATTGCTAGAGTACTCATCAGTACAACCTCGAGTGCCTTCTTTCTTCATAGCAGCGTGGTAACCAAAATACATCCAAACTAGACTGCAGACTTAACAGTAAGAAATTCCTGATATCTACAAATTCCTCTTTCTGCAGGGTGAGCTGCCAGATACTATGTAGGAAACAGTGTGTTCTCCTTCCAGACTAAGGAGCATAGATGAATATAGCTACTCTGTGGCATTTATTATGGTTTCATGGCCACTATAGGGAGGATCTGGGACAGAAGGGGCAGAGTCTTACAGCTCTTCCACTCGAGAAATATTTCCAGAGCGCTTTGTTTGGTCCCTTGGTTTTGGAGCGAATGCATGTTGGCTCCCTTGTATCAAAACTGATCTTTAATCAAAAAAAATGCAGCAAGATGTAAAAGGATGAAAAGTGTTCTTTGGACTAACTTTTTTTTCAGTGCTCCTGAAGCTATTAAACAGTGATTTCCTATAGATTTGTTTCAGAGTTGACGTTCATTCATGGCTCGACCCCTTCCTCTGGCTGGAGCATTTATTCCATGTCTCCAGTCAGGATTGCCTGGCCTCTGGCAGGTGTAAGTTTGTGCTTTGCTATTTTTTTTCCAGTGGGACATGTGGAGGACATCTCAGCTCATACTGACAGAACTGATGGGATCTTTTTTCCAGTCCTTCGTGCCGTTTCCAATAGGTTCAGTACACCCCAGTCCAAAGCTGATATGTGTTGCTGCTCTGTGTGCACTCAGCCATTGTCTGCAGTTTTGTGATGTGACACCTCTAAGTGCCTCAGGTCTATTGCTTTGTTTGAATTACATTACACTAGTGCAGAGGATGAGAGGATTGATGGGTGGATGTACTTAACTGATTTTTTGTGAGTCTGTCACCTTACCTTCCCAAAGATCTTTCCTGATCAAAATCTAATACAAGCTTACAAGGAGACAACTTATTGCTGGATGCAGTTTTTCACATGACTGCAATGGATTCCTGATGCCTCTGCTACCAGCAGGAGATAATGGGAATGTTATGACTTTGGGGGGGGGGTTCGGCCCCTTCTCTGAAGCAGAGTGAATGAAAATGGTGACAAATCCAGTGATTCAGAGCAGGATTCAGCACTCGAGACACAATATTGGAAGCTGAGTATCTGAGCTTCATTTAAATTTCCTCCTGTGCTTGAGGTAGGTACAAAGCGGGTACCTACTTGAGGGGGTAAACATTTGCATGTTTACCAGTTAAGGCAGAGAGGAGGGCGAGCTGCCCTCCCTGGCTGTTTTCACAAAATTGGATGAATTCTAAGCCTGCCATGTTGAAACAGTGATCAGAGTACATACACTAGGATAATTTTGCCTCTCGGACGAAAGGCATTGCCCTAATTCTTCGTTTCTGTGGAAGCTGGCAGCAGTCCATCTCCATGGTGGAATAGAGGAATGTGTTAGTTGGGAAGCCTGAGGAGCTGCACATCCAGCTTGGGTCCCTCAGCCCTTGCTGGGTGTTGGCTGGAGGCTACTGGGTGCTACTGTGGGAAACTGCCCTCCCTGCTTGAGAGTTAATGAGGAACCAACTCGTTCTGTACTGCAGAGGAGAGGTTGAGTCATTGGACCGTGCTCTGAAAAGCCCAGAGCATACAGATGTGCTGTAATGAATGGGGGTATCCCAGTTACATCAAAGGATGCTGTCTTGGAAGAGAAAACTGAAGGGGAAATGCTTTCTGCTGGAGGTTGTCTCTATAAAACAGTCCTGTTTCAGTCTGGGAGCTGCCTTGCACAAAAAGCTGTGAGCTTGCACCTTAAATGTATGGATGCAGAGGACTATCAAGTGCTAATACCACTGCATGTTAGGATGTTCATGTAATTTATAATCTTGCTTCTAATATTCCTCTTTATATAAATGTACTCTTGGCATAGACCTTATTGCCTTTCCCTTTCACATACTTCCTTGTTTAAATTTTGCTGCAATGAGTGCTGTGGTGATGATGGCACCAGAAATGCCCACTAATGATTCTACTCTTTCTTGGTGTGGTCATTTCAGATGATAACAAGGCCTCATGTGGCTTTTGCAACTAATTTATACTTTTATGTTCCCTTCAGGAAGACCGTTCTGTTCCCTGTTTCAATCCTTGATGTCTCTCAGGAGAGACCCCATGGGATACTGCATTTATCTGGAGCTGGTGGCAGGGCAGGGGGTGCTGTCTGTGTTCTTCTCCAAACCCACCTCTTTGTTCCCTGTTTTAGGGAAATCATATTTTCACTAGGACTGTACAGTCAAGCACTCATATTCCAGATATTCCTGGAAAGAACTTCCTTTATATGCAGGTAGACAGTTTTGATTGAAATTCTTCCATATATGTTTACGTTGGGTTTTTACTAAACCTCTACCAACCTTAGGTGTCCATGCTAGCATAGAACTTGCTTAAAATCCCTGAAGTGTAATTTTGTTGCTACTCTTCAATGGCAGGAAGTTTTTTTTCTCTGTGACTGAAGCTAAGAGTGAAATAAAAATGAACCTTTATTAGAAGTCATGATTTCGACAGCAGATTTCGTCTCCATGATTTTTGTCTAGGTATGACTTCTTCAGTTCTTGGCTGGCCTTAATGAAATGCTAGTCAGTTGTAGAAAATGGACGGGTTTTATCTCAGAAGATACAATATCCTTAATTTTCTAAAGGAAGTTTCATTTTGCTTTGATAAAACAAAGACACTTTGAAACTAAACTGTCTTTTGGGAAACTTCCTAAACTAAACAAGTGGTGCTCCTATAAGTTCCTATGCACTGTGCTCCTTTATTATTGAAGCATTTGCTTCAAGTTATTTTTCAGCTGCAAAACTTAAAAAAAAAAGAGCCTTAAAATGTGACAAGGATTGTACATTCAAATTGACAGGTGAAAAAATGACTCTGGTTTTTGTTGTTGCTCTACTTTAAGATCTTTAAAGCCATTCTTCTGGTTCTTGTTTTTAATTCACAATGCTTCCTTATAAGAAATATCTTGTTGTGTTCATGGGCTGTTAGTTAAATTGCTTCTTTTTTCCTGAATGGGAACAATTTTCTTCTTCAAAGCAACCGTATTTTTGAGAGATTTGGATTCAGAAAAAATGGGAGTGCTCTGTATTTGCAAGTAAATTTCTAATGTAGTCCTGCTGATCAGAAGGCAAGGGGAAGAATGCATTAGGAAGGTTGCAGACTTGGATTGTTCTGCTACATTGTCACAAAAATCAGAATTCTTAGTAATTTCTCATCTCATTTGTTAATTAAGTTTGAGTTTGTGTTAAATTGATCTTTTTTTGTGCCCTCTGTGGGTCGTGATGGGAATGGGATCTTCTCCCAGGTGCTATTTCAGCAGCAGTTGGATACGAGGGCTTCCAATCTGATCAGCTTTAAAAGCAGGAGCATTTACTTTGGGTGGAAAGGGTAGTTAGTATCTTAGGAAGGGTGTTTGTCAAGGAGACAGTAAAGGCACTAATGGTGACAAGGGGGTTGTAAAACCTGTGTAAAGCTGTCCCCAGTTGTTTAAGGTGCAGATGCAAGTAGTTACACACAGCCATTTTCTGTCATTAGTCCAGGTGCAGCTTTCAATATGAAACACAATCACAGCAATCTTTTGTTCAGCCTTATATCACTGTGCTTATGCAACCTGTTAGTGTAATGGTTTTATGTTGAAATATGATTCTGTTTGCAAAGCACACCCAGGTCTTTAGTTGTAACTGTGGGCTTTCTCTGACAGGGAGCTTTTAAAGTGTGTTCTCAGGGCTACATTTAAAAAAGCTTGCTTAAAGCTACTTTTCAATATGTATGATTCTCAAGCCTGTAATTTTTTATGAATTGGTGATTGCTCTCAGTTGAATGCAACTTCTTCAAATTAAAAATCAGTAGTGTGTTTACTATCCGTCCTCTATCGCTCTTCACTTGCTGAATAGTGTAGTTCATATAGCTTGATCCATTGTAAATGATTTTCCTGAGATACAGTTAAAAAGTGATATAATTTACGCTCTGAATTGCCATGTCTCTTCAGTTACTTTTTAAAAAAAAAAAAAAAGCAAAGCTTGAATTGTAGCTCTGTCAGATTATGGTGCACTTGAATAGTGGTTTTTACTGTGTTCTGCTTCAGTGCTGTTTTATTATTGCCTTTGGTAATAAATACAATCAGCCTGGCAGCTGGCAACTGATGAATATGGATTGGGGATGCTATATAAACATCAGAAGTATTCTGGGTTTTGGAGTCTAGAAATGCATTTTCCATCAGCATGGCAATGAAATATTTTTTCAAAAGGTGGTAGAGGCAATTAACAAGGTTAATGTGATCGTGTGAATTGTCTGTTACTATTTCTCTTCTTACACCTGCTGCATTTGGAGCTAGGGAAGATGAAATCCAAACTGGTGTGCCCTGATGTGAGAGCCTAACAAGATGTGACTACAACCACAGTTGTAGTTGTACAAAACTGGGTTGGTTTGGTAATGCTGGGACTAGCTAGGACTGTCTCTGGCACTGGTGGGAGAAGCTGGAACCATCCCTGTGTCTCTCCTGTGGCACACGTGTCCAAGTATTAGGGAGTACTTTGAGGATGACTGTTCACCTTATGTCAACGAGACTGAAGTAGAGCAGATGTGAAGAAAGATATCACCAGCCTGGAAAAACTCCTGTGTGGTAGAGATGGAGGTGGAATTACTACACAAAGGAAATAAGTGGGGGGTATGCAGGAGCAGCACAAAAGACCAGGATTAGGAGTTTGTTTCTCTGCTCTCACAGCACAAATACCAGGCTATAACACACAGAAGGCAATTCCTGATAGCAGGAAACATCTTCAGGTGTGTGAGGTGCAGAGGCCATCCCTGGGGTTGGGTTTGGCAAGGTCCAGTTGTTACTTGAACTTTCCTTGTAGCACTTGGAATTCTCTTGCCTTGTACTTGCTGATTGATAACTGTGTAGGAAGGCACAGATGTTCAGGGCTTTTCCCGTTTGGTCCCAAGTATACTTTTGGACTGGAGACATGAAAATGCATCCCTCTTGTGCTGAATGTTGTTTACAGCTTTATCTTTTTGTCAGCTGAGTAGGAGCTGCTCTGGGAGGGAAGTTCAAGGGTATTTCCAACTCAAGACCAAGACCCAAACGTGGGCTTACTGCAGGTGATGTTATTTCCTGCACTCCTTTTGGCACTATGGAGGGGCCCTGGAGCACAAGGCGAGTTGTCACCGTGCTCTCAACACTTTTTGGGAGATATTTACTATGGTAGAAAGATTAACATGAAATATTCAAATAAATAAGGCCACTCAGCCACCCAAAGTGACAACGAAACATTCCCAATGTGGTACCTTATGGCTGAGCACACATATGTAACATTTCTCTTAACTTCCTCAATTCCATATCAACAAAGTGACAGGAGATTTAGAGATTTATGTTATAAACCCAAACCTCATTTTGAATCTGAACACTTGAAAGGGGTTAAAAGGCATCCTTGGCTGTAGAGGACCCACATATTTGGAAACATTTTACAGAACAGAAACATATACCACACAGTACAACATAAGTAACATTCACTCCACTGCATTTATTTGCTATTCTGATAAACATTACAAGTCCTGCCCTAATGAATTCCTCTAAGTACTAGCAGCTTCTCCTAATGAGCATTAATTAAACTTTTCCAGCATCTCTACCTTCACCAGAGAAAAGTAATTACTCACTGCTGCCCTACAGAGAGGGAAATAAAATCCACAGGATTATGGTTTTTTAGGCTGAGTAAGTAGGGCAGAAAGGAAAGCCTGCAATTTAGAGGCAAGTTGTATAGTCGGTAATTCCACAACATGAGCAATACTTCAGGCCTTGGATTGAGTAAAACTGTTTTCCTGCTGCCTGTAAATAAACCACTAAATAGGGTTTAATAATAGTACCCAGGTCTGTCAAGGACATAACTATTTGCCTTTTTTAAAGTAAGAGGACACAGCACAAGCTCTGACCTCAGCTGTTCCACATGGTTTAACCCCCAGCTGCACACACCCATCCATAGTTCAAACCTTATCTAACAGGGAGACATTTAAAAAATATTTTAGTGGCATTATGGCATAATATTGCCACTTAAAACAAAAAGTACATGCTTAAGTGGCATCTGGATATGTCATATTTTAAGTCACAGGACCATAGAATCATCATAGAGTAGTCTGGGTTAGAACAATTTTGATTAAAAATCTGGGATGTTTTTAGCAGGAACCAAGTCTCACTAAGGAAGAAAACCACGGCAGTTTTGTTGTCAAACTTACAAGTAGTTTTTTAGATGCCAAATACAATTCATTGAAGCTCACATTCCAAACATCATCTTCCAAGGAAGCACTGTCAACTAGAAGGAAAATCAAGGCAATACATCTCTCTGTATATTCCTTGGCACTGGAACACCACATTTGTCTACCTGCTGGTACTTCCCCTCCATGTACTCACAGTACCAAGCAGTTTTCACAAACAAGTCCTCCCTGCACCAAAGCATTTCCAGTCTAATCTCACTGCAAAGAAGATTAGTGAATTTACTGAGAGATAATAGTTGCAGCAACGGAGGTAAAAATACTTCCCTGGCACTTTCGGTCAGCTGATTTTTGAGGAATTCTTTAGACCAATAAAGGATTAAACGAGCCATTAAACATAATTCCCTGGGATTTATACAGGGCTGTGCCTCTCTTTTATGTAACAGGATTCTGAAATTCCTCCACTGCCCCCTCCCCAAGTATATGCATTAGGAGGAAATCATTTCTACAACCCTAAAACTTTGGAACTTAGTTATTTCCTGATAGTTCAGTGGTTTTAGAGGAAATAAACTGGATGTTAATCCTCTTGCATTTATTTAATGAGTAGTACCAGCACACTCTGCTGCTTTTTGCTGCAGCAAGAATGGCAAACGTGGTGTATAACCAAAGCAAAGTTGCATCTCCTGGCAAGGAAACCTCAAAGAGGGTGATGGTTTAAGTGGTTTGGGTGTTATTGTTGTCTATTTGGGAAAAAAAATGGTGTCAAAATAATTTTTAAATCCACAGAATTAAAATAATAGAAAAATTTCATGGATTTTTCATAGAAATCACTTAGTACAGGAGGGAAGTACTTAATCAGCATATCAACTTACACCAAGTTCAAATTATTTGTGAATGGGTTTATGCTTTGGTTTTTAATAATGTCAGCAAAAGAAGAAGTAAGTTACATACATGCACCTCTATACTCAGCTGCACGACAGAGCTGGTAGGCAAAACCATCTGCACAAGCAGCAGAAACGTGCCAGACACAGCACATGGCCCTCACTTCTGCTTCAGTTACACTTCTGCTGAGATCTTCCAAAAAACTCTTGCAGGGAAAAGGAAATCTTACATGAAAACAGACACTTGTGCTTTGTGTTTCAGTTAGTTTTTAAGAGAGTGATTTTCCTGCCCAGACTAAGTTTGATGCTGAACGTCCTTCCCCTGCTGTATGTTTTGTGTCCAGAATCCCCAGTGCACACCCAAAACGCCGTGCATGCTTTTTCCTGGTTTGGCTAAGCCACAGCAACTCAACTACTACAGAAGAGATGCAGTACTTTTAAAGGGGTTACTAAACTAGACAGCCACCCACCCACTCCTCTAAAGATCACACAGAATCCCAAAAGTTTGGGTCAGAAGGGACCTTAAAGCTCATCCAGCTCCACCCCCTGCCATGGGCAGGGACACCCTCCACTAGACCAGACTGCTCGAATACTTCATTTTTCTGTCTTTCGGTTAACTTTGTTATAAACATGGCACAAAGAAAAGCACAGAGGTGCCTATTGGTTGCTTTGTCTATTTCTTTATCACTTTTACTAACAGACTTAGCCACCACAGGAATTTAATTCTCAATGACTCACGAGACTACGTTCTTTGTACTTAAAACCAAATCAGGTATTTTTATTTTAGAATACCAAGAATTCAAACTCATTTAATTATTTGGATTCACCCAGCTGCCTGATTTCATGAGCTACAACAGACATATTTGCAAATACTCTTAAGACCTACTCAAATATCTTAAACTTCTTGTTTTAAATTTCTTTCTGGGAGTGTGTTTGGTCATTCACCAGAAGCTGCAGCGCTGTCAGACACTCTGCAGCAGCGGGTCCCAGCTTGAGGCCCCTGAAGACTGAGATGCCTTGAGTGATTCCCACGGTGCTAATTAAACATTTAGGAGGAGCAGACAGATTTTGAGCTCAGCTGGGCACACTTGGAGAGGCTGAGGTGTCTGTAGGTGCAGGGCCTCCACCTGTCTGACACTGGAGCTGGCAATTGCCTCCTAAAGAAGCATTGGAAGCATTTATGTTACTCCAGCAATTCCTTATTGGAAATACTGAGAATTGGAACTCTCTGGATACTGGAAAACTCTGGGTTTTATCATGCTGTGATTTGCATAGCTTTAATAGATTTTGCCCTTGCAACAGCCAGATTTTAGCACAAATTCTGTAACAAAATTCGGATGAGACAGGTGTGTCTGGTAGGAAGCAGGAGGTTATTGACTTCCCCTGGCCTTTGCAGAGGGAGGGAACCTGGAATGAACATGAAAACCATTGTGTGGATGAGCCACTATTTAAACTGTGGTGTTGGACACAGCTTAAAATGGAGTTATTTTCATCAGGCATTGGCAGCTGTTCGGGGGCAATGGAGGATGGGATCTTTAGGGTCTTCATTAACCTTCTCATCGGTCTGTGTTTGTACACAAGTGTGGGTAGTGTGTCCACAGGGAAGTTCCAAAGTATTCAGAGCTACCAATTGTTCTCTCAGTGAAAGTCTTCTAAAAATAGGGTATTCTTCCATTCAGACATCAAAACCTGATCTGTAATGTGAAGTGTCATGCTGTAGGAACAGTAAAAGAGCTTTTACATGAGAAAGTTCTTTCTTTGAGCTGTTTCTTACAGTGGGTGAAATGCAGCAAAAAGGACTTGAATCACTTTTTGCTTTATTGAATTACCTTCAGGTGGCATAAAATTTGTTCTGAAATCCTTATTCATTGCCTTTTGGCAAATACATATGATTTTTTTTCTATTTGAACTATGTTCTTAAGAGGTCCCCTTCTCTTCCTGATGTGCGGGCTGCAGAGATGTTGGATATTAAGGAAATGGCAAAGAGAAAAACAGTGTTTTCAAAAAAACACCCAGTTCTTTGACAGAACTTTCTGTGTTATCTAAAGAATTTGAAACTGGGGCATGGGAGCTGGATGCTCACTTCAAACTGCAGTGATCTAGAAAGATTTAGCATTCCTTGTTACCTTGCAGTCTTAAGTTTTAAATGCAAAATGCAAGGCTTTTCTCAAATTCTGAATGCAAAGTGTGAGGCTTTCCTTATTTAATGAATAAGTGGAGATAAAAATAAAATCTGCTTTTTGCAGTAACAATGTGCCTGTGGTTCAAATGCAGGAAATTTGAGCGATGCCCACAAACTTAGCTGGACCTCAGCACTGCAGCAAATTATGTTGAGAAGCAGAGGTTATTTGGAATTTTGCTGTGCAAACACTATTCTTAACCTGCATGCTGGACTTGCTCTGGTATTTTTTAGAGTAACAAATGATGCAGTTGGCCCTCTCCAGTCAGACCCTCCTGACACTGTAAACCTTCTGGGTGCCCACCATGCTGGGCGGGTGAGGACGTGCTGCACACACAGCACAGCCTTGGCTTCACCTGGCTGCTCTGACAGTGCCTTGGGGAAAGCCCCGTCAGTCTCTTAGTAAGAATTTAAACTGGCAGGTAAAGACAAGCTAATCTCTGCTTCATCCCATGATTTATTTGAGCAGCAAGATGTCTGGTTCCTTTTCTTTGCTATTGCTGTAGAGCTGCCAGTGGGGACTGAACAATGAATTTGGGAATTTAAATGGATTTATTCAGTAACAATCAAGTGCTTGCCATGTAATTGCTGCCTGATTCTGACTCGATATGAATAGTAAAATTGGGAAGGATCTTGACTACATTCCAATCACAGTTTTGTGAGATGATGACCATGGTTAGGACAGGTGCCTGCTGTCAGATTTGCCTGATGTAATTCTTACACTTGTAGTTGCAGGGTGGGTTTTCATCACCCAGCTGAATGTTTTATTAGATTGGTCAATTGACATATATCATATACTGGTATTCAGACAAAAACATAACCTTTTAAAACTCTTACCTTCAGGTTCTTACGTTCTGGAAGCGAGGGGAATAGGGATTGTTTTAATAAGAACCATCTGCTGTGGGTAACAAGCTCTGTGCTGTAGCAATAGTAGAACATTTCAGAGAGATTACTGCAGAACCTATATGGTCAGACAAGGATGACAGAAGAGGAATGATGCAGTTAAGGCAGGAACAAACTCTGTGCTGTCAGTTTGAGTGTTCTGTTGGGGTGCACAGCCATAGCTGCCTTCTGGTTGATCACGAATTGTGAACAGAAATTGGATTTGGCTTTACCTTCAAAGCTGTCTCTTCATTTGAAGTGCTTTCTTACAAGGATTCCATTTCTGTGTCAGTCTTGAATTTAGTGAGCTCTTTAAGCAAATGTAAATGACTCCAGCCTTTGGAGACAGCTCCATACAGACGCTGGCTGGCCCCTTTCCCGAGTGGAATGCACCGCAGTCTGAGAGCTCTGAATGCCTCGAAACTTCTGTTGTTGTAACTGAGGACTCTTTCTGTCTCATGACCTCGACAACATTATTATTTTGCTTATTACTTTCACCTTGTGCCAAACTTTGTTGGGCAAACATTAAATTACAGAATCACGGAATTGTTAAGGTTGGAAAAGACCTTTAAGGTCACCAAGTCCAGCCATCAACCAGCACCACTAAACCATGTCCTCAAGTGCTAAATCAACATGTTTTTTAAACACCTTCAGGGATGGTGACTCTGGTAGTTCCCTGGGCAGTCTTAATTGAAACTGGAAGCAACTGGGTGCAAGTTAATCACTGAATTCAATAGCTAATCAGCCAGACAGTTGTCACAGACATCTGCTGGTGAGCAGTTGTTTGCTGCCCTGTTCTCTAGACTTTGATTCTTGTTCACTGCTGAAATGTTTATTTTGTCATTTATTGTACATGGAGAATGGCTAGGAGGTGTCTTTGAAGCTGGTCACGAGTGATCGTGCCATTTGTACCCTGACAACAGCCACGGCCCTGCAGGGCTTTCTTTCAGATGGTTTAGGTTTTTGAATTGTGTTTATACATGGCTTATGCTGGAAATCATAGAGTGAAAATGAAGTTACTGTGGAGTTGTCGCCCGTGTTCTTTCTTTCTGCTTCGACTAGTTCTGGTTTATCATGTAGAGCAGCAGAAGAAATTTGTTCTGAAGTTAAAAATACTTGGAAATACAGCTGTGGTGCTCCCCATGCAGAACGACCTCTCCATTGGTGAGCAAATACTATGTGCCAGCTAGAGCTGAATCTGGTACACAATTGACCACTGAAAGGGCAAGTTTTCTTTTAATGTTCAGAAAATTCTGATTATAAAAATCAAATTTATCCTTCTAATGAATAGGTTATTTGCCCTTTTAAAATCTGCCAGTCTCTTGAATGCAGATGTTTTGAACACTTTATTGCAGAAGTATTTCTTGAAAGAAGATCATCACATTGCTGTTATGTTGTGATGGTTGTGTGCATGATCAGGATTGGACTTCATGATCCTCGTTGGTCCCTTCCAGCTCAGGATATTCTTTGATTCTGTGGGTTGGTTGTTAGTATGAAGGTTTATGTTTTAATAGCTCTTGGTTACCAGCTTCTTTTTCCACGTGCTGACTTACTCTGTTGAGACACTTGTGTTAGTAACCAGAGATAGATAAGAAAAAGAAGAAACGCTGAGAAACAGATGTTGCAAGACCAAGTACCCAGCTGTGTGCTAACAAAATGAATTCTATGGTGATTAGTTAACAATTCTTTGGCAGGCAGAGGCATATGTAAAGCAGTAAACACATGGGGAAATAACAATATTAATTTAAAAAAAAGTTCTGAACTTAAAACATTGGCAGCATGAGTTCAACCATCTGTGTGACTGAAGAGCTGACTGTATTGTGGTCACACCAAGGTCAGTTGGGCTGATTTTAGAACTGGTTTTAGACCTGTTTTCCTGCAAACTGGTGATGCAGAGGTACATGGATTTTCAACTTAAATGCTGCGTCAGTAACGAGGAGGAGTCTGTCGGCCTCAGTTGGCTGGGTTTGTTAGAAATTCTAATCACTCTGCCAAACAGTGAGGTGAGCACCTCTGCCAGCTCTTTGAGTGAGCTGGGGCTGTCACTGGGATCCTGCACTGCTCCCAGACACGCTTTGGAGCTCCTCAGTCAGCACCTCTGGTGCTTCTGTGCCAGATTGGCTGCTGTGACCTGGGTTCCTGCAGGGAAGGGCTGTGATGGGATGTGCCAGTGCTGCCTGGGCAAGTCCAGCATGCTTGTACTTCACTAGAAAGCAGCTGGATTTCAGAGGCTGAGCAGTTCCTCTCTGCTGACGTCCAGCTCCTCACGTGTGCTCCTTGGAGAAAGCACTCTTTCATAGTTAATTGAAAATCCTGGGTTCCATAACTAAAAGTAAATCTTATTAAATGAATAGTGATGAAATAATAGGATATCCTGTGCAAGCAGAAAGAGAAATATCTTTCATTTTTAGTATTAAAATTTAGTATTCTTTAGTGATGATTAACTGAACACGTAGGGAAATGGTCTTCTCTTACATGATTACTTCAACAACAGCCTGTGATAAAGATTATAAATAGAAGCTTCTCTGCAAAACTGGGTTATAATAGAATTGGAGTTCATGCAGTGACACCAGAGAGATTCATGGGTGTGACAGAGGAACGTGGCTCAACATCTCTTCTCTTTCTGGGGTGCTGTGCTGCACACTGGTGTGCCCCTGGCCCTTGGGTGTTGCAGCAGACTGAGTAGAGCATCCCTCGGTGTAGAACTGCCTTGGGAACTGTGTGAGTCAGGCACTGACATCAGTCATGGCTGGTGCACATCTGGAGTTCCAGTGGTTTCACTGCCCATGCTGTGCAGTGAGCACTGTGGGGCAGGGGTTTGTTTTCTGATTTAACTGCAAGATGTCTCCAATCAATACCTCTGCGACACAGCACTTGTGTGGGTTTGATCAGAGGAGTGCTGACCTGGCATGTAGATCTTGGTGATTCCAGGTTCCTGAGAGTCCTTCCGACTGTGGTGAGTAACAGCAGTGCAATCTGCAGCTTGAAGCTTCAGCTCTCCCTTGGGAACGCTGCAGCCCACCCTGCAGCAGTGCTGGGATTTCCCAGGCTCCTTAAAAAGCCGGTTTCAGGAAGCTCTAATTCCTTCATCAAAGTTGCATAATGACTCATGTTTGTCGGAGCAGGAATTGCTCCTTAACCCTTGTGCTCTGGGGGGTCTCTGTGCTGGTGGGACCTTTGGGGGGTCTCACAGGAATGTGGAGTTGAGGAGCCACTAAAAAGCCCTTGGGTGACATTTCTGTGTGGGAATGATCTGTTACAGGAGGTGTTAAACTTGCAGGCAGTGCAAAGCAGGAATGTTCAGGATGGGGCTGGTTTTTGAAAGCCCGATTTGTTGTTGTGTAAATTAGTTTATGGGTCCAGCTACAACAGTCCACGTGCTGCTGCTCACTGACACAGCTAGAGGACACCTCTACTGGGAGCATTTTCTGTTTTCCATGGTGGATGGTCACCCCAGAGGTTTGTCTGCTCCAGGAAAACAGGCATGCAGCATCTTGGTCAATAGAGTATCTTTGTGTCAGTCTCCTGCTCTGCCGAACTCAAGACTGAAATAGGTTAGTGGGGCTAGAAATTATGCAGAGTGTAATTGTCTGTCTTGCTTCCTATGGAAGGCAGGCTAAAAATAAACCTGTCTGTGATTTGCATAAATTATGTTGTGATCTGAACACTCAAAAAAAAAAAAAAAAGGAGAAAAAAGATGGTGTTGGCATGTGAACACGTACCCTTCTGCTGGGAAAGCAGTGCCAAGTCCCAAATAGATTAAATGGCTTGTGTAACAGAGAGCAGCTGCAAGGACATTTTTCTTTGGGGATGTGACTGAAATGTGTCAGTCTGTAGAGCTGCATGCTGCTTAAGCAATGAGATATGGTATGTTGGACATACGTCACAGCTGAAACACAATACTCTCTCTGGACAAACAGAAGGATTGGCAGGATTGGTTAACCTGCACAGGTACCCTGTGTGTGGTCCCTTGTTGTGGTGTGACATAGAATAATGCTAAATGTCAGTAAGTTTGAATTTGCACATAAGCTGGAGATTTCCAAAGGGAGGCATTAATATTAGAACAGTTTGGGGACTCAAGTAACATTTTGTTAAATTGGATATGTTAATTGTGCTTTCCAGACCAAATGGGTTTGTTTGCTGTCTCAGTAAATCATTTTCTCTAGTGTGAATAAATTAAAACCTCACATTGTAAATAATGGGAATGAATGGAAGATTGTTTGTAAATTGGGAAAAACAAGCCATACTTAGCCCTAGGAAAATCATCTCCATTGTTCAGGTTACTTGTCTTTGTTTTAGTGCTCCACTTTCCAGTTAAGAGAAGGCTAGATGATTTATGTATTATTGTAACCTGTGACAGCTACAGAGGACTCTTACTTCATGACTGTGAGCATCTGTGTTTGACTTCACAGTACAAGTGTTGCAGCAACAGATACTGCTTACTCAGAATAGCCTCTGTAGTGTATTGAGCTGCACGGTGATTAAAACTCAGCAAGGCCTTGAGTACATAATTAAGAAGTTTTAATGAAGTGCTATTATTGAAACAACTTTGTATTTTAATTTTTTTAAACATTTTTTGTGTATTACGAGTTCTGATTGTTATTTTGACCCTTTATAAATTGTTGTAACACCCTTTTAACATGTTTGAGTCCATTGGTGTGTTTGCCATACCAGCACCATCACTTGCATGGTGCTTTGAGTAGATCATGATTAGGAAATAGCCTCAAGTTACAGCAGGGGTGGGGTTTAGATTAGGTATGAGGAAATTTTTTTCATGGAAAGGGTTATAAAGCTTTGAACAGGCTGCCCAGGGAAATGGTGGAGTCACCATCCTTGGAAGCATTAAAAAAAAAATTGTGGATGTTGCACTTGAAGACACAGTTTAGTGGTGAACATAGTGGGTGCTGTTTGATGGTTGATGCCCTTAGAGGTCTTTTCCAACCTTAACAATTCCATATTCCATTCTGGTGAGTGTATTTGAGTCATCTGCTGTTGTGGAATCAAAAGCCTGTTTCCTCTTGTGCTTTATGTCCCTTTCTCACTTTGAAAGTCATAATTAGAGCTTGCAAATCACATTTGATTTTTGTGAGATGTTTAAGCTCCCAGGCTGGGCTCAGTAATTTTTCCAAGCATCCCTGTAAATCCTTTTCTGTGTCTCAGACTTGACAGTGGCAGAGGCTCACAGGGTGCATTTTATCTGGATTCTTGTTCTTGGTCATCACTGCCAGCTCATCTGACTTGAAATGGAAATCATGGGCCAGTTTACCCCATTTTTGAAAATAAAACAAATCTTTATAAATAGGCATAACATTGTTAATCTGTTCAGTGTTTTTTTTTCTCTTCTCAAGAAAATATTGAATTAAAGAGAAGAAAGGAAAGTCTCCATATATAATAAAAAGGCCAAACTTCTCTTGTGGAAAGTTCTTTTGCATTTTTCTTCCCCACTGTTAAGCTGAAGGAAATGGTTATGTTTGCATTTTATTTGAAACCCATTCATTATTTTAAATTACTTGAGTTCTGCTTATATCTCCTTCAACGTCTGCTCCTATATCAGAAACAGTTGCACAGGCCTTTGAGCCTCGCTGTTCTCCTGTTTAATAATGGAGTATTAAAATACTTGGCATTATCAGAGTAAAACCCTGCTCACTGGTAACTCCCCTGATGGTATTCCCATGGTTAATGGATTTTTTTGTGTGCATGCAATGTATTACTGTAATCATATCTGATACTGGTGTGTGTGAAGCTGGAGTCTAAAAGTTGGAACTACTCTACTCAAAAGGATTTTCATTTTTAAAGTCCTTAAGGTTGCAAGCAATTCATTAGGCTATGCCAGTTTTTTTGCTGCCAGTGCAGGGCATAAAACCAACTTAAAATGCTGCCTTTCTGTGGAAGTCCTGCTCAGGCTGAGAATGTCTACAGGTGTAACAAGATACAGAGAAGAAAAGCAGAGACCTGTGCTAGAACCATGTAACTGAGCAGTATTGCTCCCTGCATATGGGTTTCCAAATGCAGCTGGTCTCAATTTCCAGTTTTTTCCTTAGCTCCAAAGTGGTGCATGACCCCACTCTGCCATGTGCTGGCTGGGGATGCCCTGCAGAGACATGGCCATGTCCCAGGAGCAGATGGAAGGCAAGGGGCAGGCATCTGCCCCAAGCTCTGCTGATGCTTTCCGTGCTCGGAGTGTGTCCTGCCATGTGAGCTGAGTGCTTAAGGCTTTCAGGTGGTTTTAAAAAACAAGCTGTCGTTGGTTGTGATTAGACCAGAGCTGCCCTTTGTGGGTGCAGGGGAGTGTCCCCCCACCCTGCCCATGGATACTCTGGAGCTGTCAGGGAAGTGAGCTCAGGGTAGGTGGCAGAAGGTTAAAAACGTCTTGTTTTCGCAGTGCGGGGTCACAGAATCCCAGAATGGTTCAGGTTGAAAGGGTCTTTAAGGATTGTCTCATTACGTGGGCAGGGACACCTTCCACTAGACCAGGCTGCTCCAAGCCCAGTCTAACCTGGCCTTGAACGCTTTCAGGGACGGGACAGTCCCAGCTTCTCTGGACAATGCGTGACAGGGCCTCAGCAACCTCACAGGGAAGAATTCCGTGACAGTGGGGAACCATTCCCCCTTGTCCTGTCACTCCAGGCTTATTCTTCACTTCTGACCTTCGGTGGTTCTGGTGCATTTGTGAACAATGTCAGGTGTTAACTGGGTACCAAGTGTTGTTATTTTCATACACTGACCAAATGGCACTCACAAGTCTAGCTAGATGGTTTTTTTCATGGCAGATCAGGAACCCAGCCGTGGGTATTCACACTCTAGAGCCTTCTGTTACAGTTGACTTTGCTGTTTTCTGTACAGCCAAAACTAAAATCCTGGAGGATTTTATCCAGGCTCCCACTGTTTACATTTCACATGTTGTGCCTCTCAGCTCCAAGTATATTTTGGAATAAACAATGCATGATTTGCCAGTCCTTTTTGTGTTTCTCAAAGATATTTTGGCGACACGCCCTCCAAAGGGTATTTTAGTTATCTTCAGAACTTGAAATGCTTTAATGATGGAAGTTCATGAGCAAACACAAAGTCATATTAGTTTTGCACAGGTTTACTAACAGTGGCCTGGTTTATTGGGATAATCTTTCCAACCCTGTAAGATTTCAAGGAAAGAGTACAGCACAGGATGCTGGGATATTCAAGAATATGGAGTGAGAAACTTTGTCTCTCTGAATCAGTCACCACCTTGACAGAGGCTCTGAAGGCATTATCCTGTGAAGGCTGGTGTTAAACACCTCTTAGTTGGGGTTTAGTAATGAGTGATCTAAATCTGAAGGCTTAAAAAGTCAAAATTCATAGTTATTGGTGGTTCTGGAGTCAATTTCGTGTTACTGACAAAAGTAAGAAGACCCCCAAAGTCAACTGAGATGTACATTCTGTAATGAAGTTTGTGGTAACTTTATTTCTTAAATCTGGATAAACAGGTTTTCATTTCTTTCAGTCATACTGTAAACACCCTGCCAGTATTTTGAGCACTCTGGTAAATGATTTATTAGGACTGTAAGGCTTATCTCTACCATAGTTTCTGTAAATCAGACTGCATTACCAAGAATTTATTGGATGGCATGTAGCAAACTATGACTAAACAAGCCTTTCAACGTAAACCTGTCTAATACTTCTCAGCTTTCACGTAGTAAATGAGTTTGGCTTAATGGATTATTGGAGCTGTGAGGAGCCTTGAGATTTTTTCTGTGCAGTAGACTCTACATAAACTCATCCACCAATTGTTCTGCATCTACCATGTTAATGTAATTATGTGAATCTGACATACTTACCCTCTACTTCCTGTAAAATTGCAGGGTGTCTTTAATGACACAGCTGTAGTTCAGCTACGTAAAAGATGCTTAATTCAATTTTCTTCAAAGCAGATTGACACTAGTAACACTTAGCCACTTAACAGCCTTTATTTCATAGCTGGGTAATCTGCAAACGCTTTGCACCATGATTTCTCTTCAGAACAAAGAAAGGGTTTGCTATTGTAGTTAAAAGTTTAGGGTTGAGTTAATTAGAGTTATTAAATTCCTTCTTTGCTGCTTGGGTGGGCCCTGCTGCTCTTCACGGGGTGCTCCTCCAATCCTGCTTCCTTCCTTCCATGATGATGTTCTGGGACTTCCCACCTGCACCAGTTGATCTTGTGGTTACTCTGTGCCTTGGAGTATTTGGTATGGGTTTGTAAAATGTAAATTACAAGTGGAGCTTCCCTCCACTTCGAAGAAGCTGCAGTTTCTTAGGGAATGAGCAGAACTTGCCCTGAGTCCATAATGGGACCAGGATCTCTTTTCCCAGCTATTTTAGGTCTTCAGTATTAGATGTGCAGTTCTTGGACATACTGCATTGAAAAAAGAGAAGGGCAGGACAGCTGGAGAGAACACAGAGGGGGTCAGGTTCACCTGCAAAACTTTATCCCATTCTGAACCTCTCCTGCATCTGTCTCCCTAGGACAGTGGCATCAGGACAGTAATGACTTCCCTATGGCTAACATTTTCTGAATGTCTTTATGGTGCAGTTAAAATGTATGGTAAAGTAAAGCAAATGGATAGCCATGTCTTGCAAGCTTTGGGAAAGCTGAGATGTTCTTGTCAGGGCTATGTACAAAAGCTCATCCCAAGGGAAGAATGGTGTGAAGGCCCTTCTCTCAAATCGTTCTTTGCCTGAATGTTTGATAATTTCTCAACTACCCCTTTTTCCTTGTAACGTGTTTTCTCCAGATGCTGGAATAACAAGTGTGGGTGCAGCATGGCTTAATGAAAATGTTTTTGCTGTCCCTGTTTTCAGTCAAATATTCCCTGCAGACATTTAGTAAAGGAAAATTCACACAGCCTAGCAGGTTTTTAGCCAGATTCTGTTAGTGAATGTTTGAAGGCTGTTGTTAAAAAAGAATTGAAAATATATTTTGAAAATATTTTCTCCTCACGGCCCCATTCTCAATCGTCATGCCTCCTTTGATACCTGTTCCCAAATAGTTGTGTCTGCACTCATCAGCTTCTTATCTTCAGGACCTCTCCTTCATTCACCAATTAACTTTCTCAAGTAATTCCTGGGTTTGTCCTCTGCTGATAACAGTGCTGTTAATTGCAGAAGAGTTTGGTTCTTGACATGTGTTGGTCTGCTCTCAACCCAAAGCTTTGCAAATGGTGCTGGGTTGAGGGAGGAGGTGAGAAGTCTGTCTGTATGGCCAGACCCGATTAACATATACTTCTGCCCTTTCTTCATGCCCTTTAATCATTCAAAGTTTGGGGGTTTTTTCTTGTCTTTGTAAAATACATCATTGGCATTTCACATCCCAAAATGTACTGCTAATGTATTTGGTTTTTCTCCCACCGTTTATTCTAGGGAATCAAGTTTCATTCTCTACCTTGTCTGTTCTGTTCATTGGCAGGGAAGAATTCAGTGTCTTGTGACAGATTGCTGGTTTCAGATAAATGTTGCTGCCTACCAGTGATACAGCAAATCAAGATGCACTTACCAGAACCTGCCCACTTTGGAGAATCTCCACTGAATTACTCAAAGGTTGGCCTTTTCTGGTGTAGGGTCTGATGAGGAAAGATGTGATTAGTTCAGACTTTGGGAGGGGAGCAGTGTAGACCTACTGCTGTTTGAGCCTTATTGAAAGGCAGTCAAGCAGAAGTGCATGTCACATTCTTGAGATGATTATCTGCTCTTGGTCTTTTCAACATCCTTGCAGCAACTTAACTCCAAAGCAGCTGGTAATCAATGGATGCTTATTAAGCCCTCTGGACAGGAGGAAGCCCTTTTCTTACTCCTTCTCTTGGGAAGTAATTTGGGAAGTAATGCTTCACCTGATGGGGAGCTTGCCTCCACATCGAAGAAGCTGCAGTTTTCCAGGAAATGAGCAGAAGTTACCCTGAGCCCATAATGGGACCAGGATGTCTTTTCCCAGATGGGTCACTGGCCCAGGCACAGATGTCATCTCACTTCCCAAAGTGGCCTGGATTTTCTTAGGGAACTCCTCTCTTCCACAGGCAGATTCCCAACTTGGATTCATGCCTTCATAACCTGGAAAGGAGACAGTGAGTTTTTGAGTGTGAGCATGTCATTGAGCCCTTCGTGGCCTGGGACATGAGCTGCCAGGCAGTGCTGCTGGTCTCAGCCTTCCTCCTCAGAAATCCAAGGGCTGTGGGCCCCCTTCTGTGAAGGAAAAGCAGGCTTTGCACAGGAATCCATCTATGCTTCTACCCCACAAGCTGAGGAAGCACCTACTGACTGGGTTGGACATTCTCAAAATGTTCCAGTCTCTTTTCTATATTAGTTGTAGTAATTTGAACTTCCCAACTTCTCCTTGCACTGAGAGCATAGGTGTGTATTTCCCAGGTCCCAGTGAAGTACCTGCAGGTGAAGTACAGCAGGTACTGGCGGCTGTGTCACCACTGGGCTTTTCCATCCTCTCCATATTTCATGAATACAGTGATTCTCTTGCTTGCTCGGAAATAATTCATTGTGCTCAGTGAATGCATGTGTTCAGATCTGGAACTTGAGTGAAATTATCGTGTTTAATAGTTGCTGGGGAATATAATAAAGTTAATGTGTTACACACTAATTCTAACTTGGGTTTCCTAGCACTGCATCCCTGGTTTGTGGAGCTAAACGTTTCCTTTCAACGGCTTTTGCTTAGTCACATCAAAAATCTTACTCTCAGTGTGTGTATCAACAGCTCAGTTTCATTAAACAGTAACTGTTTTCCACTTGATGAGCCCTGAGAATTCCTATTTTAGTTAGACTGTGAGTGAAGCCATGGAGCTGTTTTATAGCTCTTAACGTGTGTCTCACCAGAATTTTTGTAGTCGGTGGCTTTTTGCAATCCCAGCTTGTACAGCTGAGCAGAGCCCTTGGACACTCAGGGGTTCTGTTCACACGTGGGGAATTCTGAATGTACATGATGGAACTCTGCTTACATTTCTCCTCTGCTTTGTTCTAAGTGAGAGAACAAAATTGCATGATGTTGTGGAATATCTGCTGTTTTCACCCTGTGGGGTTCAAATTCCCCTAGGGAGGGCAGTGAGGAGACTTGGGGGGCAGAATCAGGGGGATCAGCAGGAAGGTGCCAGAAGGTGGTGGCAGATCACAGCGGGCTGGGCCAGGAGATCTCCTGCCTGCCCAGCCCTTGGATTGTGGGGGCTGTTTTTTGGTGGATAAGAGGCTGGACTTTCCCTGGCCACGTGCACTGGGACCCAGAAATCATCCCTACCCAACCCCTCCGTCCCCCAAATCCTTGGCTGATCCCACAGCACAGGCAGCAGGGGAGGGGAGGAATTCTGCCCTGCTCAGGTGAGACCCCCACCTGCAGAGCTGCCTCCAGCTCTAACAACAGAAAGATGTGGAGCTGCTGGAACAAATCCAGAGGGAACCGTGGAGATGCTGCAAAGGCTGCAGCCCTTGGCTCTGGAGACAGGCTGGGAGAGCTGGGGGTGTTCAGCCCTGAGAATAGAAGGCACTGGGGAGATCATAGAGCCTCTTCCAGCACCTAAAGGGGCTCCAAGACAGCTGGAGAGGGGCTTTGGACAAGGACGTGGAGTGACAGGACAAAGAGGAATGGTTTCTCACTGCCAGAGGGCAGGATTAGATGGGATATTGGGAAGGAATTCTTGGCTGTGAGGGTGCTGAGGCCCTGGCACAGGGTGCCCAGAGCAGCTGTGGCTGCCTCATCCCTGGAAGTGTCCAAAGCCAGGTTGAATGGAGCTTGGAGCAACCTGGGATAGTGAAAAGTGTCCCTGCTCATGGCAGGGGGGTGGGACTGGATGAGCTTTAAGGTCCCTTCCAACCTGAACCATTATAGAATTCTATGAGTAGAATAGAAGAGCACACCAGGATTTCAGCTGTTTTTAAAAAAATATCCTCCAAAAGCAAGGGAATGCAATTCCATTTTTTGCATCTGTTCACTTAAAATACATTTTTGTGCAAAAGGCTGTAATGAAGGTGTAAGCCCTAGTAATGAATTAACATCGTTTAATAGGAAAGCAGCTTACTTTTAGTAAACTGCTGATTTGAAAAATTGCTTTTATAGTGAACAGTAGAGTATTTTTTTAAAAGTTTGGAAAAAGATCACCCTCTGCTTATTGAGTTACCTGTCAGCACTGCAGCTCCTTGGTAGTATGTAGCTGTCACTATCTCCAGAAAGTGTTGGCATGGAAACTTAAGGCAGGGAATACCACACCTCTGGCACGTTGTCACCTGTGTCTGTGTAAAGTGTTCATCAAAACAACATGGAAAATTTCCATGTGCTCTTCAGAGTGATGAGGTGAGGATGTCACCGATACTCTGTGTGCCAACAGCATTAGCCAGAGGTATTTGGGACATTATTACCAGACAGCAACATAAAAACTACACAGACTGAATTCTTAGGATTTATTTATATATTTCAGTGTCGAACTTTGCGGTTTTACCAACATTACTGATCTAGAAATGCGGTTTTGTGTCAAGTTCTAGGGGCACCATGGCAATGCTCCTCTGTTTCTGACTGCAACATATATCCTTGAGCATTTCCTTGACAGGTTGGATATATAAATAGCTGGGTTTTGTCCTGCTTAGGTACAGCAGCAAAGGCAACTTCACCAGTGCAGTAAGAGCCACCACCCCATTTTTGTGATACCCATCACTCCTGTTTGCATCTCTACTTCACAATGCTGTGTTTTGCTGCAGTGGCACTTGAGCCTTTTTTAATTCTGCAGTCACTTAATTCTCCTTCCCCAGCTCCAGTGTGCATGTCCTCATCTAAACAGGTCTTTTGTGGTTAATTTAAATTAAAACTGAAGACAAGAGGCTTATGCCTGTTCATCTTGCAGAACCCGAGTGGTATAAAGTACATTATTCCTCTTGACTGGTTCCTCTGTTGCCTGTGTCATCCTTTAGAGGCTGCTCAGCAGCACAGCAAACACCAACCCGACATTTATCAGGTCGTTTTGGAGAGGCTGATGCATGAAGTTTTCCTAAAAGCCTGCATGAAACAATGTAAAAGAAGCATGTTCAGCTCCTGGAGGGAAAATAATCTGTTTTTTGCCAGAGGTTGCCTAAAGCATCCTTACTATTACTTTATTTTTCTTCTTTCTAATGCACACCATTCTCTATGTCAATTTCTGTAATTTTTCCTCTGCCCACTATTTTGTTTTCCCCAGGCAATCATACCAGTCTTCAATTTAGTCATCTTGATCTCAGAGTATAGACCAGTCTCTAAACTTTTAGTATTAAGATTAACCCCTCAATATTGGGTATTGTCAGTAGCAGCCTTGCTTTTATTTTGTCTTTAAACTGAGTTGATGGTTATTGAAAAGGGTTTATGAGCTTTTAAAATTTTAAAGAGGGAAAGATCAGTGAGTAAATAAAGTCTGTAATTCTACAGATTTTCTCATGTTGCCAAGTTTTTTTAACATGCAGTGCTCTGAAGGTAGCTAATGACCACATTCATCTGCCTCAGTGAAATATGAGTATATTGATCTGCCTAAGTGAAATATGCTGGGATTGCTGAAGTGCAGATCTGGCTTTGACAAGGAGACGGATGGGCCATTTTAGCAGCAAAACTTTTTTTTTAATGTTGAGAAACTGTTTTGTCTGCAAAGAATAAAGTAATTTGTAGTAACAAATGGAAAATACTGTTCTTGCTGGAGATAACTCCATTTGTTTTCATTTTTGGTGACATATTTTGGTCATTATGCTGCAGGAAGCAAATCCAAAGTTTTGTCAGGAGCAGTTCATGCTGGTAAAATAAGGAATTGAGGTGGGGGCTGCAGAGTTGCTGTGCATTCCTGGGAAGGGCTTGGGTGGAGAACCCCATTAGTGGGAATTGCTGTCGCTTGTGTAACTGCTGGACAGCCACAAGGACAGTGCTGAGGTGTTGTCCTAACACTGCAAAATGCTTTTTGTGTGTTTGGAAGTAATTTTTAAATAAATGATAGTGTTAAAGCAGGTGAGAAGTTGAATTTTTCTGGAGCTCTGAGCTCGGCACAGGAGGTACTGCCTGTTCAGAGGGTGTGCTGGGCTGCTTCTGTCCTTGCTTGAGGGCTTGAGGTGGTTTTGTGTGTGTTTTGGGTAATCTGTGGACATCACCAACCTCTGAAGGGCTGCTTGGTAATCTTGGTTCCACTCTGAAATACTCCTCATCGTGCCATGGTTTTGTTTGGAGGGGAAAGGGTTGAAATTCTGTTTGCTGTTGGTGAGCAGTGGTTGCTGAGGTCATGTTTGAGAGTTGAGTACAAGGTGTGAAATGTCCTCACCTTGGCTAAAAGGGAGAAGAAAGTATAAACTCTCCACAAACAAAACATGCAGCCAACTTTGCAGAAGTGACACGTGGTTGGGAAAACCTCGTTAGTGGGTGGAGAGGTTTGAGGCTTTGGGATTTTTTCCAAATTTGACATATATGTAAGTAATTGGTTGATGATGTAGGTGAGTGGGCCTTGTATGAGGACTGCTGTGAGTCTGAGACCTGTTTGAGGTGGTCTCCTCAGCAGCTTTCAGTTCAAAGGCTCCTGTTAGAAAGGCTTCTGGGGCAAGTTGATGCATTTCACAACCTGTTGGTGATGTAATTTAGCAGGAGCAGTTGTCTGTTGCAGCCTTTGTCCCTGCTGTTGGGCTCCACCAGCATCTGCCTGCTGCTGCCCATCTCCTGCTCTGGCTTTGGAGACAAAGGTTGAGCTTTTCCCCTAAAGCCCTGAGTGTTCTGCTGTAGTACATAACTTAAATTTACCAAGGTCACTGAACCCTATTTAATGTGCTTTCTGGGAGGCTGACAGGGTACAAAAGATTCATGTGTACCCTCCTGTCAGAAGGATGAGGCAGTAATACAAGAGCTCAGTTATTTGTGTGCTGAGGGGGTCATGGTTCTCCAGTGATGTGACAGATTCACTAATGATACCTGACAGAAGTATTGCAAAGGAGTAATTGTAAAAAAGCCCAACTCTCTTCTATTTTACAATGTTTTTAAGAAAGAAATATTTTCTTTTTATAATTTGAAGAAAGCAGGTACTCATGTGACAAAATGTTGAGCTCAAGTGACTAATGAGTGGGTGTAAATTGAATGGAAACTGCTTAAAAATATAGTGAAATAGTTTCCTGTCTGTAGAGACTTTGAATTTTGGTAATAGGTTTTGTATTTTAATACTTTATATTGATTTTCAAACAATTCCATAATATTGTCACTGTTTTGTTTGGGAGATGAGGGGGGATGGTTGTTAGTCAGCTCTGCTTAGAATCACTCTGCCAGAAGAAGTTCTTCCCTGTGAGGGTGGGCAGGCCCTGGCACAGGTTGCCCAGAGAAGCTGTGGCTGCCCCATCCCTGGAGGCATTCAAGGCCAGTTTGAAGGGTGCTTAGAGCAACCTGGGATAGGGGAAGGTGTCCCTGCCCATGGCACAGGGTGAAACAAGATGGGCTTTAAGGTTCCTTTCCAACCCAATCCATTCTGGGATTCTGTGCTGTGATAGCACAAAATGTTTTTTTCCATCACGGTTGTATTTAAAACAACCCAACTCTTCCAACTGCTTGCTTCTTCTGGAACTTCTATAGCAGTGAAACACAGTTCTTGCTGCGAGACCCTGCTTTACAAATTATTCTAATTTGTTCTTTTTTCTTTTTAAGGAAAAGTCATCAACAAGGACTTACGCCACTACCTGAGCCTTCAGTTCCAGAAGGGTTCAATAGACCACAAACTGCAGCAAGTGATAAGAGACAATCTCTATTTGAGAACCATCCCTTGTAAGTATGTAAAGATCAGCCTCATTTGATCTGTTCCTGCTAACTCCCACACATTTGTGAGCCTCAAATGCCTTCTCTCTTCATCTGATTTAGAGTTTTACCTTGCAGCAGGGACTTCTGGCTTTGCTACAGTGGTTTCACATCTGAAGTTGCCGTGAATTGGTACAGCCAGTATGGACTGAAAACCAGCAAAAATTTGAGAATTCAAAGCTCAGATTGTTTCAGTAATATCTGTGCATTGCTCTTCACAGGTTCGTCAGTAGTTGTTATTAGAATGATTGCAGCCACCACAAGAAATAAATCTTTCTCAGCATGATCCAGCAGTGCAAAAACATCCTGATTTTTGTCAGTGTTGGGTTTTCTTTTTTTCTTCACAAGGAGCAAACTGAGACCTTGAGTGTCAAGTGCATTAGGCAGAGCAGGGCGGCTGGAAGGAGGGTGGCAGGAGGGGTTGGATGGAGAAGGACAGGCAAACTATTTATCCTGAGAAGACTGATTAAAAAGGCTCTTTGCTCTTAAATATTCATTGCACTAAAAACTTACTTTGTCAACAAACATTTTTGTACCTACCGGAATTCTGCTGTGTTCTCTCTGAGCACACCTGAGAGTTTGTGGCTTTCTTAAACTGCGTTTCACTATTATTAGCTTTTATTTACTAGCTCTTGTTCATGCCTCTGTCTGAAAAAATTGACATATGCCTTTAAAATGCTATTAGGTAGTAGGCAGTTACGAATAATAATGAGTCAGTGCAGTCCTTTCAGGAGAGTTTTAATTAAGGTGTTGTAACTATGGGAGGCCTATTTTCATGGACAAAACACTTTTGAGAACCCCTGCATTAACACAGCAATTTACTGATATTTACACTCCAAGGGTTGGAGTGTAGCTGAATTACATGCTGAACTGTAGGTTAAAAAATAAGTTTTGTGCCTAGTTATAGATTTGGTGGCCCAAAAATCAAATGTGCTTAATCATGAAGACAAATTAGAGAGTGGGTGCTAGTGGAATCAGGGAAAGATGCAGCACCATTACAGTTGGGTTAAAATAAAGTACCTCAGCTGTTCCCAGAATCCCAGACTGGGATTGCCTGGCCTGGGTGTCGTCAGCTGCCACAAAAGTTGTTTTTGGTTCACTGACCATAAGAAAGATTTCTCTCTTAGTTACCACCTCACCCAACTTTTTCCTTCCTCCTCCCTTAATACCAGAACTGTCATTCCTATGTAATTTACTGGCTCTGTTTTTATGCATTATTGTTCACTTGCTCACCAGTTGTTCTAACTGGAGTGACATCATCTTTGTATAAAGGTTCAAAAGTACATTGTTTTTATTGAACTGTACAGCAGGCAGCATTTGGTAACAGGCAGCACTTAAGTATCTTACAAGAGTGTTTTCTCTGTCTTTGCAGGCACTACAAGGGCTCCCAGGGATGGGGAGGTCCCTGGGGTAGACTATAATTTCATTCCTGTTGAGCAGTTTAAAGCGCTGGAAGAAAGTGGAGCCTTACTAGAAAGTGGAACATATGATGGTATGTCAGTGATGTTTAATGAAATGGAAATAAGGACCCAGTGCTTGTGTGCAGGATTTTGTCCAAGTGCAGCTCCTTGTGGTACCAGTTTTCCTGCTCACTTGATGCTCATGATAGTAGCAGAGAGACAATAGCGAGTCTGGTTTTGGATTACTGTGAAGAGGAGGAGAGATCTTGTTTTAAAGCTCTCTGATAAACCACGGATTGTCGTTTCAACCATTCTTAATCCTACCTGATTATTTTCACTGTTGCATTTTTGGGAAGCATTCTGAAAAGGCTTGTCTGTGCCTGGTACAAATTTAAGAGAATTTAGTCGATTTTGTGTAAACCTCAGAGAACAGAGCCATGTTCTCCTCTCAGGTCTGCTTTAAAAGGACAGAAGATGAGAGAAATTCTGAGCCAGCATGGAAACAAAAGCATTTTTCAATGAAAAATTGAACAGCTCTAGACCAGATTGCCCAAATCTGTAGCAAAGTTGGGTTTGTTAAGTGTGTTGAGGAAAACCATTGTTATGAATGTAGTGAAAAAAAAAGATGTCAAAAGTAGACAGTCCTGTGAAAGGCTCTGTGCCTCTTGTTCTCCATATCCCACACTATCTGTTAATATTGTCCCCTCTGAGGAAATCTCCTAAGTAAGTTTAGGCTAAACTAGTCCTTTTTTTTTTTTTTTTTTTTTAATCCTTAGCTGCACTTTATCTGGCTGTCCCTTCTCTGAGCCTTGCCCTTCCTTGATATTTGCAGAAGGGTTTTCTGTCTTACTTTATTTACATGGTCAAAACCATATCCAGGCCCCAAAAGTTACCCCAGCAGGAATTCTGGGAAGCTTCCTTGCTTTGTGCTCAATTCCCTAATAAAAATCATATGAGCAGTCAGAAGAGAGGTCAGTTGCTGAAATTCTTTTGCAAAAAGCAGCAGATGATTCCTTTGTGCTTTAGATTAAAATACTGAAGGAAAAATCTGTTCCTTTTTCTGACATGAAAATAATTTTAGATGAAGCCATATTAATATCTTTGTTTTGCAAGTGTATTGTCAGTGGAAAATTGCAAATGTTAAAAATCAATGACTTGTTAACTGGTTTTATGGAAATAAATACTTTGTTTCTGCATAAACTTATTTTGCTTTTTGACTTCAGTATTTCTGTTGCTCTGTTAATTACTATATAGAGTAAGAATAATTGATTTTCACTCTTGCTCCCCTCAGATTGTTCCCTAAGTCTCTTTATGGAGTATGGCAAAGTAACAAATCCATCTTTTTCTTCAGAAAACTTAAGTGAGGATAAAAGTTTTGAGTTAACCTCTTGTTTTCTGACAACTAGTGTTTCACTGGCAAGAAGTCAGTGTATGAATAAATAGCCTTTGACTGTAGACTGGGTTTTGGTAGTGACAATGTCTTCTCTGAGGCTTTAAATTTTCACCAAAGCATGTTTGCCTGTGTGGTAAAATGATAACAGCCACTGCCAGTGCATTCAGCAGTATCAGTGCCTCAGTGATCCTGATTTTTGTCTCATTTTCAGGTAATTTTTATGGTACTCCAAAGCCTCCCGCAGAGCCCAGCCCCTTTCAGCCTGATCCGGTGGATCAAGTTCTTTTTGACAATGATTTCGATACCGAGTCGCAGAGGAAAAGAACCACATCTGTCAGCAAAATGCAAAGGATGGAAAGTTCTCTCCCTGAAGAGGAGGAAGAGGAAGAAAAGGAAGCAGTTAATGGCAGTGGAGGGATAGGTTGGTTGACAAGGGGAGAAATTGCCTGGAGTACTGTATGAGTGGATAAGGACTATACGAATAACATTCAGGCTTCCTTAGTTTTGGTGAAGTTTGAAGGCAGTTTCTATTCAGGCTGCTGCTTCTACTCGATTTTGAAATGACCTTTTAAAAAGAACCAGCTGTTCTCCCAGCCAGATGTGCAGTTGCATCATAAACTGCACTACTTGGTCAAGAACATGTGGTGCTGGATATGGGCCAGTTACACGAGTGGGAAGGAAAAGTTTATCCATTCTTCAAATAACAGAACCCTTCACGGAGTAGAATTCATACCTTGTAAATGTTACTGTTTAATTTTGAGGCAATTGCTGAATTTGTACACAGGAGATTTTAGGGAGTTGGTTGGTTTAAGGGGCAACATTGGCTCATACTGTAAAATATTCAGATGGTTTTGCATAGGGGAACTATCACACAACCTAAAACCACCCGAGGGGGAGCTTGTGGAGAGAAATAAAGCCAAGTGTGTTGAGGCTGGAGCGATGTCCAGCAAGACCTTTCTGGGATTGGCAGGACGCCCTTTTCCTTTTGCTGTCATGGTTACTCATCTCGAGGGGGGAAGAATTGATGGGGGAGAGGAGCTGTCACATTGCATTTGCAGCTGGTCCTGTGTGTTAGTGTTCAGGACACGGTTATTCTGACCAGTTGTGACCTAATCTTGTCATCTTCCACACCACAGAGGGGCTGTGGTCAGGCTAGTGGTTGGGTGAAGGTCACGGACATCATCGTGTGACAGAGGGCACCAAGCATAGCCTCGGTTCTGAAGGGTGGAGGCTTCCATTTAAAGTTTCCTGCAGGAGTTTTTGGAATCTTTTTTCTGGTTGTGGCTTGTAGGAAGGTGTTGTTTATTTTACTGGCAGCTTGGGTCTTCTCTACATTTCCTTCTGATTCTTTGAGGAATATTAGTAGGATTTTTTTGGGGTTGTTTTACGGTATTACAAACATGGTTCTCTCTGTAGAAATGGCAACAGACCGTAGTCAGCTTGGATTTCTGCCAGCGTTGATTTTTCAGAGTCGGCTCAGACGCATAATACAAGGTTAATTCTGTTTGGCAGGGGAAGAGCAGAGTTCAGTGTTTTCATGTCAGCTTTTCAAAGTTCACAGCTGAAAAAAAAAGAAAGTGGAAAAATGCACATCACATACGCGGATGTGTTTGACATCCACTTGTAGCCAGATTAAGAGGGTGGTTCTTTGTGAGAAACAACATAAGCATCTGACAAACACTTTCTCTGAACAACTGCAGAAAACAAAGAAAAACATTCAGATTCTCCTGACTGGATGAAACCTGTTCCCAGCTACAACCAGACAAGCAGCAACATGGACTTCAGAAATTATTTGTCGAGGGATGAGATGCTGGAACCACTGCCCAAGAACTGGGAAATGGCCTACACGGACACTGGCATGATCTATTTTATCGAGTGAGTAACTCTCCTTGGAGGAGGGAAGTGCTGGTGGCTGCAGTGTGAAAAGCTGCTCTTGCACCTCTCTTCTGCTCTTGCTGCTTCTGTTTCTTTATGAAATTTAATATATTCCTGCTGTTACATTCCTTACTCACAGTCCTCAACATTGCACGCTCCGTACAATTGCCATCATGCAGGAAAACCTTATGGTTCTACCTGCAAAGTCAGTTTGTTTGTTCTAAGTTTTGTATCTCACAAATACAGAGCTGGCTGGGTATTGCTAAGTGAAGTATAACATAGAAACCTTCCCTATGTCAAATTTCTCTGAAATTTGAGACCTTGTTTATTTTTTCTTCTCTGCTTGTGTTCCTTGGCTGGGAATGGATGTTTCAAAATACAAATAGCCCAGATGAAAGCCCAGGATGGGAAAGTAGCTCATGTGTGCACATGTAAAACGCCCTCATTTATGTGTTCTAAGGCAAAAATGAAACAGAAACCTTTCTGAGAGTGAAGCTTATGAGGAGGCTAAAACTATTTTTTTTCCTATCAGGTGGAAACGGCTGCTGTTCCTGTATGAGCTTTTGGGGGCTGGGGTGAGGGTCTGTGCTTCTAACATGTCCCATGTGTCCTGGAGTTTTTCCAAGTGTGCTGGTGCCTTTCTTTTTTAGTATTTTATGATGTGACTGAGGCACAAATAAAGGTTATGTTATCTGAAGTATACAGTTTCCCTACAACAGTAAATAATTAAAGCAGATTTTTTCAGTGTGAGGGAGTCCTCTTATTGGCACATGTTCTGCTCCACAGTCACAACACCAAGACAACCACATGGCTTGACCCCCGGCTCTGTAAGAAGGCCAAAGCTCCTGAAGATTGTGAAGATGGAGGTGAGACGTTCAGAATGCATTTGTTACCTGTCACTGATAAATGTCTGAGTTTATCCCAGCTGGATACAATCCACTACTGCTGTGGTAAAAGCTTCTCCCTGGTAGATGTGACACTGGAGCTGGCAGTTTAGTGCTGAGTGTCCCCTGCTTGGTGGCAATAGGAATTTACATAAGGCTGGGAAAGTCCATGGTGTATTTTTCCTGGAGTAGTAGAATCTGGCTGAATGGAAGGTTTATCTGCATTCCTGAGCAGAATATGAGATGTTTTGTTCCAGTAAGTGTCATTCTTAAGGAGAAAGCTGCACGAGAGTGATGATCTCAGTGGAAACTGTTGTATAGGTAGAATATGGCAGAAGGAGAAGGCCCATAAGTAACAGAATATAGAAATAACAAAGAAGGTATGGCACAATACATACTGCTGATGAGAGCTATTGCATGTGACATAGTATTTGAATGCAGAAGCTAAGGGAATAATCTGACTGCTTTCACTTCCTTCAAGACTTTCAGGTCAGTAGCCTGCAGGCAGTTCCTGCAACCATTTCCTACGCAGTTGGGCAATTTAGTCTGCTAGAAAAGAGTATCAGATAGCTCTGTCTTTGGCAAATGCCTGACATGTTCCAAATGCTGAAGCAGGCTCAGAATGACCTGCCATCCTCCAAAATTGCCCAGCCTAACAGCCATGTATCCATAATGAAGCCAGCTGGAACAGTGGCTGCGTACTGCTGCTTATTAAACATATGTGCAGCTCACCACAGGATAAAAAGAGCACTTTAAACAGAGATGCAGGATATCCAAATGAACAATACTTAAACTATTAGACCCACTGGGTCTTTTGTCAGACCCTGTGGAGTGATGCTGGTATTAGTAATTGGTAACATGCTGTCAAATGCTAGGGAAATTCCTATTACTGTCAAACTTAGGGCAGCCTCAAACAAGATTGCAGGGCAGATTTATCCTTAAAATGTCTGGCTAACTGACTATATTTATTATTCTAATAGTTAAATTTCCATGGTCAAGATAACTAGAGCAATAAACTTGAATAATCTGACCTCTGTGGTAACTGTTTATCACCTTCAGTCAGTCATGAGCTGCTGGCACCCTCTTACCAGATGCCAAGTTTGCCATAAAAAGGAGCCTTTGCGTGTAACATCCAGTACAAGTAGGTCTTTAGGTTTATTATGTGTTTAAAGTGATGTGATTTCATTGAATACGAGTTTCATCATTTAGTGGAAGAAAGAGTAAGAGTTACAGGGCTTCAGATTCCCTGGAACAGGCTGATACCTCTCATCAGGGAAGAAAATAGGACCTGTATTTTCCTCATATTTTTGTAGGTGTTCTTTAATGACAGCTCTGATATTTGCAGATAGTTTTCCCCTGTAATGGAGAACTTGGTCTTTCTGATTGCAGAACTTCCTTATGGATGGGAAAAAATAGAAGACCCTCAATATGGGACATATTATGTTGAGTAAGTGCTAATTGTTGATGTGGCATAGTTACAAATTGAGCAGGAAATTCTGAAGTGCCTGATACCCAGTAAGGAGAGGTAGTAATGCAGTGAAAGGCCAGGCTGGACAGGGCTTGGAGCAGCCTGGTCTAGTGGAAGGTATCCCTGCTCATGGCTGGGGGTGGAACTGACTGGGTTTTAAGGTTCCTTCCAGTCCAAACTATTCTGTGATTCTTTGAAAGTATTAAATATATCCAGGAAAAATGGTTCTGCAGGCAGTGGACTCACAGCACGAACGTCTGGCAGTGCTGGCATGTGGGAAAATCCACCATGTGGCCTTAAAGACTTAGTGGAGTTTTCATTTGGGGAAGGAAAGCAAGTAGCAACCAAAATAATTTATAAATTGAAATGAGCTGATGTCATTTTTCTTAGCTTTAACAAAAACAGAGTCACTTGACTTAAGAGTGGCACCTGATAACCTTAAAAGAGAAAAAATAACTTGCAGATCATTGCTGTCTCCAAAGAGCCACGTCAATAACCACTAAAGTGCTGCAGGAGCTCTTTTGAATCTCCTTCCGGCCAGAGGAAATTAAATCTCTCCTTAACCACGGAGAGGAAAATTGGTAGAGTTGAAAATGTAGCTTTGGAGAACAAGCAAACATTTTTCACTTTGCAAAGGCAAGGTATTTGAATTATGCTCAAATCTGTTGGTTTTCCCCTCCTCTGCTGTACTGCTGTAGCATCTAGTAGGAAAAAGGTGATGCCTGAGTTTGTAAACGCTATAGGTGGGTGGGTCAAGAGAAGAAACAGATTTGCTCACTTCTAAACGATTACAATTCTACCTAGTGATTAAAGGTAGTAAAATTTTATCTGCCTCAAAGTAAATAAGCTGCTGAAAGAACGAACCTGCTTTCAGTATTGGTTATGAGAGTGTTTTGTTCATTCCTCCAGAGCGTTCATCTGAGGTTAAAAAAAAATACTGTTTTTAGATGGGTTTTTTTGGGGGTTGTCTTTGTTGGGAATAGTCAGAATGTTTTCTGTTGAAATCCTGACCTACCTTTTGTATGCCTGCAGTCATATTAACCAGAAAACTCAGTTTGAAAATCCAGTATTGGAAGCCAAAAGGAAAAAACAGCTAGGACAGACTGATGCTGGGCCTTCCAAATCAGGTATCATTGAATATTGCATTGTCACATGTATTTTTATCTGCAGGTATGCTTTACAAAAACCTCCTTCTAGAATTCATCGAGGCATCAGCCTTGTCTTTTTGCTAGCCATTACCCTCCCAGATCTTCAGGGTTTTTTGAAGGACATTTTCATGTTAAAATTGAACCGAGGCACTGAGACTGCTTTTAAATCATTTTGATTACTCTGAAGCTGGTTGTCATAAGCAGCTTTGGAATATATGGAGGGTTAGGAGCCATCTGGAAGATGCAGGTAAAAGCACACCTGGACTTTTTATGCTTTTGATCTACTTTAAGCTTGGTATTCAAGGATTAAAACTGGGAGTTCAAGGTGGGAGGTTTGCATACAGCTCTGTTGCAATCTGTTCAAAGAAACTCTTAACTTTTCTACTGGCTGAATTCAGCTGGAACATGAGTGTAGCACTTTCCTGTCTGTTTGCTTTATTCCTTAAGAGTGCTTCAGAGGCTGACCTACAATAAACAAATCATTAACCTTTGTGACACCTTAAAAACAAACAAAAAACTTACCGGAACTAACCCTGGTTTCCTGCCTTCCTGTCTCTGTATTCCATAATTCCAAAGGACCAGGGAGATCTGCTTTCACTCGAGATCCATCCCAGCTTACTGGAGCACTTATAAGGACATCCTTGAAAAAAAGTACCATGGGATTTGGCTTTACAATCATCGGAGGGGACAGGCCTGATGAGTTTCTTCAGGTGAAGAATGTGTTAAAAGATGGACCGGCTGCACAAGATGGGAGAATTGCTCCAGGTCAAGTATTATTTCCCTAAGCTTCCATTTCGTGGGGTGCTTTGGAGAACACAGCTCGAGGCACAGGAGGTTGGATGACTCCATCCACATTGTCACTAAATTAAATATTTTCAGATTTGTGAAAGATCTGTGCAGAGCAGTGCCTGAAAAGGAAAAGAAGTGACATTCTAGATAAAAATCGACTTTAAGGGCACTTTGCTTTAGCAAAGACACTCATCTTCATGTTTATTCATAGAATGGTTTCCCTCTCTGTATGTAAAGTAAAAATGATGTGTTTGAATCCTGGTCTGTTTTGCCTTGTTGCTTCCAAATACCATTGCACCAGTTATTAAAACTGCAAAAAACCCACAGCAGAGCTGAGGAAGCAAAGTTGTGTAAGCTGGACAAGTGAGGAGAGAAGAGGGATGAGGGTTCCTGCAGTCCATGAAGACTTGCACATTTTTTCATGGTTATTATACATATAATTAAGTTACCTATAACCTTACCATAACCTATGGTTTGCATATTAGAAAAGGCAAAATACTTCTTTACGTCTAACATAAACTCTGACTCTTCAGATGAGTTAAAGAATTCATACTTTGAATGATTTAATACTATTTACTTATGAAATGGGACAATTTCCCATTTTGTTGCTGATGCGTTGTTTGAACTTGTTTGTATGTGGTTCATTTTCCACCTCTGCAAAAATGAAAACAACCCTGCAGAGCTGTTGGAATGAAAAGATGTGCAGCTATTCTGGTTGTAGATCCTGGAGTAAGAGCAATCCTGTTTTACCAATGCCTGGGCATTACAGGGATTGGACAGTTTGCAGGGCATATTGTACCACCCATGCAAAGTTTCACATCAAAATCATGGAAACACAAGACAAGGTTTTGGGATCTGAAGCTCACGTCACTTCATTTTGAAAATTTATTCTTAGCCATATGTGGCATCAGCATAAGAGTATGGAGCATGTGAGCATGTGTGCTATCTATCCTAGCTTAAGTTCAGCCAGTCATAAAATAAACACAGGGCCAAAAAAATCTGATTTATTCTGCGTTGGGTTTAGGACGCTGTGCGATATGAATTAAAGTAGAAAACATCTGCTTGCTGTAGTGTGCGTGCTCTGCTTCATCTCCCATGGCTGTACAGTATAATTTTTTAAATCTGTTGCAGATTAAACTTTGTATATTTAGCACACTGTGTCCTGAGATGAAATAGAATAAATGCAAAGAGGAAATCCTTTATGCCTTTTTGGCAATATCAGCTATGAGGTAATATTGCAGACACTAGTTATTAGTTTGAAGACAGCCCTGTGAGTTCCTCGAGGTGGGCTTTTATTGAAGGTTTCGCTTCTGGTTTTGACACTGTCGAACTTTCTTTCGTAACAGGTGACGTCATCGTGGACATAAATGGAAGTTGTGTCCTTGGCCATACCCATGCAGATGTTGTCCAGATGTTTCAGCTCATTCCCGTCAATCAGTATGTGAACATGACTTTGTGTCGTGGGTACCCTCTTCCTGACGACAATGAAGACCCTGTGGTGGATATCGTGACAGCCACGCCTGTCATTAATGGCCCGCCGGTGGCCAAGGGAGATGCTTCCGTGGCCAGCCAAGATTTAGTAGCAGGAACAGTTGTGTTGGACCAGAATGGGAAAATGTTGGTCAACGGTCGCCTGAACGATCCTTCCATGGATTCAGCAGAGCAGAGAGTTTCCTTTGCCTCCTCCGGAGGCTCCCAGCCGGAGCTGGTCACCATCCCTCTGGTCAAAGGGCCTAAAGGCTTTGGGTTTGCCATTGCAGACAGTCCCACAGGCCAGAAGGTGAAGATGATTTTGGACAGCCAGTGGTGCCAAGGCCTACAGAAAGGGGATGTCATCAAGGAGATCTGCCATCAGAATGTACAGAGCTTGACCCACTTGCAGGTGGTGGAGGTGCTCAAGCAGTTTCCAGTAGGAGCAGAGGTGCCCCTGCTTATCTTAAGAGGAGGTACAGACAAATTTGCAGTTGACATGTTGATGATAAGTTTTTCAAAGTCCCTTTTTAGTGTGATATCTTAATCATGTCTGGTCTTGACAGCTAAGTGGCAGCTCATTATATCTCTGAGCCATTGTGTACTAAGTTTAATTTATACCCCTGACTCTTTAGGGTTGCTGGGGATTTGTTTGGTGCTTTAGTTAGGTTTTCCGTAGGGTTTTTTTCCTCAAAAATTATATGGTGATCTGTTTATGCACTGTCTCTTCCAAGTCTCTGGGGAGTGCTAAAGCAAACACGTGGTCTCCAGCATAATGCAAAGCATAGACTGAGTTTTGTGAGGTTCTCCAAATGTATTCCAGTAACCGTGTTTGTAATGAACAGGGGACTGCAGAAGACAGGAAGAAGCATTGGCAAGGAGGTGGGGCTGATCACTGGGAATAGCAGAAAAATTCTAATTTTTCATTTGTATATTCATACCTCTTCCTTGATTGTCAGTCACAGACCAGAATGCATCTTTTCCCCAAAAACTGTAGTAGATGGTGTGTGTCTTTCAGAGGAAGCTGAAGGGATTATGAAGCCGCTCGTGGCTGCTCAGTGTCCCTTCAGACTTTACTGTAGCCCTGACTTCAGCCCCTGGCATTTGCAGAAATCTCCACATCTTTTTCTGTATAAATGCTACTATTCCTTAATCAGCTATGGAAATAATTAGATTTCTTTGTGGCATGTGAAATTCCTTCAGACAAATTCATGTGTCTCCTTATCCTGTGAACTGCGGGATGACTTGGTTGGCCAGTTTCTAGCAATAAGAGAAATAGATATTTTTTGTTGTTGTACAGCTTTCAATTCTAATTGAAACTTCTCTAAAGTGATGGGTTTGGTCACTTTGCCATTTAAAAGCAGAGTCAATCAGCCCCTATTATTTCCATCTCAGGAGCAGCTGATTATATTGCTGTAATGTTGTTGAAACTTTTTGTAACCTGCTATTAAAATGACTTTGTATTTTCTTCAGGTCCACCCTCACCTACTAAAGCTGCCAAAGGGGTGAGTATCAGTGATGTATTTAACTTGGTTTCTGACCTGCTTTGTAATCTCATTTCCTCTGGAGTTTAGTCCCTGTGATAACCTGCGAGATGGTTTAGCAAAACCACATCTACTTGGTAGGCATACATTCTTTGTCTAAGTAGCTGCTGTCAGAGTACCCATTAAAAGAGAAACAAAATACAGTATCTATTTTTTTTTCATTGTTAGTTATTAAAGTGAAATGAGATTTCTAAAGGACGTTTATGTTCCTTTGATTCTTCTCAGTCCTCACATAGAATTAATGGACTGGTTAGTGCTTCCTTCTGGAAATGCTTATCTTTGGATCCATATTTTCAGCTAGTCTCAATGGAGCTGTACATTCCTAGCTCAATACTCATTACTCTTGGAAGTTTGATCTCTCGGGGCATCTTTAATACATATTGGCTCGATAAAGAATCCTTGGTCTTAATAAAACAACCTCTGATTTAATAATGCTGATACTAATGCTCATGTTTGTCATGAAGGTTTCTGTTGTAAATTAGGCTGGTTGAACACAGATCCCTCTTTAAAAATGCTTCTTGTACAGAAAAAATCAGGGCAATTTAGAAAATCCTCGTTACCAGAACATAGATGTAGCTTCTCTTTCTATCTTTATCCTGCTGTTTGAGTGCAACCTTAGTTGTATCCCAGCAATGGCATGACACAAGCACACGTGTTCAGCACGCTCAAAGCAGACTGTGTTCAGTAAGATCTTCAGATTCTGCTCCTTGCAAGCATCCAGCTGCCCACACTGAATAAATCAGAGCAGAAATCCCTGCAGTTGGAGGGCACTGGCCCTGTCAGCTTGGATCCCATGGCAATGTGCTAAAAATAGTTTGGAGTTGGGGACTGGCGTTCTGTTCCAGCACACATGCAGGAGCAGCAGCCCACAGAGCGCTCAGTGCTCAGTGGCATTAAGCAGCGTGGCAAAATAATTCACTTAAAAAGGGCAAGTTCTTGTGTTTATAAACATACAGGAAGTGTCAAACTGCTGAACTGCTCTGGGCAGTTCCTTCTGCTCTTGGTGAAAGGGCAGATCTTTGTCTGTTCTGCTCCTGCTGTGGTTCAGCATGCACTGACACACACCAATTTTCCAGGCTGGATTTCAGCCTAGGAGAACTATTTAGAGTTGTTTTAGTGCATAATTGATCAGGAATTTAGATGAGAGACCACAAGGATGTTTGGTGTCCTTTCCTCACAAACAGGAGTGTTGCAGCTATCAGATCATGAAAAGGCAAATAGTGAGCTGTTAATGCCTCACACTACCCAGTGTGTCTTTCTGTCTTGTATGTATATTGCTCCAGCAAACAGCTCATGCTGGGAGCACCCTGGTGCCTGTGGGGAGAAGCTTGGCAGAGGGCAGGAGGCAGTGCCTGTTGAGCAGCAGGTGCCCATGGTGCTGGACTGTGGTCCAGAGCCTTGCAGGTGCCTGACAAGGATTCGGTATCTTCTCCAAATGGGATCAGTCCTTTACGCCCCACTTCATCCCACGTGTTGGTAACCACCAGCATCTGCCCAGCTTCACTCCTCTCTGAGCATCAGCCACTTCAAACGCTTTCCAAGCCCAGTCTCCAGTAGAAATTCATGTACCAGTGAGGAAGACTTCAGTACTCTGGTCAGACACATACACTGGAAAAGCTGTCATTTTGTTCCCTTACTCCTGTGTTTTTCTTCTACGTGGTGTTCATTGCCTTTGCACCCACAAGCATAGTCATGCCTTTATTTAAGATGGATTTTGTGTCCGTGGGCTGTTTCAGAAGGACAAGCAGGACAGTTCAGGGAGTTTGGAAGCTGTCAGTGATACCATTCCTCAGCCAATGCCCTTCCCACCCTCTGCTGTGCGACCAGGCTCTCCTAAACTGGACCCTTCTGAAGTCTACCTGAAGTCTAAGACAATTTATGAGGACAAACGTAAGTACATCATCTTCAACTTGAAAATGCTCTATTAAGAAGGAATTTTTTCTTGTACATACAGTAAAACTACTGAGACTTTATGGCTAAGTTTGTTAACCTGCCGTGGATAAAACATTCCAAGTAATGCATAATTCAACCAGCAATTAGAAAAACAAAAAAGATTAAATATGTGTCAACCATATTTTCAGTAGAACAGTTAATTGCAGAAATAATCTCAAGGATGATTCTGAAGTAAACTGGAGCTGACCTGCTCATTTCAGTGTTTGTAAAAGTAGCTCTGAGTTGGGTCACAGACTGGCTTTTATCCTGGTCTAGAGCAAAAACGTAGTTGTGATTTCTGCTCTGAAAATTAATGTTACCATTTTGGAAAGAGAATATCACTGTATTTCTGGTTAGTGTGTTCTGTCACTAGAAGACTCAAGAGTGTACCAGCAAAGCATAATCCTTCAACAATCGAAGAAAGCTCCTTACATGTTTTGAAATACTGTTTTTTCCCTTAGCTCCAAACACAAGAGATTTAGATGTTTTCCTGAGAAAACAAGAGTCAGGCTTTGGTTTCCGAGTGCTTGGAGGGGACGGACCAGATCAGCCTGTAAGTGAAAGCGCTCACGGTTATCTCATAGTATTGCTGTTGGAATGATCCTGCTCTGTCATCCTCACTTCCCATCATTCCATCCAGGCAGTTCAGTGATGGCAAAATTGATCAAATCACTACTCGCCTTTCAGAGATGAGGAATTGGTCCAGATGACCTTTATTTTTTTCCCCTCTTTGGGGACTCCAGTCTCCAAGGTTCTGCGCCCTTCCCGCTACCAAGCCCATCCTTGGCCACAGTTTTTTGTTGGGCTGAGGGCACTGGTTGTGTTTCTACAGCAGCTGCTGTGTCTCAGAGCCCTCACAAGGGCCATGCTGATGCCCAGCCTTTGCCCATTGCTACCTAGTCCCAGTGGTGGCCCTGGCACAGGATGTGCCCAGATTCAATGATTGCTGTGCTGTGCACAGCAGCGCATCCTGGGGAGCAGCTGAGTGGAAGGAAGGAAGCAGTTGCTCCTCCTGCCAGAATTTCATTGGGCTGCTCCTTTTCTTGCAGCACAGCAAAACCAGGTTTGAGATGGTGTCACACCCCTTTATTCCCTGCTTCTCCCACTCGATTTTTAGGCACACATTGAGTTGGAGGCAGCTAGGCAGATGCCAGCACAGACACCCCTGGATAGTCTGTTCTCCAAGGGCAGGTTTTAGGAGACTCCCGTTTATTTTCAAACATGCATAAATTTCTCTCTGGGAAGAAGCACTAAGACTTGTACTGTGTATCAGGGACCTTTCTTTAAGCTGTTAAGCGGAGGGAAAAAACTTTTGGAGTAGATCTGCATAGATTGTTTTCTCATTACAGTGAAGGAATTCAGTTTTTCCATTCCCAGCTGTGATCCAGTGCTAGCCTTTCTTTTTCTTCTCCCCTCCAAAACATGCACTTAAAGTAAAGAGCAAATCCAGAGAATGTTAGTTTTGTTGCACTTTACAGTATTTGTGGTATTTGGTTTTCATAACAGCCATAGGTGTTAGGAAGTGTGGAGCTGATGTTTTGATGAGCTGCCCACCATTGCCTAACCTCCAACAGTACTAGCTGTAGTTACCTTTAATGTTCCATTGAATCTGAAAGTGATTCTAGCATGTGAAAGAGTGTGGTGTTCTTATCTGTGTCCTATTTAGTAGCACTTTTTGAGGTGGGGGTAGGCAGAACTGATGATGTTTGAATTCATTATCTAATCACCAAAAGTTGAGCACCGAAGCAACTTGAAGTGTGGAGCTGTCTATAAGCAACTTTTCAGAAATAAATTTGAGTTCTTTCAAAAACTTTCATTTCTTCCCCAATCATTCTGCTTCAGTCTTGGTAAAAAACATAAAGTAGATTGCATGACAGTGGCTTTTGTGTCATTAATGTCTGGGAAATCTTATATATAATAAGTACATGGCGTGTGCTCATTTCAAAAGCTGAGCTTTTTAATAAACTGACAAATGTGCTCAAGAGAGCAGAACTGACAAAAATACAGATTAAAGATCTTTGAAGTATTTACTGAATGCTTTGAGACTTGCAGATTGTGTCCACTAGGTCAGCTTGTTCAGAGTCCACTTGCTGGCTGCATTTCTGGTAGAGCTGAACAGTGAGATAATCTTAAAAACAGTCTTCCCAAAAGACCTCTCATCTGCACAGAGTTACCTGGATGCCAACCACTGTGTGTTCTGATGAATTCATGTTCCTGTTCAAACCCCTGGACTCTGCTCACAGATTTATATCGGAGCCATAATCCCATTGGGAGCAGCAGAAAAGGACGGGAGGCTGCGTGCAGCGGATGAGCTGATGTGCATCGATGGAGTCCCTGTGAAGGGGAAGTCACACAAGCAAGTTCTGGATTTAATGACCAGTGCTGCACGCAACGGGCAGGTGCTGCTCACTGTCCGGAGGAAGATCTTCTTCAGTGGTAGGTGTCTTCTTGCCCAGAAAGAACACACAGGGCTTGTAGTCAAATCCACTGAAGCTGCTCTGGAACTTAATTACTGCACTGGGGCTGAGCAGCCCGAGGTTGAGGAGGGTCAGCTATAACTTTTAAATGGAGAAAAGCAAAATTTAATAAGCTTGGGCTCTGTTGCTCACTAACTTGCACTGCTCACACGGGTAAGGCTCTGAAAATTACGATGCAGGGGTGATTTCTTTAAAACCTTTTTGCACGTAGTAGTTAGAACAGCCATTAGTGCTGTGGAAACTGGGTAACACAGTCTGTTTTCTCTGCATCCCAGAACGGTTTGGGTTGGAAGGGACCTTAAAGCTCATTTTGTCCCATGCCCTGCCACCAGCAGGGGCACCTTCCACGTGCTCTATCCTCAAGTCTTTTGGCCTCAGCGTCTAGCAAGATTGGCTATATTCAAGTGAGGGCTGTTTCAGGGCAGCATCTTGAGATGCTGCAGTTCTAGATGAGTGCCCAGATCAGCAGTTGAGAGAAGATTAGTCCATGACTCTGTGAATGACAAAACTGGGATGGGATTTAGAGCTGACAAGTGTCCCCTGCTCTGATTAGCAGCTGCTGTTGCCACCTCGCGCTGGCACTGACAGCCGAGCTTCATGTGCTGAAGTTGCTTGGTGTGATTTGTTCCTTATTTGTTGTTTGTCCATCCCCTGCAAGGGGAGAAGCAGGTGAAGGAGGAGGAGCCACAGCCTGTCCTGGCACAGAACGGCTCTCCCCAGCTGAACCGTGTGGACTTTGCCAACCAGCCGTGCCCAGAGGTCTACGATGTCCGTCTGCAGCGGAGGGAGAACGAAGGATTTGGCTTTGTCATCCTCACCTCCAAGAACAAACCTCCTCCTGGGGGTAAGTGCCATGTCCTGGTGGCTCTGCTCCTGCCTGGCCTTGCTGGGGCTTCTCCAGGGATATCTCTTCCTGTGCAGTGCCGGTGTTTCCCTCATAAGTCACCTTTCACTCACACTGGCACAGCCCAGCCAGCTGAGTCTTGGTCTGCCTTGCTTCATGTTTATGCTCTTTTTCACCCATCTGTGACAGAAGTGAGGATCAGGGAATGTATATCCCACACAACCCACACCCAGGAGTGTGCACTTGTCACAGGGCAGCATTGGGTATGTAGATATTTATTAGGTCATGGTGATAATGCATTAATTCATTGGCATTTTAATGGAAGCGTAGTTTCAACCTTGGCTTTATACTACCTAATCAGGTAAAATTTCTTATTTTGGGGATCAGGAGGTAGAGTCTACAGTATTAGGTGGAAAGCAATGAAGTTGTTACTGTCCTTAAGTGTGTTTGTCTAGAAAGATCATCAAAATGGAAAAGTAGCCTGGTCTGGTATTGCACTTGTGAGATACGGACATGGCTCAGGCGTAGTTGTCTCTAGTTCTGCTTCTGCGTTCTTCTCTGGGAAAGGAACTGAAATCAGTCTTTTTTCCTCCTACTTCTCTTAAAATTCCTTCTTTTCTCCGTTCTGTCTGTTCTGGCCCCGTAGCTTTGGCTTCTGGAGGGATCTGTGCCAGGCACAGTGTCACTCTGGGCTTTACTGAGGGAACCAAGCCAGAAGAGCTGCAAGAAATTTGAGACAATTATTACAAGTTCATGTTCATCTCAGAGACCAGGAAAAGGGGTCAAGTCTGCGCAGTGCTGATGTAGCACCTTGCTGGCCATGCACAGGGTCCCTTCTCAGGCCCTCACCTGACTGACAGGGCAGGAGAATTTTAATATCTTTTTTAAGTGTGTTTAAGGGTTGTTTTTCGTTTGCAAGTAGGAAGAGTTTGCCCATGCATCTGAATCTCTGTTGCACTGGATGGCCATCCCCAGGGCTGCACATTCTCGCTCATCCCTTTGCAGATGTGACCCATTTCCTTCCCATGTTTTCCTTCAGGCACAGCACCCTGTACGTGACAAGGCTGTGCTGTTGGGTTCGCACCTCCATTCACTCACAGTGAAGCATTCCTCATTATTTGCAGGTTTGTCCTGTGCTAGCAGTGCCACCCTTTGGAGCAGGAGAGGAGGGACAAACAGTGATCTCTGCTCTGTAATGACTGGTGACCAAGAGAATGGCTGGAGCTGTGCCAGGGGAGGATTAGGAATATTAGGAAAAGGTTCTTCCCCCAGAGGGTGGTGGGGCACTAAACAGGCTCCTCAGGGAAGCAGTCAGACACCCAAGGCTGCCAGAGCTCAAGGAGTGTTTAGACAATGCCCTTCAGGCACAGGGTGGGATTTGTTTGGATTTGGGGATGTCCTCTGCAGTGCCAGGAGCTGATGATCCCTGTGGGTCCCTCCAACTCAACATATTTTGTGATTCTGTGACTGACAGTTCTGGGTCTGTGTGATGCTCACCTGATGTGCACATGGTAGGATTGTTGAGGTCGCCCTGTGCAGGGCCAGGAGCTGGACCTGGATCCTTGTAGATCCCTTCCCACTCAGGATATTCCATAGTTCTGTGAATATTTACAGTGTTGCTGTTCTTGTTTCCTAGTGATTCCTCACAAGATCGGGCGGGTTATCGAGGGAAGCCCGGCTGACCAGTGTGGGAAGCTGAAGGTGGGCGATCGAATCTCTGCCGTGAACAGCCAGTCCATCGTGGAGCTCTCCCATGACAGCATCGTGCAGCTCATCAAGGATGCAGGCAACGTGGTGACTCTCACAGTGGTTGCTGAGGAAGGTAAGGAAGGCACCACCACACTATCGAAAGTCGGGTATTGATCACTGCTGAAGTTTATTGGCTTAAATTGAGTGTTTGAAGATGTTTGAAAATTAAGGAGAGGGAATCTTAGAATATCCTGAGTTGGGTGGGACCCATGGGGATCATCAGCTCCTGGAAGCTGAATAAGTTGGAAGCTCATGTGTTGGCTCTGGAAGAGCTGAAGGCAGGTAGGACAAAGAGAGGGAGCTGCCAGGGTGGTTGTACCCAAAAAGAAGCTAGAAGTATTAACAATGCAATGAAGAGTGAGAGAAACTCTCATTGTGTGTGAGAGAGAAAGTGCTGCTGACATAGAAATTCTCCAGCCAAAACCAAAATGGCCCTTCCTCAGGAGGCTGCAGAAGCCAGAGGATGATGCTTAGCAAGAAAATCTCATCCTGCTCAGGGCCTGGCTCCTGCTGCTGCAGGTGCTGCCACAGCTCTGTTCCCAATGAAGCTGGTGCTGCCAGGATGCTCTGTCCCTGCTCTAAGGCCACAGGGACTCCTGCTTTTCAAATCTCTCAATTAAAACCCTCAGTTTTTCCTTTCACTTGTGTTAAAACATGCAAATTCCCTAATGCTGCATCCCTGCAGCAGAAATAAGCTGCAATTCTGTCTACCAAAGCTCCCCTTTGGAAAAGGGTCACATGGGAAAAAAATCTTGACAGGGTTTTCCTGCAGATCTTGCACCTGCAAAACCTGCTGTGTCACCTGAGCAGCAAAGTGAGTCCTAGGGACTGCAAAGCCCCATCTTCAGAGACTGTGACTTAATGACAGCTCCCATACAACACTGCACTCACTGTGGTATTGTTTCTAAACAAAAATGTAAATACGTAAAATCCAATAATTTGGGGAGAAAAGCTGTTTTCCAGCCCTGCCTTCTTCTTGAATGCTGCTTACGGGTTTAATTAAACTCCCTATCATTATCTTGTCAGAAAGTTGGCTCTCTTCACCTTGTAGATAAGAAATACGTAGAGCCAGGCTGTGAATAAAGCCAGCAGATGATTCTCTGATCTCACATTCATTGCAAATATTTAACGTGCCATCTCAGCCTGTAACACAGAATTTCAAAGACTTAATGTTCCTTTTTGTTAACACTTCAAGTAGAGAGACCTCTGTAAGTTGTTATTTCTCTATTAAGATTTTTACTTTTATCAAATCTGATTCATTCCAGTTTGAAGGGTCGCACTTCAGAGCAGTTGCCATGGGTGATGTTTATAAAACAGCTGAAGTTTGAGTTGGTTGAATTAGAGTCTTTTCTCTGCAGCTTTTAGTCACCGAATCCCAAACTGGTTTGGGTTGGAAGGACCTGAAATCCCATTTCATTCCACCCCCTGCCATGGGCAGGAACACCTTCCACTTCTTTTCAGAATAAGTTTTCTGAATATCATATTTGCATCCATTATTTATGCATGACCATACATGGAGTCTGCCTAAAAAACCTTTCCCACTGCCTCAATTACAGATTTGGAGCCAAAATATAGAGATAAAACCAGAACCTGGGGAGACTCAACAAAGAGAGGAAAAAACCCCTCAGCAGCAGGTGGTAAAACCAGAGTGAAGATCAGTCAGAAAAAATCTGCAGCTCAGAGAGTGGAGTTGGTGTGTTTCAGATGTAAAGAATTTGGTGACAAAGGAGGAGAAAGAAGCAGAACTGGTTCCACTGGAGCGGGAATGTATCTCCACTTTAAAATTCCCCTTGATGTAGCTGAAGAAATAGAATTTAGCTCACAGTGTAGAACTCTGTGTAGTGGGGGAATCCAGCATGGATGTGGGCGACTCCAGGCTTCAGGCACTCAGGGAGAGAGCTGAGCCTCACAGGGCTGGTCCACACCCAGGAAAATCCAGGATACAGCTCCAAAACCACAAAATGCCCTTTTTGCTGGAAGCCATTAAGCCTCACAAAGCACAAACCCTGATAGAGTTTGCTGTTCCCTAGCTTTGTCCTCTGAGACTGGCAACAAAACCTTTGCCTGGTCCCCTTCCCTCCCTCCAAGCTTTCAGAGACCCGTGATCTTTGCTTTTCATGGGAATAAATGAATTCCCTTCATGCGCCAGAAGAGATTCTTTAACGTTTTTCACAAAAGCAGGAGCCTGTCAGCTTTTATCATGCATTAGCTGGGAACACACGAGAGGAGGCTGCAGAGAGGGCTGCAGGAGTTGTACAAACAGATGGCGTTTTTCTTGCCTATGCTTCTAAATTAAAAATCTGAAGATAAACCAGGAGTAAAAGTTGACATTTTATCTCTGGAGAAAAACCTCTTTAAGGCATGTCGTGGGAACAGCACCAAGGAGTTCTGTGGAGGGTTCCAGAGGTCTCACCTACCTGAGAAATTCAGTGTAATGCACTTTTAGTTTCCCCTCCCTTAACATTCTTGAGCACTTTTTGTATTTTAGTGAAATTTGTGTGTTCCTTAATTAAGAAATGCAGTAGTGTGCTGCACTTAATGGGGCTGGAATATCTCTAGTTTTCGTGCTGGGAATGATTTTTTTTAACCCTTTCAGGGAAAAGTAGTTATTAGTTTATACTTCAGCACAAAAGTCCATCTTGGGTGACCACTACTTGCCATTCAGGTTGTAGCTAAGAGGCAGCTTTTTTCATAGACTGTGTTTTTTATTCTTAAATGACAGTGTCATTTTGTGTCCTGGAACATGGGATTTTTTTCCAGAAATGCACTGGATTTATTGTAAAGCACACGCTAATAGTATTGTCCATGGAGGGGGAAAATAATAGGAAGTTATTTTAAATGGTTTTATTAAAACCCTAATTTTCACTTAGCTTTTGGGAGAAGGCAAAACACTTTAAAATGCCTCTTGATTGCCTGCCAGTGAACTCCTCCCCCCAGTGTGGCTATGGGACCAGTTCCTCACCTTTCCTGGAGCTGGGCAGTGGAAAACTCTGCTGTGCCTTAAGTGAGTTGGCAATTCCCCTCTATTTGATGGGGCTGTCACCTCCAAATCCCCATTTCTTCTGCAGATCCTCATTCCCTTACCTTTACAGCAGGATATTTCTCAAATGGACATTGTTCTTCATCTCTTACTAGATTTCATGATATTGGATATCTGAACCAATTTCATGGATCTGATCAGCCCTGATCCCCTCTAGCGTTTATCAAGTTGCAAAAAGTCTAAAACCCTTCTGTTCATGTCAGGATCCCTACAACTCTGTTGGTTTTTCCTGAGGAAAAGCAGAGTAAAAGAACAAAAATAAAGAATAAAATTCCTAGGAATTTATTCTCTGGGACTAATGAGCTGTTGTACTTGTCTTGCTGGCTTGGAAAATCCTCTCTCCGTTGTGCCCACGTGAGTTCAACTCAGCCCAGTCCGAGGTGTCGTGGCTGTGGTTTTTTGGGAGCAGGAGCCCCAGCACTGGCAGTGACCAGTGTGTCCTGGCTGTGGATTTGTGAAGTGGTGACTGTTGATTTTGTTTGAATTTTAGAGCACCGTGGTCCTCCGTCCGGAACAGACTCGGCCAGGCAGAGCCCAGCCCCGCAGCACCGACCACTGGGATTGGCACCGACCAACCCCGACAGGTTGGGAAAGGGGACTGGGAATGGTGAGAAAAGCTTGGCCAGAGGGATTAATGCAAAGGTAACATCCACATCCTTTCACCTTTCCGTAGGGGAGCTACGGAAGGTGAAGCTGGAAAAGAAGTTTCTAGCAGTTTCCGTGTGTCCTGGCCCGAGCAGAAGCACGTGGCACAGCTGGATGCTGCTTCAGGTGTTGGCAGCCGTTATTCCCAGGTACAAAAATCCATCCAGAGGGTGTGGAGACATGGGGAATACTCATCCATCCAGGCACTGTAATGGCATTGCCACAGAATTCTCAAAAGCAGAACGTTAAAACATTTCTCTGTCAGATACGAGTGGAAGAATTGTGTATAAAAACGTACTAAAGGGTCTCACAGAATGTTTTTATTCATGTTTAAATGTGATCATCTCCTTAGGGTAGTTGAACGCTCATTATAGTTATAAAAGAAACAGAAGATGCTTGTAATGGAGCTACTACAGACCCTTTGGCAGAGTTTCTTCAAGAAATTTGTGCCTATCTCAGACCTAAAAGGAAAGATGGTTCTGCATGTTTAGACTTAGATTAAGACTGTTACCCTGAGACACCCCAGAGCTGGGATGAATGCAGTTTAAGCACTCAAAATACAGAAATATTGAAAGGATTTTCTAGAAAAACAGAACGTTAAATCTGCCTACAGGTTCTCATCTCGTTTTTTTGTCTTGTTGGTTTTAATTTTTTGTTGTTGTTGTTTTTTGTTTGTTTGTTTTTCTTTTCTTTTTTTTTCTTGTACCTCCTCTGGCTTCCTGCACAGAATCCTGGCTGTTTCCCAGTGGAGTTGGAAAGGGGCCCTCGAGGGTTTGGATTCAGCCTCCGAGGAGGAAAGGAATACAACATGGGCTTATTCATCCTCCGCCTGGCCGAGGATGGGCCAGCAGTCAAGGACGGGAGAGTCCACGTGAGTTTGGCTTCTGTAATCAATTTCTTGGTGCAGTTGATACATTAATTTACACAGGGTGGCAACAAACTTGGATTTTCACAAGCACGGGGTCCCAGAATGGTATCTGGGCCTCTGCCCTTCTTCCAGCTGTCCCCTGTGGCCATGGGCTTTTGGATGAGAGATCCATTAACAGCTCTGGCCATCCCAGAGGAATTGTCTGCCTTGCTGGGGTTACAGTAGCATCTCTGAGTGTGAGCAGCAGCTACTCGGGGGTATTTCAGGAGCCCCAACAAGAGATTGCGCAGTGGAGCAAAGAGCTGGGAAGAGCAACACTGTCCAAGTCAGTTAATTTTTAAGGAATGTTTGTGTGTACATTGTGCTGCTGCTGTTCCATGCCATTTCTGGAGGTATAAACCTGATTTTTTTCCAAATATTACGTTAATTCTTATATTTGTGTAAGGAATTCACTCTCAGATATTGTAGTAAAAGCATGGGTGCAACAGAAGGAACGATGGCAGGTGAGACTGTGGCTGCTACCCAGAGCTGGATTTTCAGAGGCTGGAGCACAGAGCTGAGCCAGGTGCCCATGAGATGCCATCCCTTGCAGTCCTTGTGCTTCCTTGCCGCTGGCACATGGCTCTGCCTCTCTTTGTACTGTATTTGCAGAATGGGGCTGGCACAGATACTTGCTGTGAGGCTTAATTGGATGTGGAATTCCTAGTATTCATAACTTCTCTTAACCTGTTCTCCACAGTAATTAGCATTTTTCCCCACATACTTGAGAGACAGCACGAGTATAGCATTTGGTGGTGATATTTTTTCTCATTGCCCTCATTCGGGTGCTGTCACACTGAGCTCCAGGGCTTTGCTTTTTGGGCAAAGCAACCAAAAAATTGTTCAGCCCAAAGAAGAGGAGGCAGAGATCAGACCTCACCGGGGTCCACAGGTTCCTCCCAAGGGGCAGGACCAGTGACAGGCCCCGAGGAAAGGGCTGGAGCTGTTTCAGGGGAGGTTCAGGTTGGATACTGGGGGTTCTTCCCCCTGAGGGTGGTCAGGCAGTGGAACGGGCTACTCAGGGAATGGTCACAACCCAAGGCTGCCAGAGCTCAAAGAGCATTTGGACAATGCTTTCAAGCACAGGATGGGGTTGTTGGGGTGTCCTGTGCAGAGCCAGCAGTTGGACTGGATGATCCTTGAGGGTCCCTTCCCACTCTTGTCACTAAACCCCTCTCAGTGCTGGCATTTGCCAAGTCCCCAGCCCAGAGCACGGCTGGGCTGAGCTCACCCAGCCCGAGGTTATTGGTACTTGTTATCTCTAGTCATCCAGATGTGGTGTCACTTTCTGGCTGTACTTAACAGTGTGAGGAGGAATTTCTCATCCAGCTAGCTGAGCTGTCCTGGTGTGTCCCTGTCCCAGCCTGTCCATGAGGAGCCAGTGGTGTGACCTCCTTTGACAGAGTGTCTTCAACAGGGCAGCCTCTTTAAGCTGCTGATGTTACACACCAGTGACTGCTGTGTGCAGGGCCACATAGGCTCCCTCTGCCTTCTTCCAATTTCCCTTCCTAGTTTCCCCTAATAGAGAACTCTTTTTTGGGTGTGTTATTCCAGCCCCTTTCCTGCAGCTGGGGAGGTTGGTGTGAACTGAAAATACCTGCCTGGAACTGAAATTACCTGCCTGGGACCTGCGAGAGTTGATTACTGGCTCTGAGACCTTAGCACTGATCTCTCCAACCTGAAATAACAATTCCTTTCCCTACATCAAACCTGTTGTGTGGTGTTCAGCTCTGCAGTGGGTGTGGGGAAGGTGCTGTGTCCTCCCCTGGATAAGGTGACCTCAGGTGTGATGTGGTTGATCCATGTGCTCCCTCTCCACTGTGATCCAGAAGGAAAATACATTCAAGTACATCTATATCTGCCTCATCACTTGTAAATAAATAGAAGATGTGGTAAAGATCTCTGGAATCTTTTCCTGAGCAGATGACCCCTGTGCACCTCTGAACCCCCAGACCCTGGGGTCACATCCTGCTTGTCATCCATGGAATGGTGTCACTAAGGCCCACTGGATTTTAGCACGAGAGGGAAAACAGGAGCATCTGCCTCTATTATTTTTTCTTTCTAAATTAAAAACCAGTTCACAGTTTTGGAGATTCCCAAAGACTGACCTGCTGCTCTTTTTTCCTCAGGTTGGTGACCAAATTGTGGAAATTAATGGAGAACCTACCCAAGGAATCACTCACACACGAGCCATTGAGCTGATTCAGGCTGGAGGAAATAAGGTTCTGCTGCTGCTGAGACCAGGGACTGGATTAATACCAGATCACAGTATGTCATCCCAAGAGCTTTTTGTTGTTGAGTGTCCAAGGCAGGGAAGTAAAGTGGGATAAGGAGATCTGCTGCTTGTTCACTGCAGTAGTTGGAAGTTGCCTTTGTCACAGCTGTGCATTTATTCTTGAATTAATTTTTTTTTAAAATGAAAATACAAAAATTGAAAATTAAAATATCCATTTTCAAATACGAGGAGTATTATGGGTAGAATTAACACATGACAAGTACATAGGAGTATTGCACAATCTGAAATTATTCCATATTTCTAATTAGTTTCTCAGCTCTCTCCAAGCTAATCAAGTTTTTCTATAAAAACATGCTGATTAACCCTGATTGCCTTTTAATTTAAATGAAAATTCTCTGTGCTACAGTATTGTTAAAATTTTGTTTCTGTACATATTTACTTCTGTTTTTAACCTTCTAAATTATGGAATGCTTTGTTTTTCAAAGCCAAAACTTCAGGAAGCAGGAAAGGGACAACTTTTCTCTCCAAAGGGATTCAGTTTGATTCAAGGTGATTTCTGCTTCTACAGCAGGAAAACACAACTTTGTAGGCCAAGGAAAAAAAAAAAAAGGAAGGACAGCAAAGCAAATGCTTGCAGGAGCCACGGAGTGCAGAACTGATGACATTGGGTCTGACTCAGCCCCAAAACTGCAAATCAGAGACTTGTGGCAACGGCAGCATTTTACAGCAAAGAACATTTAGTTTCCTGCATATGCATTTTAGTCTTTGTAACCCCTGATGCCGACACCAAGGTGGTGATGGTTAAACTGCCTAAATTGTAGGGTCACTTTTTCTGATAATGAGTTTTTTGGTCACATTGACCAACCCTGAATTTATCCTTTCAAAATCCCAAACACACAATTTGAACTATAAAATAATTCGTGTGTTTAGTCTCTTACTGTCATTCACTCAAAGGGTAAAATCTGCTCGGAACTGTCTCAATTTCTTTCCTCCTGAGAACCAGGAAAGGGTCCTGAGCATCACTCCTGGCCCTGGTGGTCCCAGAAATTCACTGAGCTTGAGAGATAAACAGAATCAGACAAAAGGGAACCCTCTGGAGCATGTCCAGGCTAGCACTCTGTCTAGGGATGAGGTGAAGGAAGTGGTAGAGTGGGGAAGGGTTTATTGCCTCTTGCCTTGCTGTTAATCCCACATTTCTGATTGAAATCTTGCTTGCTGTACTCTGTGGTTTTTTTTGGTATGTATTTCTGGGCTTTTTCTCTTCCTCCTTCAGGTTTGGCTCCTTCCAGTCTGTGTCCCTACGTGAAACCCGAGCAACATTAAGGGCTTTCAGTGCTTTTCTTGGTTTTTCCTTAAAGACTTGGTAAATCTGCATGTCTTGTTTCATCTCTTCCTATTATTAAAGTGCAAAGCTATGAATAACCCCAACTTTCCACTGTTTCAGATTTCTTTAAGCATAACAGTTCCGGTTCATTTGGTTTTATTAAATAATGTAGGTCAGTAATTTGAAATTTTGCTGTGTAGGCACAAAAATTGTTTTGATCCAAGGCTGTGTCTGCCCTGCAGGGATCCAGCATTCTGAGCACTAGATTTTTTTTTTTCCAAAATCACATCCTCAGGGTTGTTGTAGGTTGTAGAACAACACAATACAGAAATCCAGCTTAATAAAGCTTCGAGTATATGCCACTCTATAATGCTTCTTGAATTGAACTCAGTAGTTTGCTGATTGTTACTTTTTGTGTATTTAGTCAAATCTCTTGCTGTTCACTTCCAGGTGATTGGGATAGCTACAGTCCTGCTTCATCAAATGTAATATATGAAGAACAGACACCATTATTATCTTCATCTTCCCATCCTGCTTCCCCATCTGAAATGTGTTATTTAGCAGTACCAGGAGAAGCTTTAACCAGAGTTCAGCTGTCTGAGGAACTGGAACAAGCAGAGAACACTGTGCCTGACAAGATAAGCACTTTAACTGAAAACCAGTGTGAGAGGAAGCCTCAGTCTTCTCCACGGAGAACAAAGAACAGATGGGAATGTCCCTCGAGTCCTGGATTTGGAATCACTAAAGCTAGTTCTGAAGCAGGTACTGTAAGGGACAGATCTGCCAGTGCAGCTAAGTCAGGGGCTGCTGAAGGATACTCTCACATGGGATTCCACAGCCCCAGGAAAGAGGATCCTGAAAAAAACAATCTCTCACATAAATCTGACAGTTCCAGGAGTGAGAGTAAAACCACAGAAATGGGAATGGAGAGTAGCAACAAAAGAGAACGTTCCAGTGGAAATCGAGGAGGGTCAGCCAGTCCCCAGAGGCATCTTGGCAAGCCAGGAGGTGTGGAAACCATGGGAAGGATCCGAGGTAGAACACCCAGTGGTGATAAGGCAACTGCTGAGCAGCTGAAAGGTGAGAATGGTAAAGCAGGAGTCACCAGGAAAGAGATGAAGCAGAATACCCCAGGAAAGACAGAAGGGTGTTCTGCAGGGCAACATTACCCAGAATTTGGTGGGAATAACCTCTCCTTCAGGGACTCCAGGAGAAATGCCTCTGAGGATGATTTATTAACCAAGTCCAGCTCTGGAGACACAGGTTCCAGCAGGTTCAAAACCTCCAGCCTTTCCAATATCCCACTGCTTTCCATGGAGAAACAAAGGAGGGTGGAAACACAGGAGGCTCTTACGCTGAACAGTCACCATGGAGAGAGACACGTGGAGCTGCCCAATGAAACCAAAGATGGAACTTCCCAACCTGAGAGGAATTCTCCTGTAAGGAAAGCACTGATAACTCCCGGGCCGTGGAGGGTCCCCAGTGGCTGTAAGGGCACCCCAGCAGCAGGAGTGCCTGGAAAACGGGTGTGACTGACTGATGCTGTTTTTTAGAATGTGTCTTGATCAATTTTCCAATAAGGGTAGTGTAAAGCATTGGTTCTTCTCACACAATTGTCTTTTTTTTTTTTTTTTTTTTTTTTTTCTCCTCAGAAACTGGTTGGGGGTGAGGGGGAAGTGTTTGATTTGTTCTTAAATTATCTAAGCTGCATGAAGGACCTTTCAGATTGCTTCGGTGAAACTCTTCCGTGAGCTGCTCTCCCCGTGTCCCTTTGCAGGCCATGTCTGCTGCTCCCAGTGTTGCACTGCTGCAGCTTCCCCAAGTATTGTGAACTCTGAACAAAGTTATTTAATGCCTCTAATGCCAAAGTGATCCTGACTCACCTGTTCTTGTGCCAAGCTATCTACTGTATCCAGTCAATCTAATCCTTCCCACGTGGATTCTGGTCACAGACAAGGCAGGTTTGGGCTGCAGTGGGTGTTTTCTCTAGAGCACGTTGCATGTTGACATCAGGAAACCCACGTGTTCTTGCTGGATCAGGGAGAACATGGGCACGTTGGTTCTGTCAGTTCCAGGGCAGCAAATGAGCTGCTGATGCTGCTCGGTTCAGATGTTTCCTGGAATTTTTATACCTGATACAAAACCCTGTAGCTAAATACGGTATTTAACATAATTTTGTGATTTTGCTTTTTCTGACACAGCAAAATCACTTTACTTCCCTGATTCACAGGGATTCAAGTTGCAAACATCCACGAGAGCAAAGAAAATCTGGGTTCTGTTAAATAACACAATTCCTTTGGTTTCACTTGTGGCACCGTGACATGTTCAGCCTCGGTGTGGAGCTGATACTGAAGTCCCATCTTAAATTATTTAATGCTAGTGAGGAATTGTTTTTTTTCCCCTCTGTAGAGGTAAGAACTGACCTTAGGACAGACTCAGCTGCCAGAGCAGCTTTTTCAGTGAAGTTCTTGCCTGTGTATTTTAGGACTCTCCCCTCTTTACTATGAATGTGTGATCAAGGAGTGTCAGTGACAAACAGGATCCAGGAGGACACACCGTCTATAGTTGGGGCTGGCAGAGGTACTTTAAAGAGGGATGTTACCACCAGAACCTACTGACACATCAGTCCCACAGCAGTAAGAAGAACAGAAACAGAAGGGGTTTGCTTTACTCACAGCTTTAGTGATTATTTCTTGACATCTGAGATTTTTAATGACTGCAGGAAAGTGGTAAAAGGAGGGCCCTTGGTCCAGTTTGCAGGAGAAAGATGAGTAAATGATTGAGCTTTACTCACTCAAAATGCAAAAGAACAGGATTTACTCTTTGCAAGTCAGTATCTCATTTTGGCTTTGAAATGTTAAATGCTTTTAAAGGCTAACAAAGCACAGTGAGGCACTTCGGAGTGGAATGCTTCACGAGTACAGCTGACCGCTCTTAAACAAAGACTTTGGGAATTCAAAAGGCTTTAAAGCAGCTCTGACCGGTGCTGCTCTACACCGAGTGAGCCATTGAGGTTTGCTGTGTAGCATAACACATACAAATACTCCCTGGGTGGAATATGACTGTGAAATATTTAATACTCTGAAAGTAGCCTGTGTAGATATTACCCTGCATTCTTCCCCAGAGATTGGTTTATGTTGAGCTGTGTGCACTCGGCCTGACCACTGAACACAGTGACAAATTCAGTCCTTTCATTCCAGATGAATTAGCACCACTGAAATGATTTCCCTGCAATCAACTCCCCTCTATTTTTCTATATGTTAATGTGACCTGATAATGTCTTACCTGTGCGTGATTTCCCCTCCCATAGACCTTGTATCTGTACTTCCAGTATCAGACTTAGCCCTGTGGCCTTGGAATGCTACGCAATGTATGGATGTACTGGGTGTAAATGTTTATATATTGTACAGCACCTTTATACAGACTTCTGAGCTTCTGACTAGAGAGAGACCTGTAAATCGCTCATTATTTTTTATATAGATATTAAAAACAAAGTCCAGTTCATGGCCTGTTGGTACTGCACTGTCTAGACCAGGTTCTCGGTTGGCTTTTAGGGGCACAATCCAGGTTTTACCCACTAACACACCACTCTTATGGAAAACAAATGCAATCTATTATTGGAAGTCCTCAATCCTCCGTTCAAATAACCACTGTTCAGCAAAGATGGTATAAAAATCATTAAATCCTGTAGAAACAGTACTGTGACAAAGTACTCGCCCTGTAGGTTTATTTGTACACTTTGCTATATAAAAGTGTCATTTCCTTTGACATCTCACAACTTTTCCTAGTACAGAAAACAGCTGTAAACAATTTAGTACCAGCTGGAGCTCTTCTGTGGCTTTAGTGTTTGATGTCCCACATCAGCTCCTACTGGTTTTAGTGCTAGCTGCCAGGATTTGGCCCCATTAATCCAGTTTTTGTGTGTATGCCATGGGATGACATCTCCAATGAGGCCAGTGCATTCTGGATATTGTAGAACAATAAAGGAGAAGGAAAACTTCTGATACATACACTGAGAATTTATTTTAAAATTTTAATGATAGATTTCCATTGTTTTGGGGTTTTTTTCCTTCTGCCCACACTGCTGGTTCTCTTCTCTGGTGTGTGGTGGACATGCCTAGGACTGATGTCCTGGCAGTTCACAGTTTAGTTTTCCATAACTATAAAGAGACCAAGCAAGTATGGGCCTAAGCCTTAGGTCCAAATGTTTTCCATCTATAGATTAAGACTCAGTGTCCCTTGGCCATCTTGCTCTCTCCAGTTTCAGGATAAGCCACAGGAGGACTGGAATAAAATGAAGGAACCCTGGATTCTCACAGCTTGACCTGAAGAGAACTGAAACTGAAGTGAGCCCTTTCCTTCCTCCAAAAACTGGTTCAGGAGATGGAGACTCACCCAGCACTGGTCTCTGAATTCCCCGTGCAAACCCAGGCCTCTCTGCTTGGACAGGAGGAGTTTGGCCACAGCACAGACGTGACCCCAGAGCTGTTCCTGTTGGTTTGTACATTTACTCCTGATACCGAGTTCTAGCAGGCCACTGATAACTCCTGAGAGAGCAGGGAGGTGACAAACTCCTGAGAGAGCAGGGAGGGTGACAATCCATGTGATGCTGTATGTTAATGGGTTCATGGTCAGTCTGTACAGCCTGAACAGACTGTCCAATTCCTGCAGTGAACAGACAAGGAATAGAGTCCATCAGCATTCAGCAATACCAAAGAACTTAACCTCTGACTTTCAGCTTAACACCGACACTCCAACAGACAGCGATGTCTCTGTGGCTGGCTCTGGGCTGCCTCTGTCTATTCCAAAATGTATGTACAGGAATACCCACTCTGTTTGGCAGAATGTCCCCTGCTGAATCCAAAGTCTCACCTGCAGCAACGCCAGCTGCGCAGGTGCCCAACACTCCAGGCTGCAGAATTTACCCAGACTAAGCTGTGCCACTCCCACACTCTGCTTGCTCCTTCCAGAATCTCTCTCTGCTGCTGTCGGCGACCTCCAGCATCAGAGCTGCTGAAGGACAAGAGGACTGGAGCAGGCCACAGGGATGCTGTGCTCACACCAGCCTCTTCTCTTTGCTAAACCACTCATCCAAAGTTCACAGCGCTGATTAACCACACTGGTCTTGTACTGCTCTGTCACAGGTCACAGCTGTAGGAACACCAAAAAAACCCCTCCCTTTGTGAGGACAAACTTTAAGGGCTGAGGGAAGGGCAGGGCCACACATCATTGCCATAAGTCACTGCTTCCATAAAATTTAGCTATTCAGGCAGAGTACAATACCATCAGCAGCTCTGTGTACAGGTTCAGACTGGTGTTTACCAGAGACAGCCGCTCTTTCTACTTTGGCTTCTCCATTTGAAGGTACAAGTTTATCCATGACAGATACCCCAGACCAGATGATGATATTCCAGCACCAGCCCCAAACTGATTCATAGCAAAGGGAAAATAGAGCCATTTTTGAGGTCTGCTGTCTCTCCTAAAGAAGCGAATTTAGTGCTGATACCATCACTCTTTTCCAGTTGTTTTGGCTAACACACGTTGACTTGGAGACAAAAATCCTCAAGAACTTTAGAATTTGAGTCTGTCCCAACACAACCAGTTCATCCCTACCATGTAACAATGCCTCATTGCCTTCTGGCCAACACAAGGTTTGATTTCTGAATTTTAAAGTTTAATTCCAGTATTTAAGCTGGTTTGAAATACAATACTTATATCCAAAGCCAAAGAGAGAACAACCTAAATGGAGTTATGTGCTCAGTGACTGTATTTCCTGTTGGTTTCAGTGATGCCTTTTCCTGGTGATTAAATCAAGAGTCAGACACGGTCAGAAGGGGGAAAAGGGATTTTTCCTTGGTATTTATTTTAAGGATCCTTAGGTGCACGTGTCCAGGTCAGGTGCACTGAAGTGCACCCGCAATGCACACCCTAAAAAGATTTGGTATAACATTATAGGTGTTACTAATTAGCAGATCTATCAAAACTTCCCCAATGAGAGGCTCAAGTGAGCCCCCCTCCCCAAGGAACCTTCCCGTGGTTGGTTCTATCTCAGTTTACAGAATGTGTTCTGGAGAGGACCTTGGGGTCTGGGGCCCATTAACCTCTACTTAAAAAGCTTCCAAAATGTTTAGTCTCCTAGTTTGACAAACAAGTCCAAGAATGCAGGCAAAAGCACAAGGAACGGCAGTTGCAAAAAGGCATGAAAGGAGTATAAAATAAAAAGCAAAAAAAATCTTCATGGCATCATCAGAACCCAAAAATGCCAAATGCAGTGAAAAGAGAAGCAGTGCTGCCTCCCGCATCAGGAACTCCCAGTACTAAGTTGTGCTCAGAAGGGTTTTGTGACCCTTAAGCTGTACTGGGGGGAAGAAAAAGGCACCAAACGTCAAGGACAAGGTGCCTGTTTTGAGATAAGCGCCCGAGCACTGCCCTTGCTCCTCCTCTGCCCAGTCCTCTGCGCTCTACAGCTACCGACAGTTCTTCCCAGGAAATGTAAACCGTTCCTCTAACGAGGCTACAGTAAAAGGTCTCATTTCTAAGCTGGCTTTAGCTTGGAAGTGCTTCGACAAAAGGTCCATCTCTGGCTCTTTAAAGACGGCTTGTACATACGCTTGCAACAGACTTCTGTATGTTATTTCCCCAAACATTTCTATTTTAATATATTTTTATATTAGACGTGTTTAAACAAGCTTCAGCACGAGCTCTGTGCCCTGCCATACTTCAAGTCCTAAGGAAGAGCTAGATGGCCTCACACTCATCCAATGCCCGGGTCCCAGATCCCGGTGCTAAAAGCACTCACATTCCCCTGCGGATCCCACCCTCCGCAGCCCTCGCTCCCGTCCAGCCGCTCTCCTGCGGGCACCGTTCCCTCTTTCCCAGCCTTGCTGCCCGACCCAAGGGGATTTTCCCCATTCCTTGCTCAGGACAGCTCATTCTTCCTGCCAGGAGCCAGGGCTGCCGAAGGAGAGTGACCCCCCTGTGGCGGGGCGCGCTCTGCCTGCAGGGAGCAGCGCCTGCATTCGACTGCAAGGAGAAAGTGTGGGGAAAGTGGCATTCTGGTTCCTCACCGAGGGTCTGTGCTGCCCAAAGCACAAAGGCAATAAATCCTGGAGTACCTGTTTGTTCGTCTGTTGAAGTGGGAAGAAACGCACCGGACATGAAATTCCAGGAAAGCTGCGCTTGGAGCTGGAGTGAGAAGCAGTGGAAGCTGTTCGCTGTCTGCTCGTTCGCCACCTTTACCTCAGTCCCCTGGAGCTCCAGGTCACCAGACATCACCTTTGTTTTTCCAGTGGTATTGCTGAAGGGTTTCTGAATGTGGCGGTGGGCTTTGCTGCAGCTGGAATTTCTTTGTTTCGGGAAGCGTCTCGCTGTGTGGTCAGCGTGCCAGGTTAATTGTAGTGGAAGAAGGCAAATGAAACCAGGAGACTCAACTAGGATGCCCCAGACCATTGCCAACCACAGGTTACAAAATACCAAACCCCCAGCCTACAAAAACACCAAAATAAAAAGCCTACAAAAAACTAGGTTCCAAAATACCGGAATAACCTAGTCTTAAAGTAATAGTTGTTTTTAGGAGTTCTCCTGTTTTCTTTGTCTCTTAAAGACTTTTCCTCATATATGTTGCCAGGGCAACACATTACTGAGTGCTTAAGAAAAACAAAAGTAGCCACAGACGGACGAGAACACCTCTATTCCACTCGGGGTTTGAGTACACTAGCCAGGCGGGCAAGTGTTCTCGGCGCTGGGACGGAGAGAGGCCATCGTCGGGAAGGGATTTCGTCGGCGCTGCCTTCGGCTGCCTTCCTTTTACGGTGAGTGGAGCTTGCTCGCTTGGCGGGACCTGTTCCCCATCTGCTGGGGTGCCTCAGGGAGAAACCCCAGAATTCCCAAGCCCGCCTTTCCCTGCCCCTGTCGCCGCTTTCACCTTCGCTACACAGAAATACCAAAAGAATTCCATTTCAAAATACCAGAATGTCAAGTTCCAAGGTATCAAAATGAGCCAGTTTCAAAAGATCGAACTGCAAAATACCAATTTTCAGATCTCTTATATGGGCAGGATTCCCAAACCCAAAAAATGCCGTGTTATCAAAATGGATATTTTCTCCTCTGAAAAGCTTTCCCCCGATGACCATCAATCCATGTATTTCTTTTAATCGTACAACCAGATGTAGTAACAATTTTACTTTAAAAGCAAACGCTTGTAGCAATTTTCTGGTTAGATTATGTCTCTGAAAACTGGAATTTGAGCCAGAGAGATGCAGTTGAGAAAAAAACGATGGAGTAAATCTACTCCCCAGATGGAGACAGGGAAAGACTGAGTAGCGGGCAAAGGGAGTATTTATAAACTATATCAATATTTCACTGAAATTAAGGGTGGACCGGCAACGGGGGTGCTTGGGTTCGGTCTGGGCCTGTCAGCATTAGCGGTAAAACACCCGGTCAAGCCCCTGGCCCCTGAAGGGAAGTGTCAAACGCTTCAACAGAAACGGAATTTGGTAACGATTGCAGAGGAAAAAAATAGCGGTAATCGCTTGCGATCTGTGGGAAATTTCCACGGTAATTATAAACCGAGGACGTAGGCAATTAGGTAATTTTGGAAGCAGAATCCCAATTTTGGCCACGGGCACCCGGGCGAGAAAGCCTGTTCTCTTCCACGGAAAGGAAAGCCCGGCAGCCCCGGTGTTTCGGGGGCAGACAAGGACCCGTGCAGGAGAGGGAACGAGCGGCAGGACCTTTCTCCATCTCCCCCCGCTCCCAGGTGCGGCAGCTCCAGGCGCGGCCGGCTGCTCTCAGAGGGTTACTCGGGCACACCTGGGCTGGCAGCGGCCAGCCCAGAGGGGCCGGGGGGCATCCCGAGGGTCCGCAGCGGCCAGCCCAGAGGGGCCGGGGGGGCATCCCGAGGGTCCGCAGCGGCCAGCCCAGAGGGGCCGGGGGGGCATCCCGAGGGTCCGCTCAGCAACAGCGGCTGGAGCGCCGAGCAGGGGCCGGGGAGCAGCCGGAAACACCCGGGCACGGAGCTCTGCTGCAGGAAAACGCCCAGGGAAAAGCCCTCGGACCGAGGGGCAGCACCTGAGCAGGCGGGGCAGCATGTGGGGTCCCGGGGGAAACTTTCAACTTTCCCCTTTCATCTCGTCGGTTCCTCTGCAGAGCGTCCAGTCCTTCCACAGTGCCCCCCAGAAAAGAAAGGGGTTAATAGGAGGAAAGAGAATTAAATAGAGGGGAGGAAAATTCCTTTTCCATAATTGTTCAAATTGGGGAGGAATCCCCTTCACCTGCAATTTTAATGGTATCTACTGAAGGATAGCTTGCCTTTTCCATGTTTTTGGGGCTATCAACTGACAGGCAATCCTCATTTTCCATTATTCTCCAGTTTAAATAGAGGAGGAAAACCTTGATGATGTTATTTTATGAGTTTTAATTACAGAAAACTCCCCCATTTTCATCATCCTAAGGCCTAAATTGAGGAAGCCCAGTTGTCCCTCCTTTTTAAAGATTTGAATTGAAAGAAAAATCCTTCTTTTTCTATCATTTGAGAGATTTAAAGTGAGAAAGCCTCCTCTCTTTCGAATACTTTAGGGGCTTAAATTAAAGGAGAGAAACCACTTATTTGCCACTGTATTACATTAAGTAGAGGCAAACAACCCCTATTCCCTCCATTGACAGGGTTCAGTTGAAGGAAGCTAACGCCGCCCAGGAGTCAATAAATTTTTTGTATTTTATTTGTAATCTACACAGCCCTAATTAGAGGTCCCGACGAGAGTTACACCACTGACACCATTACTCATCTTCTCTACCCCACTTAGTCGCATATGGAGTGCGACTTAAGAACCGCTAAGGAATAATTATAAAAATCAACAACAAAGTAACCAATCGACCCACCTGTGCTGCTAAAACGTGAAGTTTTATTTCTTACCCCGTCTCTGCCCTTTCATTTGATGTAGCTGTAATAAAAAGAGGGTGCTATCATGTCCCCAAAGAGGTGCTTTTCCTCTCTCCAACCTCTTCACTCTTCAATTGAAATCACAGGTGTCGAGCAGCTGCAGCTCCTCTCAGAGCTTTTATACCTCATGGTAATCACCTCCTCGCATTCCCCCAGCACAGTGGGAATGAGAGGTGGGCCCAGCTCGGGGTATATTAAGCCCAGCCTTTGCCCCAGGCTTTCATTCCCTCTCTGGGACTCACTGGGGTAAGGGCTCTCCTCTCACTTCAAGGAAGGGGGTCTTTCAGGAGCTGCTTTTGGTCTCTAGAGGAACAGCTGCTTTGAAGGCACCATGAAGAAGATAGCGTGGAACACGGGGAGTATTTAAGCTCATGATTTTGCTTTGAGTGTTTAGAGGGTGGTAAGGTGTGCTTGTAGTTTTGGTCTTCCTTCTTTTTTTTTTTTTTTTTTAGGAGCATTGTGGCTTCTGGGTTGCATCAAGTATGAAGCTTTAGATTGTTTTTAGCGCGTTCATTTTGTTATAAAAGGGACCTGCCCCATAGCAAAGATGACGCCTGAAGTGGAGGCTTCCGATAGGTAAGATTGTGTCTGGGGGAAGGAGCAGGGTAACCGGTTTGGGAAGCGTTGGGAGGGGTTTTGAAAGCCACATGGTGGGAAATGGTGTCTGTGTGGGGCTCCCTAAGGCTTTTCCTCAAGAACAGCTGGTGCATTTACCTGTCTTAAAGTGCACAAATGCATCCACCACGCCCACAGAGACACCAGAGAACTTTGACCCCTGCCAACCCGAGTGTCCAATGAAATAATGGCCACAGCTTTTGACTCGGCTCAAAGCTGGAGACTTGAGGACCCAGGCGCACTTATGAGAGGGCGAGTAGCCAAAGTGCTGGGATTTGGCCCGTATGCCACTAAATCTGTGCATTGATTTCGGTTTCCTTTATCTTGGCTGACTAAGAGGCTAACCAAGCTATCACAAGGACTTCCGAGACGGGTGAGGAGGACTCATTTTACATCCGAAGGGGATTCCCATTGCTGGTCATCCAAAAGCTAAGTCGGGGGCTTTGACTCGGAGATGGGATGATAGCAGGATGGAAATTCCCGGGAGAGACTTATTAATTAGTGCAGGGGTAAGGGGTGTCCTGTAAGGGGCCTTTAGGACAGCTGAAGGGAGAGGCTCCACTTTAGACTGCAACCACAGAGTGTGCAGTGCAGAGCAGTTCCAGTCCGTGTCGTGTTGTCTGGCGTGTCGTGTCGTGTGTCCTGTCGTCTGGCATGTCATGTCGTCTGGCATGTCTTCAGAATCCCTCGGATCAGATAGGTCTGCCTTTTATCCTTGAGGACCTCATGGCAAGAGTCAGCCATCATCTCCAGGTTCTCGAATGTTCGCACTTCTCGGCACGTTGCCGATACGGTTCGTTCTCTTCCCGGCTCCCTCAGCCACGTCTCGGAAGCTTCGAGCCGGGTGTCTTTTGAGGCCTCTTTCCTGGCTCTATTGCCATCCATCCTTTCTGGCCATGAGTTGTAATGTCCTGGGGCTTATAACATTGTAAGGATCTGGGGAGCATTCTGAGCGTAGCGTTGTCTCACAGCCGTCTCGATCCTCGTGACCAACAGTGCTTATAACGGGTCACTCCATTATGGTCTTGTCTTCCGCTCCTTAGAGCATCTTCCGTCCACTGTCGCCACGCCATCGATAGTCTCTTTTGGCATCATCTCGGTCCTCACCATCATTCTTCTCCTCAAGAGCTTTTATTTAATTATCCTCGTGTCACAATGTTTGTAGCCTAATGTGTCATTGGAGTTTGTGTTTAGCCTGGAACTGCTCTGCCCTGTGGAATAGAGTGGGGAGTAAGTGGAGAAGAAAGAAGATACTACAGGTAACCTTTAGCTTTGCTTAACCACTTGGCCTTTGTTGTCCCTTTCTTTCAGATGCAGATGGAAGAACTCTGTGGCAGAGCGCCCCCTGCCGGCTGAGGGGGTTCCCACAGCAAGGTCAGTCCCTGTGTTTGCAGCGCAAGGTTAAATGGTGGCCAAGTTACAGCATTGTTCTTTGTCTTTATTTTTAGGAGGTAAAGCTGGATATCAGCAGTCAAGGTCAAGCAAGCGAGGTAAGCGGTGACCGGGCCGTACTCTCGTCTCGTACTTTCCCGCATCGGGCTTATTGTGGTCATTTACCTTTTTACTTTTTGCAACCAGAAGAAGTACACGAGATATTCTCATCCCTCTTCCTTCTCAGTCTTGGCCGTACCTTCTTTTCACATGCCATTCCCTTGAACTTCTACATGGAGAGCGTTAAACCCTCCCCACGTCACTGTGGTCGTTCAGTAGGTTCTGTTGCCTTAAAGCGTATCGAGAATCCGCAGAATTGCGTTAAGTCCTCTCGTCATCTTTCTTAGTCTTTGCACGCCACCATCCGTGTGCCACTTAGGGTCGGAGCTGCCCTGCCCCAGCACACGGAGTCACAGTTAGGTAGAACAGTTGTGAAACTTAGAGTATTCTCTTTTCCATGGGTTTTTGGGTAGAAAATTTATGGGCCCGGTGTGGGGATAACTCCGGTCTGTCAACCCCTTCTCGACCCCCTCACGTTATCTCGCAGGTCCCCGAGGTGCATTTGAGTCTCCACGGCCACTGACACTACCGATTTTCCCAGAATCTACCGTTCGACATCGAGGAGAGCGGCACCCGGAAGACGTGTCCAAGCGTCCTTTTCTGCCTCACTAAGTTTTTTTCTGCCTCACTTTAACTTTTTCTTTCTGCCTCACTTTAACTTTTCTCTGTCCCTCTAATGTTTTTCTCTTTGTCTCTAACTTTTTTCTCTTTCCCTCTCTTTCTCTCTAACATTTTCTCTCTAACTTTATTTCTAACAAAAGTTATTTTTATTTAAATTAAAGCAGTAAAGCTCCCTGCAAGTTAAAAAAAAAAGGATAGCTTGCTTTTTTTTTCTTACTCCCAGGCAGCTGAAATTTTCTACTGCTGCACCAGACTTACTTTTTTTTCTTCTTTTTATATATAGTATATAGGCCCCCCTAATTAGTGCTCCACCTGGGAGTAACTAATTGGATTGATTAATCAGTACAGAGCTACTCCCATCTGGACCACTCATTCAATTACATCACCAATTAATTACACCAGGGGGAGGGGGGAATGATGACACAGACACACCCCCTCCTGTCAATCAACGCCACCCCTCACACCCACATTACACACGTCACACCTCGCACCACCCTCCCATGCACCCC
>JACBWW010000062.1:1203574-1231145 GCA_020086605.1 Lanius collurio | reverse complement strand
GGCTCTCCCCCTTGTGTGTCACCCGTGTCCGGTTCTCCTCGGTATGCCTGCCCCTTGTCCGGCTCTCCCCCGTGTGGGTGCCCCATGTCCGGCTGGGACCCATGCCCGGCTGTCCCCCGTGTGTGTGACCGTGTCCGGGCTCTGTGTGTCTCGTACGCAGCTGTGCAGCCCCCGCCGCAGCGATGGAGCCCCGGTGCCCGCCCTGGCTGCAGAGCTCCCCCCGGCCGTGCCGCCTCTTGCTCCACGCTCTGTCCTCCGGCCCCGGCGGGGCGATGGCCGCGCTGCGGGTGCTGCAGCGGGGCCAGCCCCTCCAGGGACCGGGACAGGCGTTCCCCTGGCAGGCTCTCACCGCAGCCGTGTGCGCCGAGGAGCCCGCGCTGGAGGGGCCGCAGGACACCCTGGCTGTGTGAGTCGAACACGTTTCTAAAGCTCGGTGTTTTGCGGGAGTTTTGGGTGTCAGCTGCACAGTTTGGGAGGAGAGCGGCAAATCCCACTCTGGAATCTGCTTCCCCCGGTGGAGAGGTCTGTACATGATGTTGGGATCATAGCAGTGACCCACCGGTGTCCTGGCTTGTGTCTGCAAAAGCTGGTGAAGGGATTAGGTGCCTCCTCTTGCTCCCTGCTAGTGCTGTGAGACTCTGCTCCGCGGGTTGGAGTCAGGACACGGGATTTGCTCTGACGAGTCACCTCTCCTTTTCTCCCCTTACCCAGCAAGCCACGGCTGCTGCTGCTGCCCGTTTTGTGCCAGAGAAACCTCTTCTCCCTGCTCCTCGTGGTGCGGGATGCAGTGCCAAGGGACTGCCTGGACCGGCTGCTCCAGGCCTTGGAGCAAGATTCCCACGTGGATCCCTGGGTGCAGACACTGGGGCATCTGCTCCGGCAGGGACCAAGGGTAGAGGGGGGCTTCCCACCTCCCACTCCCCTGTCTTCTGCATGTCGGCAGCAGCTTAGGGACCTGTGCCAGAAAATTGCCCAGAAGAAACCAGAGGGGCAAAGAAAACTGAACTGGTGCTTCAGCAAGCAGCCTGATGGCCCTGATTCTGTACCTCAAGGTGGGAAGCACAAGAAAGTGTTGGAGGAGAGCCTGGAGTTGGACAGTGAGAGAGAGAGGAAGAGGTTGTTGCTGGAGGAGGTGGCATTGGAGCCTCTGCGGCCCCAGGAATGTGGGGATGCAGCAGGGGTAGAAGAGGAGGTGCCCCAGGAGCCTTCAGGGGGCACCTCTGCTCGGAGCACAGATGAGGCTGCTCCGGACAGCTCCCAGCAGGATGCAGTTGGGGAGCTCAGGAAGATTTCCCAGGCAGAGCTGGCAGCGGAGGTCCAGTCCTTTGTCCAGGTACTGGGTGGGGTTTGCTGTCCCCTTCCAGCCAGTGAGCCTTTACAGCCTGATTCCCATTCCTTCATCTCATTTCCCTCAGATGCATGGACAGAGGCTGAAAATGCTGCTGCTGCAGGAGTCCAGTGTAAGTGGTTGCTTCTGTCTCTCTCCTGGAGCTGCTGCTTTAAACAGACTTGTGCCAGGGCCTCAGAAGGGGTGGAAAAGGAGGGTGGATTTCCCAGGGCCATCTGGACAGGGATAAAAACCCTATTGTCACTTCCTCTGGGATACAGACACCTGCCTGCACCTTGCAGGTGTGAAAGGCCACCTGTGGGCTCAATGCTGCCAGACACGGGGGGAAGGGAAAAGCCCTGGAGCCGTATTTTGTGGGTGGTTTATTTGGTGCATTACTCAGGAATGTGTTCCCCTCCAGCACTCTGAGCTGCGCACCCCACCCGAGCTGAGCATCCTGAACAACTGCTCCCCCAGCCAGGTGAGCCCCAGCATCCCTGCTGCAGCCACTGCAGGGGGCCTGCTGCTGTCCCTAATGTCCCTTCCCCTCTGCCATCCCCAGCTCGAGGGGCTGTGCTCCTTCCTCCAGCTCTCCACGTGCCCCGAGCCATTCCTGGTGTGTTTCTGCAGCTGGCTGCTGGCTCTGACCCCCGACCTCAGCTACACCAGCGCAGCCATCCTGGCAGAGCAGCTCTTCCTCAGGCGAGTACGTGCCAGGGCAGCAGAGGTTTCCTGCTCCCCATTTCCCTCTGCACTGTCCCCACCTCCTGCCTTTTCCATCCCTAGGTCCTGTCCCTCACCCAGCCGCCTTCCCGACACCTCATGGCTGCCCTCGCTTCGTTTTGCTCCAAGTATTCCCATTCCTTCTGCCGTGTGCTGGTGGCTGCGGTGCTGCAGGAGCCTGGGGAAGGTGTGGTGGGTTCGTGGGAGGTGTGGCTGCCTCTGGGAGCTGGAGAGGGGCCCAGCTGCAGAGTTCTGTCTCCTGGGAGGCATTTGTCACGTGGAATGTGTGTTAGGAACCACAGAGGCACGGGGCTGTTTTTTTCTGGGCACGTGAACACTTGGGGATTGGGATGGGAGATGGGTTTACAGAGGCCTGAGATGGAGTGGGAGGGCTGGCTAGGCTGGCTTTGGGCTTAACTTTTCCCAAACGACAGCTCCCATACCTCCATGACTGGAGGGCTCCTGACAGCTCCTAATGCTCGGGCCAGAACTGCCCCAGGGTGGCTCTGCTGGTGTGAGGAGAGGGTGACCCCCTGGCACATCCCCTTTTCCCAGATAGTGGTGCTGTTTAAACCCTTGCTGCAGCTGGGCAAAGGAAGCAGGATTATCCTGAGCAGCGGAAGGAGGCACTGCATGGTTTCTGCCTGTCCTGACTGGGTCATACACCTGTGTGAAGGGGTGCCAGGAAGGGCCAGGCACATCCCCATGGATTTGGCAGCCTCTGGAGGCTTTTCCCTGCTGCTTTGCCCTTGCAGGTGCTGAGCAGACCAAGCTGATGTGTGAGCTGGTGGAGGAGTGCCTGGAGCCACACTCCGTGCAGCTGGTGCTAAGGTGAGGGGTTACGGGGTTGAGACAGCTCTGCTTTGGCCTCACACTCACCTGGATGGTCCAGCTGGCTCCAGCCATTTGGGAGCACCAGCAAGGCTGTGGGGCAGCACCTTTCCTCTTCACTGTCCTTCCAGCCAAGTCTTGGAGGTGCCTTTGTCAGAGAAACTCCTGCCAGTACTTCAGGCCGTGCTGGGGCGGCAGGTGAGGGGCCCGCCTTGTCCCACGGGTTTCCTGGACAACTCCTGCAGTGCTGGAGGAAGGACCCACTTCCTACCTGCTCCTGGGTCTTTTCCAGGAGGTGCTGCCCCCTGAGCTCTTGGATCTCCTGGTCCTGACCCTGTGCCAGCAGGCCCCAGCCTTCGCCACGTCACTGAACTACGCCAAGCTGGTGATGGCCGTGCTCACAGCGTATCAGAGCCAGGTGAGCGAGGCCAGGCTCAGGTCCTGCAGCTCCTGGTGAGCCACCAGCCGGGGCTGCAGCTGGCTTGGGACCTGGCCCAGAGGTCTCAGGTGGGCTCCTGGCAGGGCAGCACCCTGAGCTCGTGCTGCCTCCATCCCAGGTCACCCCAGCTCACCGGAGCAGTCTGGCTGCAGTCCTGGATCAGAGCAACGCAGCGCTGAGGAAATCGCTGCAGGCTGTGCTGGAAGGGGCCAGGTGAGGTGGGCACAGGGGTCCCTGTCATGGGGGATGGCAGGCTCTGCACCCTGGGCTGCCCAGGGGTGGGGATTCAGAAGGTGCCACAGCTGCCGTGCCAGAGCTGTGCCATGGTTTGCGTGGCAGTGGCTTTCCTCTTCTTGATTTCTTTTTCTTTTCTCAGGTGAGCACCAAAAGGAATCGTGAGGTGACAGCTTCCTTGCATGGAGGACACTCATTGCACAGCAGCAGCCACAGCCCACCTGTAACTGGGTTCCCCCTGGGGAGGTGGGACCCTGCAAGTGGGGTCTGTTCCCCACGGAGCACCCAGGGCCTCCTGGCAGCCCCTGGTGTGAGGGGGCTCTTGCTGGGCACTGCCATGCCAGCCTCACACACTCCCTGGGGCTCAGAAGTGTCTTGGTTGAACAGTTGATGTGTTTCCAGGTGTTTCTGAATCTGTTCTCCCTCAGGCCTGCCATGCTCAAGCTGGTCCTCCTGTGGTGGAGGCAGGGCAGGGCTGTGGGGGCCAGGCAGGACACAACCTGTGGGGGAGTTCCTGAGTTCCTATTGCCCAAAACACGTCGCTGAACCAGGACAGACATTGATTTGAGGCTGCATGAAGTGAAAAATTCTGGACTTAATTTGCTATCTTGATTTTACCTCAGCTCATTCCAAGGCACAAGCTCTGTGCATGTCCACATTCCTCCCCAGCAGCCAAGCCAGTTTCAGAGTGATGCAGGCTGGGCTGCTGCTTTGTGTATCTGGCCTGCTGGGATTTACAGGTCTCTGGGTGCAGGAGAGTGGGATTAGCTGAATTCCAGCTGAATTTAGCTGGAAAATTTGAATGTTCTGCTTTATATCCACCTTTCTTTCCCATTTGCCAGACCTGCTAGGGGCCCTGCTGTGTGGGACACATTTCTGGTGATGATGACGCTTCTCGTTGCCCTAATGGAAAGTGCTTGTACAACATGACTGTGCTCAAAGTTCTATCCTGTATTCTTCAAAGTAGCCACTGGCAACCTCATCTAGGCACCTCCTGGTCTGAGAACTGGGAAGAAAAGGATGGAAGAGAGTGGAGACTCAGAGAGGCAGAGCTCAATGGAGGTTTTGAAGCATTGCATATTTCAGGAGCTATTTAAAAATCCATAAACACCTACAAAGGGAGAAAGAGAATTATAATGTGCAGGTGTGACATGTGGCTGCTTCAGGTTTGCTCGTTAATATTTAGATCCCAGCCAGAAGGGAACTCTGAAGCATTAGGTGACACTCTTAAGGCTGAGAGCACAGATTTCTTTGTATAAGAATCTCTTAAGCTATTTTAGGTGACAGTGGACTGATGAGGCTTCAAAGGCCACATTAGCTGGAGGGCAGAAACCTCCAGGGAGCCAGATTGTTGATGTGTTTGCATTCCAGTGAGTTAATGGCTGAGTAGAGTGAAGCTATTGTAGGGCTGCCCAAAACACGACATAAATAGAAATTGTGCCATGATCACCAAGGTCTAAGCCTGCTCTTGTGGCTTTATTAGGTAGCAGGCTCTGATCTTTGCAGTTTCCCTGCAGAGCTTCTACCAAGTGACCTCGGTGTCATTGTCCCCAGTGCTCCATCTGGCTGTGGCTGTTGGTCACATGGAGATGGCTACTGGCTTGTGGAGCGAGCCTTCTTAGCCCTGGTTTTGCTCTTGGCTGCAGCTGTGGGTTCCTCTGAGGTGTACAAGCACATAACAATCATAAGGAGAATTGGGAGCAAACCCTGGGAACACTGCACATGCTGGTGGAAGGCTGCTTGTTTATATGGAGGTTGGCAGCACCTGCGCAGAAAACTCTGCTTTTGACTTCTCTTGACCCTTTCAAGAACTTTAAAATCCATCCTGAGCAGTGCAGAGAGGTGAATGCAGCATAAAACATCAGTCAGATTTTGTAGTTCAGCAGAACCTTGGCCAAGGGTGGCAGGAGTGCCAGGACTGGCTCTGTCCTTGTCCTGCTTTAGTAGCAGTGTGGGTGAAGGGAATGGTCTGGAGCTTTGTCCAAGACCTTTCCTAGGCTGGAGAAGGCAGCGTGGGTTTTTCAGCCAGCTTATTTGTGATACTTGGCAGTGAGTGGTTCCTTACCTGCTTTCTCTTCTGCTTGTAGAGTTTTACTTCATGGTACAGAGGGGAATTCCCTTTTTGGCCTAGTAGTTCTTGGTTTTTTTGAAGGAAATTAATTACATGCAATTGCATGGGTTGTTTGTCCACTCTGCTGCCTCCACACCCTCCACAGCGATTTTTGGACCAGTTTCATGACAAGATGATTCCTCCACTCCCCAAGTGCCTTCATGGGGCTGTGATCAGGCAGCAAGAACCTCTTTGGGGTGAGCAGAGGTGTGGGGTCCGTGGATGTTAAACACCAGACATCAGAGCCATGTAGGAGCCTTGGGCCATGCAGCACCTTGTTGGAAAGGGCTGAAACTCAGTGGCTTTCCTGAAAATGGTTCATACCCATCCCCCGAGGGGCTGCCCCTCTCCAAGCAGGAGCTCCAGGCTGTTGCTGTGTCCCCTCTTGCAGCAGTGCTGGGGGTCACCCCACTTCTCCCCGGAGGTAACTGCGTGTCCAGTGACAGCCTGTTAATCTCGTGTGTGTAATCCCCAACGTGCTGATGCAGTTCTGCCTGGAAACCTGGGGGCTGTGACACCCAAATGTGAGGCTGAACTGCTTGGGAGATGCTCAGCAATATATTTTTTTTTCTCTTGGGATTTAAAACTGAATAAAAAGAAAGAGCAATTTTCCTTCTCATCTGTTTGGGATTTTTTTTTTTGCCAACAACCTTTTAATCCTAAAACAACCGTGTTATTTCTTGGGTAGCCTGGTGGCTGCCAGGTCCCTGTCAGCTGGGGGAGCCAGGGCCACCAGAAAGGTGAGTTTGGGGGAGCGCTGGGGTGCTGCTTTGTGGTTGGGCCCCTGCACAGACCTGAAAATCGTGCTTGCTGCATCAGTGGCACCAGTCAGTGTCAGTCTGAGCAGCTTTCTTCCAAGAAGTGGATAATCCAGATGACCACACACACTGTGATCTGAGCTGCAAGTTCAGCTCAACTGCAGGCACCCTGGAAGATGCTGTTGCTGTAGCTGCTGTGAGGGACCTCGCTGGAAGGAGGACAGGGGACAAAGCCAGAGCCTGCAGCAACGTGCCACTCGCCCCCCTGGGCTGGAGATCTCCCAGAAGGGTCTTGTTCATCCCTGCTGAACAGGTCTGTGTGAGGGGAACTGGGCTGCTTTTCTGTGTTTGAGGCTCTGTGATACCTAGATTGCAGTCACGATTTAGCTGCTCCCAGGTTAAAAATAAGAATGCCTAAAAATCTCTGCATGCTTTTGGGAAATGCTTTTAGAGGCTTTTGAACGGGGTGGTTTGTGAACAGGGGCGTCGCCTCTTGTTAACGCTCCCCTGGGTGTGGGAGGGAGTAGGGGCACGGGTGTAACGATGTCCTTAGGTCTGTGTCCTCCAGGAGCAACTCTGGGCCTGCCAGGACACCGGAGCAGAGGCCATGAAGCCTGGTCTGCTGCCTGGTGCCAGCTGCTGCTCCTGGGGGAGAAGCTGGGGCTCTGCAAAGGTGTCCATCCTCCACTCCCCGTGTTCAGTAACCCCTGGGGCTGCGTTCTGGGCTCTCTCTCTGGCAGGGGGGTCAGAGCCTGGGCCAATCCTGTCCCAGCACTGGGAGATGCTGTTTGCCCTCTCAGGGCTTAAAAGGTCTGCAGACCCCAAGGGGTCCAGCGGGGTCCCTGGGCAAAGGGGGGGCAACAGCAGCAGCCTCCTGGTAGAGCTGGACATGGAGCCCAACTCCCTGTAAGCTCCTTAGGGGAAGAAAGCGGCTTTAGAGGATATGATGGATTTGAGCAAAGGGATTGGGCCGGGGCTGAGGCAGGGGGGTGATGGCTGGGGGGAAAGGGAGGCTGCTGAAAAGGGGCAGGAGGGATGGGGGTCCTGGACTGGGCGGCTTCCCTGCATCACCAAGTAAGTTTCTACAGAGGCTCCTCATCAGCCGTCCTGGTTTAGCCTGGTGCTGTGCCCCCCATGAAAGCACGGGGGGCTGCCCCATCTCTCCTGGCTGCCACCACCCTGCCCTGAGCCTCCTGCCGGGGAAACGCCGAGGCTCTGCTCTGCTCCACAGCTCCGGGCACGGAGGGAGCAGCCCTGGTCTTTCCCAGCTCTGTCACCTCCTCAGCCTGCGGGTGCAGGCTCTGGCCCCGCACCAAAAGCAGAGGTTTCCTGGCCACCTGCAGACCACTCTGCCCGCCCTGGCCCGCGCAGGGAGCTCCCAGCCGCTCTCATGCATCTCCTTTAAAGGCCTTCTCTCCTCGGGCTCGTCCCCGGCAGCTCCGTCTGCCGCAGATGCGGCTGCTCTGCCCCTCGGGGAGGCTCTGCCGCCGGCAGCGAGCGCCGTGCGGGGCCGCAGCACCCCCGCCCCGGCGACTGCCGGCCACGCCGTGCCCCCTGAGCCCGCCCGGGGCTGATGGGGGCCCAGCAGAGCTGAGCGCCGGGTCCGGGCTGGCTGCCCCCAGCATCTGCCTCCGGCTGCTTGAGAGGAGTTCAGGCAGGTAATGATCACCCGGGGAGTGTTTGGTCATCGCCGAGTTGAGGGAAAGCGCTCGGTCCGGCATCCCAGGGGGTTCCTTATGCTAAACCAGCCGCGTGCCTCGTATCTTTTCCATCTGTAACACAAAGATGAGGAGGGAGTGTCTGTGAGGCTGCCAGGTCTGCCGTGGCTGTGATGGATTGAGCGCTTTGCAGGAGGACTCTGATGCTCTCTGGTGGGATGAGTTTGGCCGATCCCTGCTGGCTGGGGGCGCCTGAGCCCCTGGGTGGAGGTGTCAGCGACAATTCCAGCTGTATAGGCGTGAAACGGGATGGCTTTGACAGGTGCCAAGTGCTGCTTTTTACACCTTCATCAGGGCTGAATAAGCTCTGCGAGCTGGGTGATGGCCCTGCTTGGTTCTGGGGTGACCCAGACTGAGCTTGGCCAACCCTTTTTTGCACGAACGTGGGGCTTCAAGCAGTCCCCGCTCTCTGTCCCCCTAGATCTCTCCTGAACTTCCTGTCCTGGACAAAAAATTCTCCTTCTGTTCCACATGTGCATGTCCATGGGCACAGCCTGCAAGGAGTCACTGCGGGACAGTCCCTTGAGCACAGCGACTTTACCCTGGGCTGGGAGGGGCTCTGTGGACTTTCTGCATCTGTGATTCTTTCAACATTGCAAAACAGCTTCAATGCGTTGTCCAAGCTCCTTTAGATTTGAACATCTTTTATATTTGTGGAGCTCAGGGATTGCCTGGAGGACAGGGGGTTGCTCCCACTCCTCACTGGGTGTTGGCAGTGTTTGGTGGGTGCAAATTTACCTCCCCCCATGAAGCTGACCCACATCACAAGCCCACAACGAGGATCGCCCTGGAGGAAGGAAATGGGGGTGGCAAGCAGGAAAACCCACCCTCAGCACTGCCCAGAAATGAGGCTTCCATTGAATTTCTCATTTGCCTTGCTCCATGCCCGTCCAAATCCCACCAGCCTCCTCCTGAATCACAGCGGGCCTCCCCACCTCTTTTCCCACAGATGCCTCCACGCTAAGCAGAGGAGCTCAAAGCTCCTGCTGGGTGAGAAAACGCTTTAAAAATACAACATTTAGAGGCGTTCTCCATCTGCTCGCAGCTAATGTGGGTCTCTCATGATAGGTGTGCTGGTCCTGGAGCCTCTGCACTTCAAAAATGAAGCCACTCGAAGGGACCTCGCTGGGACAGGGCAAGGAGGAGGTGCAGGGACCAGCCCAGGGACGCCGGCGGCGGCAGCGGCAGAGGACAAGTTGCCCGCCCAGCCCCTCACCTCAGAGGTAGGTGCACAAAAAGCTCACCCAGCGGCTCTCAGGGTGCTAGCAAGGATGGGACAGTGATGGCAGTGCCAGGCAAGGGACACTGAGCATCGTTTTGGCTCGGTGGCCCCTTCCCCTGCAGCCTCTGTGCTCAGGCTTGCCAGGAGGTGCGGGAAGAGCCCTTTTCAGAGCCAGGGGTAAAAGTTTGGGGGTTCAAACCCTCTTCCAGTTGGGTGCTGGGCTCCAGCGTGGGCTGCAGAGGGCTCTTTGCACAGCAGCCTGTGTCTGCACGCACTGGTGACCTGCCATCCCTGGTGGCCTCCGACACCAGCGAGCAGGGATGCTACAGAGCTGCCAGACTTTGTGGGCACCCAGGACAAGGTTTTGGGGTGATGAACCCGTCCCAGTGCACTTTTAGGGGGGCCTGCCATCCCCATGGGGGTGCTGTGAGATGACGCCTGGGCTCGGTCGGCGGCTGCGTTTGTTGTGGTGCTGGAAGAGGCCGGCTCGCAGCGAGGTCCGCTTGGCAGCCAGAGGGAAAAAAAAAAAAAAAAAAAAAAAAAAAAAGACAGTGCTGAAGCAAAGCTGGTGACTCACTGCTGGCTGGAAACGGCCTCGGCGGGTCCTCTGTGGGGCTCTGCGGCGGCGGCAGGAACGGCAGGAGTGGAGAGGGCGGCTCGCCCGGGGCAGGCAGAGCGGGACAGGGACGGAGCAGGCTGTGGAGGATGCTCGGGAAGGACCCAGGTCCGGAGCAGCCTCATCGAGGGAGCTGGGGGAGCGTGGGGGGTGGGATGCTGCCGATGCTTCCTGAGTTTCTTTAGGGATTACTGGGGATTCCCTCCACAGGGAGCAGCAGACAGAGCTGTCCGGGCTCCTCACATCTCCGAATGAAGGTAAGGGCAGCCCAGGGGGTGGTGGGGTCAAAAGGGTGGGTTTTCCATCCTCCCTCCCTGAGCAGCAGGAGGGTGTCCCCTGGCCTGGCAGCAGCTGCCTGCAGCCCCTTCCAGCCCTGGGACCCCAACCCCATCCCCTGGATTTGCTTCACCAGCTGTAACCCACACTCTGCACTGGATCTCTTGCCCTCCTCCCCTTCCCTGCCCATCTGAGCTCCAGCTCCCTCAAATCCACAGGGATATTTTGGGGGGTATCTGCCAGCTCATGTCCCCTGACATCCTGCAGGCTGCAGAAGTGCCAGTGGCAGTTTGGGAGGTCTCTCCTGAAGTGGTGTCAGGCTGGGGAGGGGACCCTGCTGCCCACCACTCTCTCTGTCCCCAGGCAGGATGAGCAGTCCCCAGGGACACCCAGCTGGGGTTTTGGCCAGGAGTGAGCAGAGCATGGAGCAAGTCAGCGAGGTAAGAGGGAGGGGAGGCCAACAGGTGGAGGGGCCTTCCCTGCCTGGTTCCTTGGGCTCAGCCAGGCCCCCAGCCCCTCTGTGCTGGTCCTTTCGGGGTGCTGTGCAGCACCAGGGAGAGGTTTGCTCCAACATCAATTTTGTGCCTCTCAGGAGCCAGGCAGGGCCGTGCAGGAGCAGGCTGTGTGCCCTGGGGACAGTGACAGGACTGAGGAAGGTCAGTGAGTCCCCATCCCACATCCCAGCTGGGTCCCCTTAGGGGAAGGCTTGAAGCATTTGGGGATGAGCATGGGAACACGTTCTGATGGGGGTCATCTCCCTTGGTGGCGACATGGGGAAGGGGAGACCTGGTCTGGGGGGACCTAAAGCCCCCTGATGCTGGGGGAAGGATTGGGATGGTTCCATAACATGGGCACCTACCCCCTGCTAAGACAGGAGGGCAGAGGGAGGAGGGAAGGCCAAGGGGAAGCCCTCATGTGTGGTCTCTGGGGCTCCACTGCCTTCCTGCAGGTGCAGAAACACTGGAGGAGCCGCTGCTGAGTCTCCCCAGGGAGCTCTCAGTGCTGGACAGACTTGGCTTGCACAGGTAAGACCAGTGAGCACCTGCATCCCTCTGGGGGCTACAGGACAGGGGGGTCCCAGGGTGCAGCATGGTTCAGAGATTGGACTTTCCTCCTTTTCCACTGCACAAGAGTTGCTGTGCACACAATGGGCACTTGGCTTCTCACTTCTCGTGGTGGCTGGCACCCCTGGGAGCAGAACAAGGGCATTTTCAGCATGCAGCCCCCATGATGCCTCCGTCCCTGACAGCACTTCTCTTTCTGCAGGGTGGCTTTGACAGAGCAGGATCTGGAGGTGAGGGCTGCTGGGGGCTCCGGGTGGGCGGGGGAAGGGGGACAGGAGGACAGACACCTTGCTGGCTCACAGTCCCAGGGCTGTGCCCTGCTCCTGCAGGCACCGCAGTCCCCTGGCAGCCACCCTACAAACCCTTTCCCAGAGATGCTTTTGGCACTTGGAGGCAGCTGCATTTCCATGAGTCGGTCCTCTGAGCGCCCGGCAATCCCACAAAGTGCTCTGCAGCTGTTGAAGAGCGCCCTTAGCCGGGGAGGCAGCAGGAGCCACGCTAATAAAAATAATTTCCCTTCGAGTGCCAGGGCTGAGTCAGGCTCAGCCTCAGCCAGGACCCGCAGCAAGGGCTGGCGTCTGCCCGGCGAGTGCTCTTGCCAGGAGGGCTCAAGATTTCCATGCGTTATCAGCTGCCTGGGGGATGTGTCCCCTCGGGCTGGCATCTCAAGGGACTGTCCCCAGCATGCAGCAGCCTAACGGGTGCTGGGGCAAAACAAATGCTAATTATCTTTAGCGATGCCCTGTTTGGTGGCACACTGGGAGATCTGTCTGTGCCTTGGGGACAGCAGCACATGGCCCTGGTGGCTCCCTTTCTGCCCCCCTGTGTCCCACCTCTCGCCTTCTCACCCCACAGGCGGCCTTTGCCCACCTCGCCCTGGCTTTTCGCTGCGACACGTTCACCCTGCAGCAACGGGTGGAGGTGGAGAAACGGGCACGGGATGCAGCAGAGGAAAACATCCAGGAGGAGCTGGGGCAGTGCCGAGCTGCCCTGGAGGTAGGTGGGCACCAGGGCAGGGCGCTGGCACGTGCTGGGAACATCCAGCCCCAGAGGGGTTTGGACAACTCAAAGTGCCAGCTCCAGCAGTTCCATCCTTTCCCCACACAGAGGCTGGGTCGATCCTGTGCCAATGCAGGCTGCAAGGAGGTGCTGGAGCAGCTGCAGCACAACCTGGCCGTGCTGTCAGCAGCTGTTGAGCGGGCAACCAGTGCCGCAGAGAAGCTGGGGGCTGTACACCAGGTAGGCCCACAGCCCAGGGCTGGGAGTGATGGGGGGTGCTACACACGGGCTTGGGGACTCATCCCTGGGCTTGTTGGGGTTTGTCCCTCCTCCTCATGGCGCTGGCCTGACCTCATGTTTGTGCTCAGGAGAGTGCAAGGGATCCATGCACCTGCCCTGGGGAGCAGGAAGGGGAAGCACCTGGGGGGAGGCACCATGGGGTGCTCAGGGAGGGACTGGCAGAGACCTGGCTCCTTAGGAGACGGGGGCCCTGCCCCCCATCCTGCCTGGCTGCAGGAGGCCCGGATGAGCCGAGCAGCAGAGGTGATGGTGCAGCACGTGGAGAACCTGAAGCGGCACCACCTGCGGGAGCACGCGGAGCTGGAGGAGATGAAGCGCCTGATCCAGCAAAACTCCCGCAACCGGCAGCTGGCGGAGATCCAGGGTGAGGTGGGCTCTGCCGCCGGGGCCTCTGCGGGGTTTGCATGGAGCAACCTTGCAGGATTTGGTCCCGAGCCCCTCTGGGGGGGTCAGTGTGACCCTCCCTGCACCACAGAGCCAGTGGGTGGTGTGAGTTGAGGACCAGTGGTGGGGAACAGCTGATGGATGGGGTGGTGAAGGGAACAGCTGATGACAGTTGTGAGGGGACAGTGGAACAGCAGGTCAGCGTGGGAGCAGGTGCTGGTGGCCAGAGAGCCGTAACCCAGCTGGGAATGTGGGGCAGTGGGGCCCCATGCACAAAAAGGACTCTGTTCCTGAACACCAAGCCCCACATGTGCCATTGCTGTGCATGTGACAGGTCCCCCTGCCTGGGGCACCACCTGTGCCACACACAGAGCACATGGCCAGGACAGCTTTCAATGGCAGAGAGGTTTGTGACTGTCTGTGCATCAGCCCCATCTTAGTGTTGGGAGATGATGTAAGGTGGCTTCTCTTTACTCCCAGATTATGTGGAGCCACGGCTGAGACCTCACCCCCTGAAGAGAACTTTCCAGCAGGTAACTGGTCCAGGATCAGGAGTCTCAGAGTCACTGCCTCCCCATGCCCTGCTGTCCTCCCTCAGCTGGCTGCCCCCACATATCCATTAGTCCCCAAGCAATGTGACTCCAGCCAGCTGCTTGCTGCAGGGAAGATCTGCTGGAAGTGCTAGGGATGAGACAAAATGTAGGGGTAGCTTGGAGGGCTGTTGGTAGACAGCCAGGGTGCCCAGAAAGCTGGGCTGCCTGTCCAAGAGATCTCAGGCAGATCCTTCTTCCATTGCAGGGTCACAGTGCAAGGGTCACAGGCTTGGCTGTTCTCTAGCACCAGCCTGAATGCGACACTGATTCCCCTATAGCTCCAGAGGTAGGGGAGGGGGTTAGGCAGCCCCACCAGAACAGCTTGCAGCAGTAATGGCAGGCATAAACCTCCTGGCTTTGACCTTCTCTGGTTTTCTGGCTTCCCCTCTTAGCTCCAGGGCCAGTGGGAGCTGGCGATGCCCCATCTCTTTGATGTCCCTTGCCTGTGCTGGGGAGGTGATGGGAAGGAGGTGAGAAGCAGCTGCACAGTGCTCACCCCCAGCCCCTCTGTTGCAGGGGTCTGCCCGCCGCAGGGTCAGCATCGCCGTCATCCCCAAGCAGCTCTTGGTAAGGACGTGTTCGGTGGGGACACTCAGGAGCTGTGTCCCCAGGCTCGGTGCTGCTGGGGCTCTGTGTCCCCACTGATGCTCCCACCTTCGATGCCCAGCCAGGTGCCAGCCCCGACAGCCGAGCAGCCCCAGCAGGTGACTCGCAGCCAGAGGGGGCCCCGCGCTGGCCCAGCACGCAGAGGTAACTGCACTGGGTGGCCGGGCAGCCACAGCACCGGCTGCCACTGGCCCACATGGAACAGCACCAACCCTGTCCTCACCCCTTCCCAGGAGTGAACTGGAGCCACAGGGCCAGGAAAGCGCCATGACAGGGAAGCTGGTGGCTGAGGCAGATGGCAGAGGCTCAAGTGCAGGGGACGAGGAGCCGGAGCAGCTTGGGCTGACGTGAGCAGCACCCTGCATGTGCCCAGCATCTCCCCATGGCTGCTGGCCTCTCTCTGGTCCCCAGGTGGCCAGCACTTGGGCAGGGGCTGGGGGATTTAGTGGTGGAAGGCTGGGATTTTGCTGTGCCTCAGTTTTGCCCCGTGCATTGCGGGTTGCCCAGGCTCTCCCAGACTTGTTGCATTTGTGTTTGTAAAAGGGCCAGTGAGGTTTGGGGCTAAGTTAAACATCCTCCTTGTCCCCTGCTGGGGTGGAGGTGGGATTTGCTCTCTCCCATGGATGACAAATGTCCCTGGTCACTTTATCCCCAGGTCCAAAGGGTCTGAAGCGGAGCTGTGGCGTCCGTGGCTCTTCTTCCCGCAGCACTACTGGGTTATCTTCTGGCTGCTTCTCCTGAGCATCGCCTTCCTCCTCCTCATCCGTGTCCTGGAGTTGCAGCGGCTGCAGTCTGCAGCATCATCCAAGGCCTAGCTGGACTGGGGAGGGGGAGCTGAGAGGCATCTCTGTTCCTTCCCCACATCCTAAACCACCAAAACCCTAGAATAATAAAATGGGAAGAAAAATGGGGGAATTGTAATGACAGAGCAGGGGGAACATCCCAGGGAGGGATCTAAGCTATGGCTGGCACATCCATAGAATCATGAAGGGTTCAGGGAGCTGCAGAAGCTCTCACTGATGCTCTGAGTTGCCTGTTCTCAGCACATCAAGGGGTGCGGGTGTGTTCCCACATGTCCCCTGTGCTGGGGACAGCCCAGGCTGCCCACAGCCGTGGGTTTGTAGTAGAGCCGAGTCCCTCAGTGCCACCACGTGCCCTCAGTCCCTGCTGTAATTCACATCTAATGCTCCTTTGCCGCTGCCCGGAGGACAATGCTGAGGCTGGAAGGCGCAGGTCCGTGCTCAGCATTTCCCACGGCACCACAAAGCGCTCACAAACAGAGGGAGCTCTTTCCGACCGCCTGGGAAAAGCGCCGGCTTTGACACAGACACCCAGTTCACCCCGTTTCCGTGTCCGCCCCAGTCTCTCGCGGCCCCGGAACACGGGTGGGCTTCACTGCACCAGCAGCTTTGCAGGGACCAGAAAAGCCCGGCCGAGCTGGCAGGGTGGGGGTTTCTGCACCAGGGTCCCCAGGAAGGGGCCGGAGGGGGCTGCAGAAGCGGAGGGATGGAAGTGCTGGGCTGGTCCCCCCGCTTGCCGTAGCCGCCGGCAGTGCCACGGGTGACTCAAGGTGGCCGACGTAACCAACGTCCGCTTGCCAGCTTGCCCCGTGTCCCTGAGTCACCGTCCACAGCTTCGTGGCGAGTTGTCACCGCGCCCCTTTGCCGTGACGCCCGTCCCAGCACAGGGCAAATGTCCAGCAGCACCCCGAGGACATCGCCACCAGAAATCCCCCAAACTCCCCGGCCAGCAGCGATCTTCGGTGACCCCGGGGGCTCCCCTTCCCCCCCACCAAGGTACCTTCACCCCACTGGGACCATTCCCACCCAGGGGACCCAGGTGGAAACGTAACCCCAGAAGTTTCCACGCGAGCTGTGGTGGTCGGGGTCCGGAGCTGGCGCTGGGTGTGTCCCCCCGCCCTGCGGTGCCCCCAGCTCCCTCCTGGCCGGGTTCTGGCTGCGGGGGGAGCAGCACAGCGGCGGGGGCGGGGTGTGAAGCGGTTTGGCTTCATCGCCCGAGTCTTTGTTTCCTTGGCGAAAAGTCTGGTTTCTCATCCTAAAACACAAAAATCCCATTTTGGGGGTTGCGCTGTGCCGCTCGTCCCGCTGTTCCAAACCTCCCGGCGCAACATCTTCAGCAGCACAAAGCGGGGCTGGCCCGGGGGCCGCCCCTCTCCCGGCACCGCCCGGCCTGGGTCGCCCCGGCCGCGGGGGAGGGTCGGGCAGGCGAGGGGAGGGGAAGGCCGAGGAGGGGAGGGCAAACGAGAGGAGGGCCGGGCCGGCCGGCAGCTGCTGCTTGCGGAGCCGGAGCTCGTTTCCTGCTCGCTGTCGCCCGGCTGCGCCCAGCTCCGGTCCCTCCCCACGCCCCGGTCCGTGCCTCAGTTTCCCCCGCCGAGGGGCTGTGGAGGTGAGTGGGGGTGAAGATGGGCAGAGCATCCCTAATCGTGGGGGGGGTCCGGGCTCTGCTGCCCCCCCAGCCCCGTGTCCCCCAGCTCGGTGCCAGCATCCCGACCGCCGGTGCCCTCCGCCCGCCCCGCTGAGAGCATCGCTGCGCAAGGCGGGGACGGGGGGTGACAAAAACGAGGGGTGATTCTGCGAGGCTGAGAGGGCTCAGCCCCCCCGAACCCCTGCCCTGCGTGTCCCTCGGACGCTCTGTGGCAGGGTAGCGCTTTTTCTCCGGCGGACCCCTCCCCACAGGCTCTCCCGGGGGCAGCGGGGCCCTCCCCCCTCCATCCTCGCTGCTTTTGCCCTCCAGCCTCTGACCTCTGTTGCCCTCGGGACAAAGGGAAAAGAGAGGGGTCCCTGCCCCTCCTCCTTCATTCCCAGAGCCACCAGTGCTCCAGTGATGAGTAGGATGGGGTGGGAAGTTTTGCTAAGATCCACGAGGGGATGCTCTGTGGCATCATCACAGAGATGTCTTTGTCACGGCAGTGGTTTGGGGTAAAGGAGAAGCAGGAAGAGGAAAATGATGTAGACTCTGAAGCCTGGCTGTGACCCGACTTCCTCTTTTTACCAAAATTCAGCTGAAAGAGGCAGGTCCCTCCATGGGCTGCAGCTGGCCGGGGTTGCAGGCTGAGCAGCAAAAATAGGGGGTCACATTTGCTCCTCCCCAAGTGTTGTCTGTGCCCAGGGCTCCCTGGGACATGGCCAGGCTGTGGCTTGGGGGCAACGCAGGTTTGTCCCCTCTCCTCAGCCCTCCTCCCCATAGCTCCATGTTTGCAAAGCTGGGCTGTGCTCATGCACCCACATCCTTGCCTCAAACCAGAGCAGCTGACAGGGATTTTTTCCTCCCTCCAAGGATTAAAACCCACCCAAATCAAGGCAAGTTTCCGTGGCAGTGGCCAGGGTGGTCTCCCTGCCCAGTGCCACACCTGGGATGTTTCTTCTGAGCACAATAATGCTTGGAAGAGCTTCCAGTGCCTTCACCCCTTCCTGACACCCTCCCAGCTCTGCTGGTGGTTGAAAGCAAGGGCTTTGGCCAAGCTGTTGGGTGGTCACAAGAAACCCTCCATCCTGCCCACTGGCCTTGTGCTGGAAGGGCTTTCGTGGGGTCCATCCCAGCTCAGCAGCCTGGCCTGTGGTCTCCAGGCTGGATCCCAAACCCGGAACAGCCTGTCCTTGCTGGGAGCCAGCGCAGCCGTGGCGAGGCGATCTGCTGAAAATCTTCCCAGCTTTCATCAGCTCTGGAGCCATGTCCTTTCCCACCCTATTTCCATGTGCCTGGAAGACACGTGAGCTCCCGAGCAGCTTCCCCCAGCTTCTCCCAAGAGGCTGCTTCTCTGCATGCAAGGGCAAGAGGGACACCCTGACCTGCAAATCGGGATGGGGTGTCCCTGCTCCCGGGGTGCTCTCCATGTGTGGGGCCTGGGTGATGTCCCCCCCAGGCAGGTCTGCAGCCATCCAGAGCCAACATGAGATGAGTCAGGGCTGGCCACAACCCACCCCCCTCCTCCCTCCTGCTTGCAGGAACAGTGTGAAGGGAAGAAATGCAAAAGGCTTTGATGGGGAGTGCAGAGCCTGGCTCAGACTGCGCCCTCCTCCACTGCCACTGGCCTTTGAGGGCTGAAAGCTGGGTTTTTGCATCAAGCCTGCAGGAACTGAGCTTTCCTGGGAGCTTCTGACCTTGCTTGCAGTTGGGGGTTGAGTGTGCCAGAGTGCTGGCAAGGATAATCCTTTCTGTAGGAAGCTGTGTAACACAAGGCTTGTTGTTCTGCGTCCTCTGAGCCTCCCTGCCAAAGCGTAGGGGCTGGAAAGCTTTCCCGGGCAGCACGCTTGCCCTGGCATCATGTCCAGTGGGAATCAAGGCCGAGAGATGGGCTTTTTTCAGAGCCTGGGCTGCTGAGGCTGGAGTAGATGCTCCCAGCTTGAGCAGCTGCCTTTGCCCCTTCTCCCTGGGGCTGCTGTGTGGTGACCTTGGCAGGTGCCAGCACACTGACATGAGCTCCAGGGGGGCAACCCAGGACTGGGCACTGGCCAGCCAGTCCTGCCCGGGCAGCCTCTGTGGTAGGAGGACAGGTGGGAGCACTGCAAACTCTCCAGGGAGGTTTGCAGCGCTGCCTCAGTTTCCCCAGGCTCATCCTGTCCCGCTAGCAGCGCTCAGGGGAAGAGCAGAAATCTGTCCCCAGGTCTCACAGCCCTGTCAGGAAGGCACAGGCCATGTCCTCTGTCCCCACGCTGCCACTCTGGTGGGTGCCATCCCCTGCTGTGCCTCGCTGGGTGCCTTATCGTCTGTCTGCCCAGGAAGGAAGTGGTTAAAATGCCCGGATTTCCTGACTGTGATGATGGAAGGGAAGGTGACCTGCAGAAGTGATTGGAGGGAAGGTGACCTGCAGAACTGCTTTGCAAGGCACGTTCTGGTGCTGGGAAAGTCCTGAGTGAGACTGAACTTGAAATCCAGCTAGAATTCGGTCTTCCCAGCCAAAATTTAAGCACACACTTAAATAACTCCTTTCTCCACCCACCCCACCCAGCCCCCTCCTCCTTAGGGCAGCTTAATTGACTCACGGTATGTTTGTCCCACTGCAGGGGTGGCCGCCACTTTCCGGGTGCTGCCACGTGCCCGCGATAACACTCGGGGCGAGAGGGCAAAGAGCGGTGGTTCAAAGGTAGGAGCTCTCCGCCCTCCCGAGCCTTTCCCCCGGATCCTCCTCGGCAGCACCGTGTCTCCACCAGCTGCTTTGCCGGGCTCGGGGAGCCTTTCACAGCCCCGAGGCTTGGCGACAGTGGCCGGAAAAGGCAAAACTTTGTTCTTCGTGCTCGGGCTGGCAAGACAGAGGATGGCACAGGCTGGTGCCCGGGGCAGTGCTGGGAGTGGGAGACAGATGCAATGAGAGCTGGTCCCCTGGGAGATGCCAGGGGCAGGGGGTTTTGGGATGCCCAGGGGGAATGTGCTGCGCCCCTCCTCCCACGGTTTCTGTGGCATGATGGGGCTGTTTGCAGGGGGATTTGACTTTTATTTGATTTCCTCACCGCTGCTTCCTCTGTGCTAATTTGCTTCCACCCGCTCCGCGAGTGGTAGAAGGGGAGGTGGGGGAAAAGGTCACCCCACTCCAGCTGCAGAAGCCAGGCCTGCTTGGATGGATCCAGTCCTGCACCCTACTGCCCAAGGGCTGGTCTTGCTGGTTTTTGCAGCAGCTGTGGCTGATTCCTAAAGCCAGGAGCTCCCTCCCATCCCCCCCGTAGTGAGGCCAGGGCTGCAGAGGAAGGAAGCAGTAGTGTCTTTGCTCCAAAACCACTCGCTCTGCTCTTGGTTGTTGCAGGTACCCGCTGTATGGAGGAAACCACTTACTGCTGCCTCAGCCCTCCCCATCCCCTCCCCTGACGCCACCGTGGCAGGGTGACACCGTGGCTCTCTGGGTGCAGCATCTGGGGACAGCTCCACCATCTGCTGCCACAAAGTGTGCCAATTTTGACAGTGCCATCACCACCCAACAGCACCTGCAGCTGGGAAAGCTGGCACTGAGACACCAGGTCTGGGACCGGATGCGTTTGGGGGTGGGGATCCAGGAGGGTCCCCTCCCTGCTGACCTCTGCTGTCCCTCTGCCAGGCTTCTGGGTGACACGGGATGAGTGTGTCGGCCGACGAGCCGGGCAACCCGGCCCATGCCATCTTTGAGAGGTTCCTGCATGCTGGGGAATGCAGGGAGGTGCTGGGCTGCTTTGTGGAGCTGTGCCAGCAGCTGGGGCTGCAGGGCAGTGGGCTGCAGCTCTACCACGGCCTCAAGGCTGCCCTCAACTACTGGAATGCCAAGGCCCTGTGGAGCAAGCTGGATAAGAAAGCCGGGCACAAGGACTACGACCAGGGCACAGCCTGTGCTGGCACCAAGGTACCCAGGATGTGGGGTGAGGGGTTTGGGTCCCTCCCTGCCCTGTGTCCTTGTCTCCAGGGTGAGAACATCCCTTGGGACACTCTGGCTCTCATCCCAGGAAGATGCAGGATGTGCCAGGCGGGGAGGTTGATGGAGTTTAATGGGACAGGATGTTAATTAGCACTGCTCAGCTCCCCATGGCATGATGCCACCTCAGTGCCACCCAGCCAGCAGCGTCCTTCCTCCTCCCAGCTGCTTCTCGCTGGGGACATCCCATGGTGGGGCTGAGGGACCTTTCAAGTCCTATCTGGGAGACAGGAGCATCCCGAGTAGGATGTCCCCTTGGGGACATCTGTTCCCTGTCCCACAGATGATGGCTTTTGTCCTGACTGCTGTGCCCTGTTGTCCCAGCCCCGTGCAGAAGCTGTCAGGAGACAAAACCCCAGCAGACACCTTATCTCATCCAGTGCTTTAATTGCTGCCATTGCCCTGACTGCCATTGCCCTGGGTGAAGGCAAGCAAGGTTCAGGGGGTGGGGGGCACCTCGATTTGCAGGGAGAATCAGTGAGAAAAAGGAAGTAGTGAGGAGGGCCAGATCCTGACCCAGCGAGAGGGGAGGTGCTGCCTTTGGGAGTGCAGGGGGGGTTCACCCCGCTCTGGGGCTGCCCACTCCCTTGACCCTGCCCATCCTGTGCCGTGGCAGTGCCTGGTGGTGGGTGCCGGGCCCTGTGGGCTGCGGGCGGCCATCGAGCTGGCGCTGCTGGGTGCCCACGTGGTGCTGCTGGAGAAGCGCGACTCCTTCTCCCGCAACAACGTCCTGCACCTCTGGCCCTTCACCATCCACGACCTGCGGGCACTGGGCGCCAAGAAGTTCTATGGGCGCTTCTGCACCGGCACGCTGGACCACATCAGTGAGTTTTAGGGGAACCAGGCTCTGGGGATTGTGGGGAGTCCAAGGACCCGGAGGTGTGGCCCTGAGTACCCCTCTGCCCTCCCAGGTATCCGGCAGCTCCAGCTGATCCTGCTGAAGGTGGCTTTGCTCCTGGGGGTTGAGGTGCACATCAACGTGCGGTTCGAGGGCCTTGTTCCTCCCACAGGGAAGGCAGGTATGGTGTCTGTGCAGGGCGGGTGGCATTCCTGGGGACAAGGACAAGGCTGTGGGTGGCCACTCTGAGTTCTCCAAGCCTTCTGCTAGCCCAAGGCACGCCTTTTGGGGGGGAATGAGATGCAACCCTTTCCCTGCTCCCTGGGAACCAGCATATTCATGACCTCCCTTCTCCCTGCAGGTGGCTGGCAGGCTGTGCTGCAGCCCAGGTCCTCTCCCCTCGCCCACTATGAGTTCGATGTCCTCATCTCAGCTGGCGGTGGCAAATTTGTCCCTGAAGGTGACATCAGGTGTCCATGGAGCCCCAGGACCAATGTGGGGGGCTGGGTGGGGGCTCATGCCTCTCCTCTCCCGCAGGGTTCAAGCGGAAGGAGACACGTGGGAAGTTGGCCATTGGCATCACCACCAACTTCATCAATCGCCACAGCCGGGCTGAGGTGGAGGTGGCTGAGATCAGTGGCGTGGCCCGAATCTACAACCAGAAGTTCTTCCAGAACCTCTACAACAAAACAGGTCAGTGGTCCCAACCCCCGCATGGGGGGGCGTTGGGGGCTCCTGTCCCCTCCTGAGGGATCTGGAGGCTCAGCCCCACGATGTCCCCAGTGATGGGGTGCATTTCCCCACGTGGTGCCCCACTGCAGGGGACATGTGGTGTCCAAGCCCAGTGCTGGGACACCCTGTGGCCCTGGCTCAGCTGCTTCCCATCACCAGGCATCGACCTGGAAAACATCGTGTACTACAAGGATGACACTCACTATTTTGTCATGACGGCCAAGAAGCAGAGCCTGCTCAAGAAGGGGGTCATCCTCCAGGTGAGAAGGGCAGGATCTAGCCCTGGGATCCCATAGCAGTGGGAAGCTGAAAGCCTTGCAAGCGGGATGCAAATAGTGGATGCTGGTTTGACTGCACACCCCTGGGGTGGTGGAGGCTGCAGCAGCAGTTGCCTGTGCCACAGGAAAAATCCTTCCAGGGCACTCAGAGCGCAGTGGCACAGCTGCACCCCAGAGCTGCGTGCTCCCAGGCTGAGGGACAAACATCACCTCCCACACCCCAGCCAGCTTCACCCCATCTCTGCAGGACAAAGCGGACATCGAGAGCCTCCTGTCCCCGGAGAATGTGAACTGGGACGCCCTCCTTAGCTATGCCAAAGAAGCTGCCAACTTCTCCACCAACTACTGCCTGCCTGATCTGGAGTTTGCCCTTAACCACCGGAACCTGCCAGATGTTGACATGTTCGACTTCACCTGCATGACGCGCTCGGAGAACGCGGCGCTGGTGCGGGAGCACAACGGGAGGCGGCTGCTCCTGGGGCTGGTGGGCGACTGCTTGGTGGAGGTGAGAGTTTCCCCTGCAGCACCACCCCATGCCTCCACTTCCCTCTCCCTGGAAGATGCATTGGTTGCATTTCCCCTCCCTAAGTGCTTCTCATCCCAGTTGCCCAGTGCACCTCGTCCTTAAGGCAGGCTCCCAGTAGTGGCATGCTTTGGGGTGGTTATCCCCTTCTCCAGCCCCACCAGAGATCTGTGGTTGGGTCAGGATGGAGGAGCAGCCCAGCCCCTCCCCAGAAGCAGCTGTGCTGGCTGGGGAGGAGACAGCCACCCATCCTCTCCGTGCGCGTCCTGCCGCCACTCCCTCTTTCATCCCTGGCCAAGCCTGGCAGCTCTCAGCCTCCTCCCAGCTGCCCCGACCAGCCACACAACTCCAGTTCCAGCTCTGCCTTTCCCTTCTCAGCCCTTCTGGCCGCTGGGCACCGGGGTGGCCAGGGGCTTCCTCGCCGCCTTCGATGCAGCGTGGATGGTGCGGCGGTGGGCGTCTGGGACACCCCCGCTAGAGGTGCTGGCCGAGAGGTGAGTGTCCCCATCCCTCTGGGCTGGGTCTGGAGCACGTGAGGATGGTGGCAGTGATGCCAGCCTTGTACCTTCCACCCAGGGAGAGCATCTACCAGCGCCTCTCACAGACGTCGCCGGACAACACCAACAAGAACATCAGTCAGTACAGCATCGACCCGGCCACGCGCTACCCCAACATCAACCTGCAGGCCATCAAAGCCAGCCAGGTACCTGCACAGGTCCTGCCATGGGACAGCCAGCCCAGCCCAGCCTCCCTGGCTAGCAGGGTGACACTAATTTGCCTGGTTCCCTGTCCCCAAAGGGTGTGAGACTGAAGCTATTAGTCCCCAGGACATTGACTACATTGCCCATCGTGGATGGTGGAGGGTTCTGGAGAGTTGTATGGGGGTGTCCAGGTGTCCCCCCTTGCTGGGGCCAGCTCCCTGCACAGTGCCATTGGCTCTGGGCAGGTGGTGACTCCCCTCTGGCATGTCCCCATTGGCAGGTCAAGGACCTCTACCTCGTGGGCATGGTGGAGGTGGACCACAAGAGGAAGAGCGACAACCGGCTCAGCACTGGTAGGAGCAACCAGTTCTGCCCAGCAGCCCATGCCCAAGTGACTCCTGCCCTGATTTTCCTCCCCATCCTTGTTTCTTGCACCCTCCCTGGCCTATGTCCAGCAGGCTGTCCTGGTGACACCACTGGTTTCTATGCCCTCTGCTCGTGGCCCACGTCAGGACACAGCCCCCCTGCTGCCTTCTGGGGAGGGGACTGTGCCTCTCCAGCCTGCACTGATGCTGAGCCATGAAATATTGACAGATGCTTTATCAACCCATTTATTGAGACTTGCAGGGATGGCTGCAGGGGGGAGAGGAGGTGTCTCAGGTCACTCCCATGGGATCCCTTTCCTGTTAAAGCACTGATGCTGAGGCAGGAGGTGGGCTGGGGGGGTTGTCCCCTGTCTCTGTGGAATGGGGACACACAGGCTGCCTCCCCAGCAGCCCCTGGAGATGTCTACGAAGAGCTGCTGAGCTGGTGCCAGGCCAGCACGGCTGGATACCCTGGTGTGGCCGTGACCAACTTCACCACCTCCTGGACCAGTGGCTTGGCCCTCTGCGCCCTCATCCACCACTTCCGCCCAGACCTGGTGTGAGTGCCTGGGACCCCCCAGAACCCTCCACTCTGCAGAGCCCGCCCTGATGGCAGCTGTGTCTCCCCTCAGGGACTTTGACTCAGTGGACCCGCAGAATGCCATTCAGACGCACCAGATGATGCTGGACATAGCAGAGCAGGAGCTGGGCATTCAGCCTGTGCTCTCCAGTGCTGAGATGGCCACCATGGCAGAACCTGACCGCCTGGGCCTCATCACCTACCTCAGCCAGTTCTATGAAGTTTTCAGGACCTCTTCAGGTGTGAGATTTTGGGGGAATTTGTCCCATCCTGAGGCCCGCTGGGGCTGGCTGGGTGCTCTCCTCTTTGTTGGGTGGGTCCCACCAAAATGGCCATGTCCTGTGCAGAGGTGGAGGTCAGCAAGAAGCCACTGTCTCCCCGTGGCACGAGAGGGGCCATCCTCTTTCTCAGCAAGCTGCAGAAGAGCCGGAACCTGACACACAAACGTGCCCAGGTGAGGGACCCCCCACCCAGACCCTCGAGACACACCAAAGCCCTGTCCCCCTCCCCACCTGAACCACCCCATTTGCATTTGCAGGAGAGTGCCCAGAAGGACACTGAGGCCAAGAGGAGCCGCAGGGACACCGAGGTGGGTCTGCCCCAGGCACCCCAAGGGGTGTTCTGCTGGAGTGCAGCTGTCCTGGGGGGAGAGTGGGGGGCTGACCCTCCCCTTGGGTCACTTGTAGCTGGACACGGGGCTGGATGGAGACACTCCGGACAGTGCCCACGAGCTGCCACAGACCACTGTGATGGACCCAGGGCAGGTTGGTCCTTGTGTCACCTTGGGACAGAGGGTCGTGCTCAGGACAGGTGGGCACTGGGGGGGCACCAGTGGCTGGCAGGGCCAAGCCAAGGGCTGGGACCAGGGCTGCGCAAGCGGACGCCTACAGGCTCCCAGCTCCTCCCTGCCTGTTTCCTGACCCAACTGGTTTTCCGGAGCCAAGACTTGCCACTCCCTCACCCATCCCAAGCGCCCAGACCCAGGGCTGCAAGAGGGGCAGAACCCTGCCCCGTGCCCCCCATGGCTGCTGCCTGCACAGCCACGGGGCAGGGAGGGTGCCAGGCCCCCGGTGCCACCCCAGCCTGCCCTCTCCCCCTGCAGCCAGCAAGGGAGAGGACAGGGGAGAACAGTGACGCCTGCTACTTCTGTGGCTGCCGTGTCTACATCCTGGAGCGAGCCAGCGCCGAGGGACGCTTCTTCCACCGCAGCTGCTTCCAGTGCCGGCGCTGCGGGGCCACCCTGCGCCTGGGCGACTACGCCTTCAACGAGGAGGATGGTGAGGCAGCTTTTGGGGAAAGGGAATGCTCGGGGCACGACTTCTCCACCTTGCAGGTTGTCACATGTGTTCGCTCCCCCCCCCTCCCCCCAGGTCATTTTTACTGCTCACTGCACTACCCCAATGCACCCAGCATGGACCTGCCCCGGGATGAGGCTTCGGCACTGCCTGATGGGGTAAATCACCCTAAATCCCTGTAGGTGATGGAGGAAAGGCAAAGTGTGGAGGGGGATGCTTGGGCGTGGCCCTGTGCCACATCACCCATCTGCTCTGGCTCTGCTGTAGGATGCTGATGCTGCTGCCCACCCACCCTCAGAAGCTGGAAGCCCACGTGTGTCCCCCATGGAGTGGGTGCCCAGTCCACGTCAGCCCACTCCAGCAGCCCCACAGCCAGGGGAAGAGCCTGGGGAAGTTGAGGACACTGCAGATGCTGGTGACCTGGAGGAGCAGGAGCTGCTGGCACAACCTGGGAGGGATGTGAGGGAAGAGGAGGTTCCCAGAGCAGAGCCCCGAGGGACAGCAGAGGAGGGAGAGGAGAGTGGGGGCAGGAGGAAGATCATGCTTACACCGCTGGAGAAGCTCAGTCTGTCCACGCTGAACCTCACCAGTGAAGCAGAGCCCGAGCCTCCACTGAAGCCAGCTCGTCTGCGGCCCCAAGCTGCACCTGAGGCCCTCCCTGCCCTGGGGCAGGGACAAGGCGCTTGGAAGCAGGAGGAGGGGAAAATTGACATGGAGAAAGGTAAGTGGTACAAACTGGAGTGTCCAGACTGGCAGAGCTCTCAGTCCCTCCAGGACCTGCTGTACCCACATCTTGCTTGCGAGGAACCAGCCTGAAACAGCTCTTTTCTCGGGCAGATTTGGAGGACAGTGACAGCGAGGAGGAGGAGGATGAAGATGAGGAGGAGGAGAAAGAGAAGGAGGACGAAGGCACAGGCCTTGGCATCATGAAAGAGTTGGTGAGGATTTTCCCCAAGTGCCGGTGGCCCCACCCGCACAGGTGGTAGCTGGGGCTCCTGCTCCTTCACAAAAGCACCAGGTCTGGCTGGGCTGTGGCTGCCAAGGCAGGAGGTGCCTGGTGCAGGACCTGAACCCCCTGCCCGTGCCTCTGTCCTTTCACAGTACCCAGACCCAAGGGAAGAGGAGAAATATCCCACCTGGAAGCGCACACTGGCCCGCCGGGCCAGGGAATCCCAGGTGAAGCGGTTCTGCAAAGCCCAGGTAACCCACAGGGGAGAGTCAGGTCCCCAGCGTGGCACTGTCCCCTCCCTCTGTCCCCCTGCTGCTGGTGGCCACATGCTGGCAGGTGCTGGCCTGCGGGTGAATGCTGCCCTTCTCTCGCAGGCCATCCAGAGACGGCTGGAGGAGATCGAGGTGACCTTCCGGGAACTGGAGCAGCAGGGCATCAAGCTGGAGAAGTTACTCCGGGATGAGAATGGTAAGGCCAGGGTGGATGGAGCACTGTGACCCTGTGATGGGGGTCTGCACCCCGCTCACCATTGCCCTGTCCTGCAGAGAGCCCGGCTGACCAGCAGACACGGTGGACAAACCAGCTGCTGTACCTGGTCCAGAAGAAGAACAACCTGATGAGCGAGGAGTCGGACCTCATGATCGCGTAAGGCTTGGGGGATGCTCCCTGGTTGGTGTGGGGGCTCAGCTCACCCCAGTCCCCTGCGAACCCTGTAC
>JACBWW010000062.1:1149271-1203315 GCA_020086605.1 Lanius collurio | reverse complement strand
GTGTGTGTGTGTGAGTCCCTCTGAGCATCACTCTGAGCTACCTCTGGAGGTGGTGATGCCCCAGCTGCCCCCTGGCAGCCAATCCAGCTCCCTGCTTGCCAAAGTCTGTCACCGAGGGGCCAGAGCCGCTGGTGGATGCTCACGTGAGGAGGCACTGAGAAGCACTCAGCCTTGGGGGCTGAGAGGACATTCCTCTGTGTGGCTGGATTGCCTTTGCCTTGTGCTCGCTGGAAAACAAGACTCACAGGGGACTGCAAAAGGGGGCCCAGGTGGCTCCAAGGAGGTGATGCCATATGTGCAGGGGCACCATCAGGAGTGGTCTCTCAAAGCCACCCTGGTACATCCTTCCCAGCTGGGGGCATCCATCCCAGCCTGGACCGTCCATCTCAAGGGACATCTGGCTGGACAATGGTGGCCAGTCACAGACAGATTGGGCTGCTCCAGCCACTCTGCACCACTGCTTTTGGATGCCACGTCCATGCTGTCCCCAGCTGCTGCAGGAAAACAGGCTCAGAACCCCTTGGGCCATGAGCCCCTTGGGCTAGGGAAAGGCTTTTTGTCCAGTAGCTCCTAAGGGAACTGTGCTCAGGGCCAGTACTCTAACACCAGCAGCTGTCCCTCCTTGTCCCTTTGGGATTTCTTCTGCTTGGCTATGCCACAGTGGCCTTTGCACAGACCTCAGATGCCCCCGGAGTCCCTCACTGTTGCAGGGTGGCCTCTGTGGCCAAATGGCAGCCCCAGATGTGTTGGGATGGGGGTAGCAGGTGTAAGTTCCTCTCTTAGCAACACCACTCTGTGTTCAGCCCTCAGCCTGCACCTCCTCCAGCCCTTCCAATCCTGCTGCAAACCCACTCCTTTCCAATAAAGCCCCCTGACCCGGCACCAAAGGTTAAAATACCGCCTTTATTTTCCATCTGAGTCAAAACTGGTTGCCAGAACAGCCACCAGCAGAAACTTTGAGGCCACCCCAGGCAAGGGGAGCCTCAGCTTCTCAAGCCTTCTAGCCAGGCCAGTGGGTCCCTCCATGTACAAAAGGATGTGTTTAAAAAGACAGCAATAAAAATCTGCCTGCATCGTGGTTCTCCCAGGGGTCAATGCAATAAATCTACCCCAAAAATCTTAAGTTTCACCTGGAGGCAGCTGTCAAACCTGCATGACTGCACTGGCTGCAGTGCTGCTCTCCTAAAATCTGAAGTCAGCTAAAAACGAGGATCAAAAAGGGGACACGGTGGAGCCAAGGGGACATTGTGGAATACCACAGCCTCAGCTCAGCATTCACTGGGACGCTCCTGCAGCATCCGCAGCGCCATCCACATCTGGTTCTCGGTGCCGTGCAGCATCTTCACCTCCATGGTGTGAAACACGTGGAGACCGGTGGCGAGGACGAGGACGCCAAGGGCGAGGAAGGCCAGCAGGCAGAAGGAGAGCTTGGGGAAGGGCTGCTCTGTGCCCAGTCCAGCCACTATGGCCAGTGCAGCCGCAGCCTGGAGCAGCAGCAGCAGCAAGGCCAGCACGGCCATCCTGCCCGAGGAGTAGCGCTGCTGCTGCGCCGCGCGCAGCCCCACACCCACCTCGGTCCGTGCCTCTGCCACCACGTCTGCCAGCGCCGGGTCTGTGGGGACAGGGGCCCTCAGCGGGATGGGACCCCCATATACCATTCCTATGCCTCCCCGTACCACGCCAATACCCTTCTCCCCATCTCCCCTGCTCTGCAGCGCTCCCCAAGCAGCACTGCAAGGGGATACATCCCCAACAAGCTCCATCCAACTCCACCAGTCCATCCACTGGTGCCCCCAGCACATGGTGGATGCTGGAAGCCGCCCCCAGACTTACCAGCTCTGCCAAGGGTGGCACCCACAGGCTGTCCCTGCCTCCGGATGTGCAGTGTTGCCATCACGGCTTCATGATCTGAGAAGGGGATGTCTGTGCCCAGGGCTGGCCCTGTGGTGGTCTTCAGCTCTTCACACTTCACTGTGAAGCTGGAGATGGCCTGGGTGAGGGGACAACAGGGTCGCACCAGTGCCTCACCCCCATCACTCACAGCTGGTGGCCAGCACTCCCCATACCTTGTAGAGGATGTAGTCAATGCGGATGCCCAGCGGGAAGGGCAGCAGCTCCGACTTGTCAGTGAAGCAGTTGTCAGGGACAAGGGTGCAGCCGTTCTTACAGCCCTGAGACAAGAGCCTGGGTGGGTGGGGGGCTCTTGGAGTGCCCTGAGACCCCACTCAGCCCCTCAGCTCACCTCAAAGTGCGTGGCCTCAGCAAAGGCGTCCCGCAGCCCCGTCCAGCCACGCAGCAGCCGGATGCCCACATCTTCAGGGTGCATGTTCAGGTCCCCTCCCAGCAGCACCACATCTGCTGCCTTGGAGGTGTGTCTGTGGGAACAGGGTTGGCTGTCTTGCTCTGCCCTGCACTAGACTGGAGTGACTGGGACCTGCCCCGTGCTCCTCAGCCTTATTCCTGACTGGGACTGGTGCAAGTGGGACCTCTCTGCAGTGCAAGCCCCGGGGGCAGGGGTGACCACACACGTCCTGGGGACCCACAGGGGGACACAGCGCAGCTGCTCACCGGATGAACTGTGCCAGCTCCCAGGCCTGCACCAGGCGGTGGGGCAGGTAGGCGTCCTTCTCCCGGCAGTACTCGGCATGCAGCTAGAGAGGGAAAGAAAGCAAAGGGGCTGTGACTCCCATGCTAACACCTGCCCTGCTCCCAGGCTCCCTGCAAACCCACCCAACCCCTCGGAACAGTCCCTGCCAACACCTCTGCCTTTATGTCACCCCCACTGGGGAGAGCCTGGGATGCTCACCCCACTGCACAAACAGGTCCCTGCCCCGCCACCCCGAGCAATATTTTATTAAATCAGTGCATAGTCCAGGGCAGAGTGGAGAGCAGTGCTTAAGCAAGGGGACAGTAAAAAAGGAGTACAGCCACTCATTCCCCTCCTCCCCATTGTGCCCCCCATACTGGGTTCTTCCCTGGGGTGCTCACGTGGGTGACGTAGACGTTGAAGACGATCCCTGAGATCTTAATAATGACAAGACCGACGGACTTGCCGCAGAACCAGTCCCCATGCTGGAGCTGCCAGAGGGGAAGGAGAGCAGGTTGGGGCTACTGAGGCTCTGTGGGGATGGATACCATGGTACCACATGACTCCCACCCTGCTTACCATGTAGGGGTACCCATTCAGTGAGTACTGGTAGAGTAGGGTGTCCAGGATGGGGAACCTGGAGAAGACGCAGAGGCCGCTGCCGATCACCCCACTGTGGGAGGGAAAAGGCACAGTGAGGAAATGTGGCTCCCAAAACCTCTGCTTCCCCCTAGCCCCGAGCCAGGAGGATTCCCTGGATGCCTGGAGCCTAGTGTGCTCCTGTGAGCATCCCACTACCCAGGCATGGGGTCTCCCACAGTGACAGAGGTGACTTAAAGCACCTGCACCAGTCTCTGCAAGTGCTTAAACCCCGAGGACATGGCACAGCCCTGGCACTGCCCCACAGACAGCCCCAGGGGGGTGGCCTTGCTCTTCTTACCTGCGGAAGTAATGGGAGAAGGGGTAGCAGCCTACTAGTTTCGCCCTCAGGTCACTGTAGTCCTGCTCGCTCCACACCTGGAGAACAGTGGGATAGGCTGAGAACAGCCACGCTCATCTCCCAGGCTGGGAATGGCTGCACTTGGCTCACAAACTGCCCTCACCTCCTGGAGAAGCACCAGGTCAAAGCCGTCCCGGCGCAGCGTGTCCCCGATGAGCCGGACACGCTCCTGCCGCCGCTTGCTCAGGTAGCGGATGGCCCTGCCAGAGAGGGGTGACAGTCACAGCCTGGTGGGGACAGGTGATGGGGGCTGTAAGGGCCCACTGTGACCCAAAATGAGGGAGAGAAAGAGGGCTCCAGTACCAGTAGAAGCAGGATGCAGATGGGAAAGGTGGGAGGGACAAAGGGCCACGAGAGGACATGGAGACAAGAGGGACATGCAGGGAGGCTGTTTGGGGACAGCTTCTCCTGTCTGCAGAACTGAGGCAGCTCATCCTTGCTTGAGGTGCAAATGGGGGGTATTTCTGGGGCTAAAAAGCACAGAGGGGACAGGAGGCACTACCTAGCCAAGCACCTCATGGCCCTCTGGGGCTGGGAGAGTGGCGTGACCCCAAAATGAAGGGGACATGAAGGTAACCCCAAGTTGGGACCCCTCTCCCAGTGCAGTGTTCCCTTCTCCACCCACACAGCCTGGCACAGACCTGGCAAACTCTGGACTCACCAGCAGTTGAGGTCGAAGATGCGGAGGCGCAGGGGGGGCTCTCCCTCCATCGCTTGTCGGGGCTTTGCAGGGGCCAGAGGGCAACACCGAGCAGAGGGAGGGACCTGCAGGGAGTGGGTTGGAGTGACAGCCCCGGGGAGCCGGTGCAGGGTGCAGGACAGAGCCAAGGAGCCAGGCTGTGAAGGCAGAAGGGCTGAGCTATGGCAAAGGCCAGGAAGGAAGGAAGGAAGAGTGCTCACAGTGCTCCAGGACTTTGCCCTCCTCCCCTGTGGGAAAGGCCCATCCCGAACCCCAAACTGCTCCCATACAGCGATCCATGTACCCAAAGGACCCATGTGACTCTTCATCCAGTGGCTGGGCACACCGGTGGCCCAGAGGTGGGGTACAGGGCTCAACCCCTCTGCCTGTCAGTGAATTGCACTCCAGGATGGACTTTCACTCTGGTTTCAGAGTGAACCCACGAGGCACAGGCATGTGACACCATCACACACCTCCCCACTCGGGAAGCCCGATCCTTTTTGAGACCCCAAACCCCGGTGGAGCTCCGGAGCAGCCCCAGCGCTCCGCCAGCCCCGCTTCTCCCATGCCTGACCCCGTGAGATCGTCCAGTTTCCGGTTTAGAAGAGAGCAAGCCCGGAGCTGCAGGATGCCGGTGCGGGCAGCCGGGCTCTGCCTGCCCCGGCGAGGTTACCGAGCTCCTCATCCCGTTCCTGAGCCGCGCTAATTAATGCCGGCGGCTTCTACCAAGCCTAAGCCCCCAGGGGCGCTCCCCGCTGCCCGAGGGATGAGGCGGGCGGCGGGGACAGCAGCGGGACAAGGAGCGGGACAGCGGCAACAGGTGGAGCGGGGACAGCAGCGGGACAAGCGGGGGAGCGGGGAGACAGCAGAGCGGGGACAGCAGCCGGGCAAGCGGGGCAGCGGAGGGGGGACAGGAGCATCGGAGCTACGGGAGGAGCGGGCACGGCAGCGGGACAGCCGGGGGAGCGGAGCAACCGGAGGGTCGGAGCTACAGGAGCGGAGCTACAGGAGGAGCGGGGCCGGGAGCAGCAGGCGGAGCGGGGCCGGGAGGAGCGGGGCGCGGAGCGATCGGCGGAGCCGAGAGCGGACCTGCAGCGGGCCGGGAGCGGCGCGGGGCCGCGGGACTACGCGTCCCGGCAGGCAGCGGAGCGGGGCGGAAGGGGCAGGACCGGCGCCGGGGCAGGGGGGGCGAATGGGGCCGGGAAGGGCGGAGGGGGCCGGGGCCGGGCGTGGGGGGTGTAACGGGGCGCGGGTGGGGCAGCGGGGAACGGGCGGCTCGCAGCACGGGGAGGACCGGCCGGTGGTGAAACGTGTCGCCTGTGTCCCCTGAGTGTAGGGCGGGCTGTGTGTGCCGAACGGCGAGCAGGGCGTGGAGGGGTGATGGTGACTGGTGCGACAGAGCAGCGTTCTGCCACCTGCTGCTGCGGGCCCCGTGCGTTCCCGAAGGCAGCGATGCTGCGGGGAAGCACAGGGGGAGCGTCTGCCGTGGCCAACCCAGCCTTTCCCCACCAAACCCTGCGGTACTGATGCAAACGAGAGCAAAACGCAGCTGGATGTGGCATCCTGGTACCCAGAGCTGGAGAAGCGTCACCCAGCCAAGGGGTTATATGGGACATAACAGATCTCATAGTCCTGGCTGTTGAAGAAAATCCCAAGAAATAAGAACTTCAGAACTGCTTGAGCCAACCCATGAACAAATATTTTTAATGTTTTTTTTCAGCAGACCGTAGTTTTCTCGGAGCTCCACAGTCTCCTCTCTTTGAAGTTGGACAGATACAGTAAACACAACAAATATATGATACAACCCATCACAGCTGGATTAAAAAAAATACACAAAAAATATAATACATAAAAAAAAGGATTTTTAACATTGTGGACTGACGCAGCTCTAAAAATGGTGATTTGTAACCCTGGTAAGCTTTACAAAGTCTTTAAAAAAATAAAACAGTACTTCATGTGAAATTCATAAATACACTGGAGGAGAACGGAGGGGCTGGGGGAGTTGAGAAAGTGTCTCTGGGATCATGACTAAACCCCGGCCAGGGCTGCTGGGGGCACCAGTCTGTGTGCGTGGGGTGCAGTGTGAGCCCTGGGCTCGGTGTAGGCAGGAGGGAGGGGGGGATGGAGGCACAAACCGGTCCAGTTAACGAAGAGCTTCGTCCCCCATCGGGGCTGGGAGTGGGGCACGCCTGTGTTTTATGGTGAGGGAGTTTTGAGTTTTCATTCCCAGAGTTTTTAGATCAGTGAGTGACAACAGAAGAAAAAAAAAACAACCAAAACCTACAAAACAACAAACAAACATGCTACATATGAGAACTTGGCCAGAGAGGCCCAGCACAGCTCTGGGATGGTATGCCAGTGCCTGGCCTTGGATTTTCCCTCTCTCCTTCCCCCCTGCTCCATCTGCCCTGCTCACAGCAGCCACCTCAGTCCAGTCCCACCGCTGAGCCCTTGGCCTGGCACGGGGCCAGAGTGGCTCTGCCCTGTCCCATGGGGATGGGTGGCTTTTCCCAGCAGCAAGAGGTCGAAGTCCCCATGCCTTACAGGACACGTGGCATCAAGGTGGCAGCTAAGGCACTCTCCTGAGCTCTGGGGCTGTTCCTGCTCCTTGCACTGGCAGCATTGACCCTAAACCTGCCCTGTCCCCCTCCCTAAGGGGCTGCAGTGCCCCTTAAAACACTCCTGCCCTCCTTCCCCCTGCCTTCACTCCCCTGACAACATGAGAAACCCATTCAGATCTGGCCACCTACAGCTCCCTGTCCCTCTGCCAGCCTCCTGCCACCCTGCTCCCTGCCACCTCTGTCCCTCTGTGACCCTCCTGCACTCTGGGGATGCTTTCCCCAGACTCTGCCCTTGCAGTCGCAGCCTCAGAACTGGCCACACTGCCTTGGCTTACTTTGGGCTGCAGCCACAAAAATACCTCCAAGCTGACCCAGCCTCTTATCCTGGCACCCCTCCTGTTCTCTGTCCCCTGTCTGTCCCTGTCCTCCCTGTCCCAAACTCTGCCCACTGACAGCTTGGCCCTGCTTTGCTCAGTAAGTTTCTCCCTGCATGAGTCGCCTCCCTGGCCACTTCCCACAGGATACAGGTGAGCGGACGGAGCAGTCTGGAACAGTCACCACAGAAAAAAGGCAAAAAAAAGGTGAAGGATCCAAAAAAAAAAAAAATCCCAAACCAAGGAAAATGTACATATGCAAAGTAATTCAGGCAAATCTGCCCTCACTGCTCTCTACTCGTGACTCCTCAGCAAGCGACCACAGGGGGGACACAGCCTGGGCCACCCCCAAGTGCAGTTCCTGAAAGCACACACAGAGCTCAGGGGATCCCACACAAAACCCAGCCAGAGATGGAGACATCCCAAATCTTTCCCTAAACAAGACACTTCCCGTGCAGTGCAGAGGGGAGCACCTGGGCACTGCAGAGAGTCATCAGCCTGATTACAAGTATAGTGTCTTTTTAAAAAGTATTAAAAAGCACTTTAAAAAAATAAAAGGGAAAAAAGGAGCCATAAAACCCCATGGATTGCATTGTCGATGCCCTCAAACCTTCACTGCCACTGGGCATAGAGAAGGAGCATCCCTGGGGAGGTGGCAGCATCCCCTCCTCCATTCTGCCCTGCTCCTGCCCTGCCCATCCGTCCCCACGGCCCCCAGGCTGTGCCACGCAGTGCCAACGCCGCTGTCGCTGCCATGCCAATCAGTGTGGGACCGGACCTGGCACGGTGCTACATCCTCCTGACCATCAGTGCTCGCTCCTCTCCACTCAGGACCGGGGCTGCTTCTGAGCGAGGGCGGGGGTGAAAGGAGGGAGGGGTCGTTCTCTGCTCCGACGTCCCGATGCTGCTGCTGCCGCTGCTGCTGCTGCTGCCGCTGGTGGCACGGTGGGGTCCTGGCCTTCATCAGCAACACCGAGGGCCAGTCTCTCCCTCTCCAACGCCGGATGTGGGTTTCCTTTCTCCCTACGCTTCCTTTCCCATTCTTCTTCCTTTTTTTTTTTTTTTTTTTCTTTTTGTAATTTTATTTCTTTATTTAAAAAAAAAAAAAAAAAAAGAAACTGTTCCTAAGTAGAAAACATCTGTGATCACAAGTCAGTCTTTTTTGGCTATTGCTTTTCTTCCTCCTCCTTCTCCTCCTGTCTTCAAATGACTTCTCGCAAGGCAACAGGCACGGGTGGCTTTTCTGCATGGCCCTCTCCCTCCCCTGCACGCCCCTTGTGCCCCTGCCTGTCCCCAAGGGCCCTTAGTCCTTGACCAACTTGTACACATGGTGCTGGGCGCCGTGCTCGCTGGTGGAGACCTCGAAAACGAAGGCAATGCAGAGCAAGGTTTCCTGGGTATCCCTGTTCGTAACAACCTGCAGCAGGAGCACAGTATGTCAGGGGAGTGCTGTGCCTGTGGCCACACGCTGTTATCTGGGGGGGCTGCATGGGCTCAGGCACAGCCACTTTGCACCATGAGAAAATCTGCTACCTGTTATTTGTGGGGTCATACAGGCAGTAGCATAGACAATTTAATTGCATTAATTGCCAGTTTAATTATTTAACTACCCAGTTTTGGAGAATTTGCACAGGCTCAGGAACAGCCCGAAGTGCACCACCAAATATTTGTTTGGGGGAAGTTGCATTGGCTCAGGCACAGCCACTGCATTTGCACCACCAAAAACTGCTACCCATTATTTGGGTAATTTTGGTGAAGTCAAACAGTCAAACTCAGGCACAGCCAATTTAATTGCACCATGACAATTTTGCTCCCCGTTATCAGGTAGATTTGTCCAGGCTTGGGCACCACCAAGGTCTGCTCCCTGGAATTCAGGGGCTGTGTGGGCTCAGGCACAGCCAGGTGTGTGTGGGGCCAGCACGGTCGATGCAAGCGCGGGCTCCACGCTCCTGGTGGGACACACTCCCTGGAAAAGGAGGAGATGTACCTGCAGGATGGTGAAATTCTCCAGGACACTGTTCATCATGTACTTCTCTGGGAGGTGCTTGAGTTTGTGGATGAAGTTGATCATGTACTCGCACATGGGAGACCGGTGGATGCGGTAGACGAACCGGCCGTTCTCCAGCCGTGCATACTCCGTCTGCAGGGGACAGCCAGGGTAAGCAGGGTGAGCAGCTGTCCCATGGGTGGTGGTGGCCAACTGGGACATGGCAATGTCCTCTCTACTCCACCCATAAACATGCTATAGGCACCCATGTGTCCTACACCCAGCTCTGGGACTTTCTCCATCCCAGGACCCGCCATGGACCAACTCCCACCCCTGCCCAATGCAGTGGAGCACGGAACTCACCTCCACCTTCTCCACGACCTGCTTCCCAAAGGAGCACACTTTGGTGGAGACTGTGATGGTCATGTTCTCTGCACTGCTGTACTGGCTGCTGACACCATAGAAGGTCCCTGGCCCGTCCTGGATTGTGCTGTTCAGATCCGCCTGGAGAGAGGAGAGGGGGAGAAGGTCCCATGAGACCCCACCACACCCAGCTCTCCATGGGGGTGAGGGACACCAGCTTTCAGAGCTGCCCAGGATGCTCCCACTCTGCCAGCAGAGTGCCCAACCCACAACGAGCCTGTGGCTTGAGGATGACCCTCCCCACCCTAACCTTCCCAGCAGCATACCCAAAATTTGACGAGGAAAAAGGAGTTCTGGGGCCCACGCTCATAGAGCTCCTTGAGGCCGCCTTTCTTCTCAGGAAACTTGTCGTAGATCTGGCGGATGTCCACGGCCTCCAGCAGCGGGTCGCTGTACGAGGGGTTCGTCTGGCCGATGTGCACGAAGAGGTGTTTGCTGTACTGTAGGGAGCGGGGTGGGGACAGCAGCAGGAGAGGTCAGGCAAGAGCGAGGTGCCACCAGGCACGGGGATGGACGGGCACCGTCCCATGTGGGCGGTGGGCACGCGGAGGGGACTGTTACCGTTTCGGCATCCCGGGGCACCTCCATGAAGGCGGAGTACTCGAGGAGCCGGAGCTTGGTGGAGGCGATGGTGCGGTCCTGCCAGACCGGCACGGCCGAGGCAGCTGGTGGGAGCGGAGCCAGGGGCTCGTAACCTGGGGCAGGGGGAGTGACACGGGGGTGGAGGGGCAGCCAGGAACTGGGGTGAGCCCCCCTTGCACTGGTGCTGTCCCCACTGCATCCCCCACCCTGCTGTATCACCCAGCACGGCTAAAACATGGGATGTACTGGGTGGAAAGGGACTGGAGGGGACCCAGCTGGGAGCAGCACAGTCCTGCTCACTGTGGAGCTTTTTGCTGGATTTAAACTCAGGCTTTTCCCCCAGTAGGGCTGGGGAAGAGACACGGGTGGGTGGCACAGTGGGTGGGAGGGGATGGAGGACAAATATGACCTGGCAGGGGCACGGGGTCCCCTCCAAGGGGGTAAGGACATGACTTACTGGCTAGTGATGGAGGCATGGGTGGCTGGATGGGGTAAGCTGGTTGTGCAAACGGTTTAATGCTGGAAAGGAAAAAGCATCATCAGGTTACCAAGCCTGGGATGCCCCAGCCCCTTGCCAAGGTGGGGTCCTGCCTGGTACCAGGTGTGGAGGGGTCTGTACTTACTCCTGAGAGGGTCCAGGCTGTCCTGGGATAGGCCCACTCCAAAACTGGGGAAACAGCACAGGGAAGAGTCAGTGGCTTCTGACAGTCCCCACTCCCAAAATTTCCCTCCTCATCTGCTGCAAACAGCAGGGAGCCCCTGTATTGCCCACCACAGCTGAGAATGGCTGTTGAACACCTCCCCCTGCCCCCTGTTCGGCTCATGGTGTCCCCGTGTGGGGCTGTCCTCACCCTGGGGGCAGCAGAGAAGACGGCCTGAGGAAGAGGAGGGGGGGGGCTGAGCTTGTTCTGCAGGACGCTGGCCGACACAATCTGCGCCGAGGACATGGAAGCCATGCTCTGCAGAGCCTTATCCTTCGAGACCTGGTCCTGAGGGGAAAAGGGGGGACAGGAGGGAAGCGGGGTTACAGGGGCACACTGAGCTCGCTCAATCGGAGCGTGCCTGACAGGTTTTGCAAAGCCAGCAGCCAATCGCACAGCCCAGCTGAGGGAACGGTGCAGAGGGATCTCCCCCCACCCCCTCTCAAATGTTAATTAACATTTGAAGCTTGCCAATATCCTCTGGGCAAAAGCTGATGGGTGTGGGAAATGTCCCCCTCCCGCTGCTGGTGGCCCTCCCCCCTTGGCGATGCGAAGGGCTTTTAGCCCCTCGACTGGAGAGGGCAAAATGCAATGGGGAACAAAAGGAATTCCAAATTCAAGCTCAACTTACCAAGTTCATGGCCTGTCCGCAAAAGAAAGGAAAAAAAAAGGTTAGAGTGTCATGGAAGCCTTTGGGTACTCTGCACACCCCCCCGCCCTCCCCACAAGTCGGTGCTGGTGTCAGCTGGGGCAGAGTTCATTTTCTCCACAGCACAGCCATGGGATGGCTGTGAAAGTGCTCTGACAAGAATTAACTCTATCCCAGCTGAAACCAGCACAGCTGGGTACCCCCACCCTGGCTCATCACCACAGCCCGATGTGGGGAGTGAACCCCTTGGCCTGGCTGGTCACGGGGGGATGCACATGGTGGCCACTGATGCCCAGGCTTAATCCCACCAGGAATGGGATGCCAAAGCCCCTCATCCACTCTTTTAAGGGGTCTCTGTGGTGAGCCAGGCCTGTGCCTTTCTTGGCTTTTTAACATCCTCTACAGCCTCCTCAGAAGCTTTAATATCCTCTCCATGGCTCTCCAGTGCTTGCAGCCAGGGCACACAGATGCCCTGGGACATGGGCACCAACTGCCCCACAGGCACTGCAAGGAAGGCCCCAAGCACAACCCTGCTGTGATAGAGGAGACCAAGTGTTTTTCCTTTCCCCTTTTGTTCCTCAGCACTGCTGGGCAGGAGCTCCAGGGCTCCCAGGTCTTGCCCGGAGCAGGGCTGCTCCTCCACTTGCATCGCTAGGACACGTTCATGCTGGTCCCAGTGCACACCCTCTGCTTTCCCTCTGAACCCTCCCCAGGGATCAATGCTTCATTTATTTTCACCTGGGGCAGGGCAGGAGGGCGGGCGTGCAGCCACACGCCGGAGCTCCAACACGCACATGACTGCAGCTCAAAAACACAGATACTGCTCACAGAAGTGAGTTTTCATCCCACAGGACAGTGCTGGGTGAGGGCAGGGGGCTGCCTGCACTGATCTCCACAGAAGGGATGTTCTGCATCCCCTGAGTATTGCTCAGGGGGATCTCTGCCCTGGCTGCTCCCTGCCAGAATCCTGCAGGCAGCATGGCTGGGGATGGAGAGCACAGCCATGGACCCCTGGGGTCACTCCTGCCTCCAACTCCCCCTTGCTCTGCACTGTGCCACATGGCAAGGAAAGATGTAAAGATTTTATATTTTAATTTTATTTTTATTTAGTAAAGGCTTCTGCTGTCGTTGACCCTGCTGCCCCCCTCACTTCCCTGACTGCCCCTCTTGGGCTGGAGACTGGGTTTAAGACATATAAGCCCAAAGGAACATCCCAAAATAGTTTCAGGTGCTCTCTTCCTGGCTTCTCCTAGCAGACCAAACCCATCTGGCTGTGGGAGCCCTTCTGGCATGCTGCTCATGGGGCACTGGGGTCCCTGCTGAAAGGCTTTGAGGGGCACATCTCGGTGGGCTCCCAGGCAGCACGAGCTGCAGTTTGGTAAAGCTTTGAGGATGAAAACACTCCCAGCTCTGACAGGGCCCCTTGCTGCCAACTCTGACAGCGGCCTCCACTGCCAGCCTCAGTGCTGGAGATGGACACAGCACCCAGGACAAGGGGAGCTGGTGATGCTTTTGGGACCTCAAGGTCAGCAGGCTGAAAGAATTTCTTGGCTCCCACTCACACAGCAAGGCAGCAAATCACCCCTGGAGCTACCCAAGGAGATGTTCCCTGGTGTGATGGTGCTGAGATGAACTCAGGCCCCTTGCAGGAGCTGGCTGTCCCCAGTGGGTGGTTGTGAAGTGGGGACTTCTCCCACCTCACACCATGTAGGTCCAGGCCGAGCAGGGCTCGGTCCTTTGGTGATGCCCCCAGCCCTGCCCATGCCCTCCCATCATCACCCTCCCCATGGCCACCACAAAGCTTGGTGGGAACAGTTATGGAAAGGTTAGTCGGGCTCCAGTTAGGAGGAAGGAAAGAAGGAAGGAAGGAAAGAAAAGAAAAGCCAACCAGAAAAGAGGGAGAGAATGATCCATTTTTTTCTCACTTGGCTCCCTTGGCTCCGGGCACTGCTGTGCCCCCGTCCCCAGCAGCACAGCCCCACCTGGACCTGCTGCCACTCACACTCCTGGGGTGCCCCTGGGCTGTAATCACACCCTGGTGCATCACAAGCCACTGGGCTGGCAACCTCTGGGACCCCTGGGCCCCCCCTGCTTCTGCCCACATCCCACCAGCAGTTGTTCTGAGCTGGGTCAGGTCTCAGTTGTGGAGGGCAGTGGGCCTTGGCACACCTTGAACCTCACTTTGTCTCACTGGCTGCCCTGGGGGGCCCTTCTCCTCGTGGGAGAACCCCTGATGGCCCAAAAGAGGGGGCAGCCCTCATGCATCACCAGAGGAGGGTTTTTAAACCCACATCTCCCCATGGCAGTCCTTGCCTGGATGCAAAGAGGGGATTTGGCACCCACGTTCACCCTCCTGGAAGAAAGAGAAGGGCTCTGCTGCCCCTCCTTGCACTTCTCTCTGGGCATCCCATGATGATGCCCGTAAAAACCATCTGATCCAAGGAGCCAAGTGAGGGGGAAGAAAAAAAAACACCAAAAAAAGAGAGGTAAAACAGGAAAGCAAGCAGCACACCACAGAGCCGAGTGCGTTAGTCGTCAGCAGGCAGGGGGCCAGGCGAGGCAGGGCGTACCTTCAGCTTGGACTGAATCTCACGAGATTTCCGTCGGGCAAGAACCTGCAAGTGGCTAGAGACCTGCAGAGAGAGAGCAGAAGGAGAGGGGGAACAGCAGAGCCGTCAACCAGAGGAAAGGAGGAGGAAGGAGAGGGGCTGCCCATGCTCACAGAGACACCGCCGCGGACACCTGGGCAAGGGCGTCAACGTACCTTGATGCCAACCTGGTACTCCCGCACCTTCTTCCGAGCTAGAACCTGTATGTGGCTGGACACCTAGCGCCCGCCACGCCGTTCGGAAAGGAAAACACAGAGAGCGTGAAGATCCGTTCCCCCCGCAGGGCGGGATGCTGTCCCCAGGGGAGGGAGTGCGGAGAAACGGGGGAGCACTTTGGCTGCTCCTGGAGATGCTGAGGGTCCTGCACCTGCCAAGAGCTGGAGGAAGGAAAATTGCAAGGGGGGCCCCGGTGCTGGTTGATGCTGGTTTGTGCCCTCCCCAGCTGGGGTGAAGCTTCTTGGTGTAAAGCTGCTGCAGTTGAGGGGGTCCCCACTGACCATCTCTTGGGGACACACGGACAGGGCCTGCACCACAAGCTGATGGTACAGCCTGGCAGGTTTGAGGTAGCTCGGTGGGGCCTGAGGGTCCAGGAGGGACTGGCATATTGCCCCAAGGGCTCCTGCTGATTGTGCATGTGGGAAAGGTGAGAAAGGTTGGGGTTTTGTGTCCAGGCCCCTGTAAAAACAAGATCTAAAGAAAAGGGGCTGATGTCCAGGCAGGAATGGCACGACATGGCTGCAGGGCTACCCACAGGAAGGGTGGGCATCCACGCACCCACAGGGCTTCAGGGCCGATTTTGGCAAGAACCTGCTCCCACCAGTGCCAGGCTATCCATGAGGAGACACCAGGCTGTCCAGGAGACAACTGCACAGAGGGATCAGTGCCCTGTGTGCTCTCTCCCATGCCCTTCCCGAGTCCCCCTCAGAGCATTGCATCCTTCCTCCATGAAGGAGGAGGGCAGCTAAGTCTTTAAGCCAGAAATTAAGTGCTGCTTGGCACTGGTCTGAACACAAAACCAGTGGCCAGACCCTGGTCCCTCTCCTTTCAGCATAAGTCCTGGAGGAATGACCTCTGCAGTGTCTGGGGACCAGCATCCCTCTCTTGTGAGGACTTGTGGCATGGGACAGTCCCAGAATCAGTGTCCCAAACCCAACCATCTCCCTGTGGTGGGAGATGCTCCCAAGCATCCAAAGCCACCAGCTCTGCTGGGACAGGTGGACTGGCTCCTGGGTGGGGGCCACCACGAGGGGAGGGAAGAGCCACTGGACACATGGGAAAGGGATGTGTCCCATCGAGGGCTGCAGCAGCCCACTCCTGACATAGGTTTGGTGCAGCAAAGGCTTGCAGGGAGGGAGCTCTGTGTGCTCCTGCCCTGTCAGAATCCCTGCCTGCCCCAGCATCCAGCTGGGCAGGGCAGTGCCTTTGCTGTGTCACCTGGCACAGGTGGCATAAAGCCTGACAAGGGGCCAGAGATAGAACAGTTCCCAGATCCAAGAGGCGCAACAGAGAGACCCAGGCAGACACAGACACACACACACTGCCCAGACAGAGCTTGAGGGCTCCTGCCACCCACAGGGTGACCCCAACCAGGCGAGGAGAGCTGGGTGCTGTCTGCCCCCCACACTCCCAGTTTCCAGGCATCCTGGGAGAGAGGAAACCCCAGGGGTTTTGTGCTCACAGGCGAAGCTCCTCGCAGAGGATGGGGGACCTGCTGGGAGCAGCAGTGGCTTGAGGAGGGGACACAGAGGACGAGCGATGCAGCCGGACATCCGCTTCCCCTCAGGCTTACCTGGCACCGCCTCCCACCCCGCCCCGAGCCCACCCCAGGAGAAAAAGCAGAGCAACGCCTCACCTGCTTCCTCGTCCGTGTCTTCCCCGTTCGCAGCTTGATGTAGCGGGCGATCAGCTCGTTACGACCTGCGGGCAGAGCCTGGGGTCAGCCCCGGCACACGAGGGGCACCGGCCCCGACAGCCCCGCCGTCCCCCCAGCCTGGCGAGGGAGGCGCTGCCAGGAGGTGGCGCTGCCGCGACAGTGTCGTGGCGACCTCGGGGACACGGGGGTGGCCAGGGCAGGGCACCCCCCCGCGCCCCCCACCCCGCTGCGTTACCAGCCCCGCGGCTCAGAGGGAGGTGACAGTGACCGGGGACCCCCACCACAGCGGTGCCTCAAACCACGGACCCCCTCAAAACCTATCCCAGCCGGAGCTCCCCCGCACCAGAACCGACGAACCCGCCCCGGGCAGCCGCGCCCGCGGGGGTCCCGGGCTGTGCCCCCCCGGCACCCCGCTTCCCGTCCACAAGCCGTGCTGGCCTTTCCACCAGTATTTCCTAACGTCCTGGTCTAATTCGAAGCAGAAGTTGCTTTTGCGCCACATTTCAGGGGCCAGCTGTGGCCAATCTACGTTCAAACGTCAGAGCAGCTGGGAGCTTTCTTCTCCCGGCCCCGGCCCCCCCGGCCCCCGCCGCCGCCCCCCGCGCACGGGGGCAGCCAGGCACGCCAGATTTATTTTAATGGACCAGATGGTCGCGGTTGGAACTTGTCGAAATGCCCTTGGAGCGGGTTTCGGCTTTAAAAGAATAAAAAAAAAAAAAATCCCTAAAAAAAAAAAAAAAATACACTCTCCCCCCCCTCCTCTTCCACCCCGATTGGCCCCCTCCCAGCCCCACAGCAACTGGGCCCTCCTGGGGGGACACACACATGGGGATGGACAGGGCCAGGTGCCACGCAGAGACAGCTGCCCCTTGGGGGTGCCCGCGCCAGGCAGGAGCTGGTGGGTGGGTGACAATGGGGGTACCCCTTGCACAGCCAGCATGGCACCCTGGTGGCACCCTGAAGCGCTGAGCACAGCTCCCACCCCGGGCTGGCTCCCTCATTAGCACCTAGCAGGGGCCAAGTCTTAAAGGGTGTCCTTTAAGCCCAGGTGAGATGACACCCGCAGCAGGGAGCTGGCAGGAGGGACCCTGCTGCTGAGCCCCACTTTGAGGGTACACCTTCACCATCCCCCTTCGCTCTTCAGTCCCATCCTCTCCTCCCTGTACCCTGCCCGTGGGAAAGAAATATGAGGAAAAAAATACAGGAAAGAAATTTGGGTGCCTTCCTAGACTTGGTGGGCCAGTGCCAGCCCTAATGCCCAGCACCCTGGGCCAGCATCGCCTGCACTCATCCTGCCTCACACCATGTCCAAAGCTGCACCCTCACAGCCATCCCTGTGCCCACGTGCCCTGTCCCTTGTCCCTTTCCCTGTGATTCATCTGGACCGTGCCATTCCCTCTGAGAGGGCACGTCCTCCTCCAAATTACCACATTCCCCAAATTCCTCTCCCCTGACACCACCACGTGAACCAGTTGGACAGGCTGGGTTAAAAATAACCCGTCCAGCAGCCGAGTGTAGCAAGGCCCAGTGTGCCCGTGCTGGGTCCTGCCTCCCCAGCTCCCACCTGCTTTGCCACCCCCGCAGTGCTGGCACCAGCGTGGCAGGGGCTGGCACGGCCACAGGCACCCGTGGAACCCCCAAAAAGCAGGGTGGTGAGGGAGAGCAGAGGCACTGGCACACCATTATGCTGCATGCTGGCATTGCCTGTGCTGCCAGTGCCCCTGGTAGGCTCAGTAATGCCAGCCAGGGGTCCTGGGGGTCCCAGTGGGGAGGTGCTGGGGAAGGTGGGGGGAGATGAAAGGCGACCGGCAGGGGCTGCTGCCTCTTTAAGCAGCTGCCAGATGTCTCTGAAAGGCTGGAAAAACCGGTTGGGGCGTGCTTCGAAGGGCCAGGCTCCCGGCGGCACTTCAGCTATTCCCGGAGAAATCCAAAAAATGCACACGCTTGGGAAGCCCTGTGCTCCCCCGCCTCCCCCTCACCCCGCTCCTGCACCAGCCCCGATGCCGTGGGTTGAGGGCCCTGGCAAATGGGGTGGCACAGGTAGCTGGCATGGGTGTAGGGACAGTGGCATGGTGCTCTCCAGAAAATCTTGTCCCTGTTGTCCCTCTCTGCTGGCACTGAGTGAGCCACTGCTGTGGCAGCAGCATCCTGGGCAGGTGTATTTTGGAGGCCGGGGATAGAGACACCAGCCCTGGTCCTGTCATCACTGTGGGGTGATGGCAATATGGCAGCCTGCTCCTGACTTTGAGGTCACTGGCCCTTGGAGGTGACATCATGGGATGCAGAGGGGAGGAGGAACCAGTCCCTACCCTGGCAGGGATAGGGAGTTTTGGGAGACACCAAAAAACGAGGCTGACACCTCCAAAATCATCACCCCAGCAGGGCTGACCAGCCCCACTGCCACCAATGAAGTCACTAAAATCTGACCTGGGCACAGGTGGCTCAGGGTAGATGGGTGGCTCTCGCCACAGGGTGCTCTGGCCACCAGGTCCAGTTGGGGAAGGTTTGGGGAGGGATGCAGAGGCACAGGGGAGCAGGAGGGCTGGGGCTGCCCCGGCCCCGCAGTCCCGCGCCCGCTCCCTGCCCGACGGCTTCACCAAACCAGTCGGTCCGGCAGGGCCGAGAGAGGGAGGGAGCGGGAGGGAGAGCCGGAGCAGAGGGAGGGGACGCAGGTCACTGCCACCTCCCCACTCCAGCTCTGGGATGAACCCGGGCCAGCGGCTTTCGGGGTTGGGGGATGCTCGAGGGCGATGCCCCAGTGTGGGTTTGGGGTAGGAGGTTTCACTTCAGCGGTGCCTGTGCCCGGTGCCTCCGTCCCGCCCCCGTCACTCACCGTACATCTTGCCCTCATCTGAGAGGATGATTTTCCGCCGGCCGCACGGTGGGTAGATCGCCAGCGCCTCCTGGAAGCTCTGCTCGATGTCTGGACTCCACACACCCTCGGCATCATTGTCCAGACTCTTGTCCATGCCGTCCTGGCCATCTTCCCGCCCCTCCCCGGGGCTGCCGCTGGCGTTCCAGCTGTTGGACGCTATGGTGCTGGCTGCTCTGGGCTCCGACCCCGAGCCCCCACGGACACGCGACAACCTGCTGGGACACAGGGGACACCTGTCAGACCCAGAAACTCTTGCTGGGGGCAGAGGGTGCAGTGGTAGCATGGTGCCAGGTCTATTCCTGGCCCTGTTCCCACTTGCACCCAGAGCAGCATCTCATTGTAGGGCATCAGACACACAAACAGGCTTTCCTTGGGGACAGAGAATGATTTCTACGTGTACCCCCAAATCCAAGTCACAAGTGATCACCCAGGATCCACCCAAAATAAAGCTTGGGAAGGAAATTGCCCTGGCTACTGTATTATCCATACAAGGAACTTGAGTACATGGTGTTTATGGCTGACACCTCAGGACAGGATGGCAGCAGCCCCACAGCCTGCACCAGTACTCACTGCCAAACAGCAGTCTCCTTGGGCAAGTTGGCCCAAAAAACACCCCTAGGCCCCAAAATCCCTGCTCCACCATGCCTGGCAAAGGCAGAGCTGGGATTTGAAGGGAGATGCTGAGCGGCTCCAAGCCAGACCCCACTAATGGGAACCAGGTGGCCAGAGCCGTCCAGCAGCCCTTCCCCTGGTACCAGGAGAGGCCCCCCCACCCTGAGGATGCTCAGCTGGGGCCCCAAACCCTCCCCAGCTGGTGGGTGATGCTGGGGAGCCTTCAATCCTCCTCCTCCTCTTCCTCCTGCTCTCGCCCAGCTCCCAGTGCAGCATTTCAGTGTTTTGCAATAACATGTTTGGCGGCAGCTGCCGGCGGTGGGAGCGGAGAGGTGTCTCCTGCGCCGCCGCGCTTCCCGGACGGGCTGGGAGTGTACAAAGGTCTCCGGCACAGACATCTCCTTTTAAAGGAACTGCTGAGCCCGCTGGCTCAAGTGCACTGCGAGGCCTTGCTGCTTTTTTTTTTTTTTTTTTCCTTTTATAAAAAAAGAAACTTAGCCCCCCCATCCCTCTCTCCCTCGTCGCGATGTGATGTCAGCCCCTCCGGTCCCGCCGCCCGTCCCTGCCCGCGTCCCCCCCGCCGCCGCTCCCCCTCTTGCTGAGCACTGTGGCCAAATAAGGAGAACTGGATTGTAGGATCGAGCCAGCCGGCCAAGGGAGGGATGGCGGCAGCGGTGCCGGACAGGCCAGCGGCACCCCGGCTGTGCCTGCTGCTGGGGGCTCCGTGGGGCAGCCCCCGGCACGGATGCAGGGTCCAACCCCAGCAGGGTATTGGGGATGGCAGGGCAGAGGAACACCAGGACCAGGCACTGCACAGGGACAGTGAGGGTGGCATTATGGGGACAGGCCCAGGGGGACCCTCACTCCCCGCTGCAGCCCAGCAAGAGCATCAGGGCTCTGTCCCAGTGGGGCACCTACACTGGGGGTACAACTGCCTTGGTGCTGAACCCTGGCTGCTTCACAGCAGCCCAAGACCCCCTGGCAGACCAGGACCCCCAGACATGGGGGAACTTGAGACTCCTCAGCTTCTGCAGCAGCCCAAGACCCAGCAGCACTCAAAATCCTCAGTGGTCTCAGACCCCACAGCAACCCCGAGGTAGCCCCAGGCCCCTCAGCACTGTGGCAGCTCAGGAGCCCCCAGTCTCAAAATACCTCAGTGGTCAGGGACCCTGCAGCCCAGTGCCAGCCCAGGACCCAGCAGTATCCCAGTGCCCCACAGCACCACAGGGCTGCCATCAGCTCACCCTAGCAGGGCAAAGCCCCAAGATCTGGTGCCAGAGGGTGACTTTACAGGGACTCACCAGACCCCCTCCAGCTGATGTTTTGGGGGCCAAGGGGAAAGCTGTAGGGCTGAGAGCAAAACCACAGGGCTGGCTGCACCACTGCAGGCAGCGTGCCCGGTGCCCCGGGTCCCCGTGCCAGGCACTGCCTGCGCAGGCAGGGTGACGGCTGACCCCACACCCTGCCTGCGACACACGTGTCCCCCTCCCACCCCACTCCCCCTCCAGCAGGGAAATCCCAGCCCAGCCTTTTCAGGGAAGCTGGGAGAGGAGGGAGGGTGATGCTGGGGCCCCGGCCAAGGTGCGAGGAAGCAGCTCCTCCTCCTTCTCCTCCTCCTCCTCCACCGAACCTGCTTTTGGCCAGGCAAAGACATTGGATTTCCTGGAGGGAGGGTGCAAGCACCGCGCTGACGCAAGGCACGGCCGAGTGCCGCTCCACCCTGCCCTTACAAAACACCAACAACAGCAGCAATTAGGGAACCGGCACGGCTGGACGGCCTGCGGAGACCGTGGCCAGACCTGCTCAGGGCAGGGAAGGGGACCGGACCTGCCAGAAAACATGTCACCGGCTCCTGCCTCCCAGCTGCTCCCCAGGGACCAGGGCAGGAAGACCACCCCTCCCACAGCACATCTCTGCAGGGCTTGGGGACCCCACGACCACTGACCCACATCCCCAGTGGGATGTCCACTCTGAGGATGCTCGCCACCCATGAGCGGGGATGGTCACTGACACCCACGCCAGGAGGGTGTCCCCACATCCAGCTCACTCGGCCCTTGAATTTCTGGGGGGGACGCACTCCAGCCCACAGCTTTATAGGGTAATGGAGGGAGCTGCACCCTTGTGAGGTCCCCCAGTGGACGCGGTGCCCACAGCAGGCAGGGGAGGATGCCTCCAGGGCAGCCCTTATCTCCCTGCGAGGTCAAGGCTGCCCAGGGGACCTGGACGGTGTTCCCACGGCTCCCAGAGCTCGGCCCCAGCACCAAGTGCGGGGGACGAGAGGGAAACCTGGGGCTTGAGCAGGCAGCAGGGCTGCAGGCAGCGACCCTGGTGGGAGAGCTGCCTGGGGCTGGGGACCCTGCTAAAGCAACGAGAAACCTCTTTAAACCCTGCAAGAGCAAAGGGGGCTGCAAAGAGGAAAGGGTGCCTGAGAGATGGGTGTTTTGTGGCAGGTGACAGAAGGAAATACTTTGGAGGCAGCGTCTGCAGTCAGAGAAGCACTGTGGGCATCTTGTGAGTGTCAAAAGCCAAGAGCAAGGTGCTGCTGGATCCAGCACAACCAGCTGTGATAGGGATCGGGTCAGGGACGTGCAGGGTGGCACAGGGAGAGCACTCAGGGCTGGGAGTACAGGGACATCATGACATGGGCAGAGGTGCCCGTCACCCCCACAATATCCCTGTGCACCCAGGCCTCATCCTTGTCCCATACCGCCAAGCTGGGAGACAGCATATTCCTCTTTCCCAGCATGGTCAGCCCCAAAAGCATCATCCCATCTGGTGTACCATGAGGCACAGCCCCAGCAGCCCTCACATTGCCCAAAACCTTTGTGTCCCACACAAACTGGGACACGGGTGGTGGCTGTTGTCACAGCATCTCCTCAAACCACCTGGACTGGAGGGCACAGTCACCAGCACTCGCTTCCCAAGGGGGATTGCAGCACAGCATGTCCCCAGCTGGCACTGCCCAGAGGGACAAGGTGTGGGGCAGAGCAGCCCCAAGGACCCCTCCTACCTGGGGCTCCCCCGGCCCATGGCAGGGGACACTGGCACAAAAAGACCCTGCAGAGGTGCTGGGGAAACTGCAGAGGCAAAGAACCCTTCAAAGACACAGAGAGGGGTCCAGCTGCATCCCGGCTCCATCCTGCCTCCCCATGCAGGGGGCCCAGGGCAATCCAGCTCTTCTCCCTCCCCCCTGCACACAGACCCCACGGCAAAAGGATAAAAGTTCATGACAAGCCTGGGCAGGATCAGCACAGAGCAGCTCAGCCTCACACCAGCTCAGTGCCGCCCGCGCCAGCCCTGCACGGGAACACGAGGCTGCTGTCACCCCCTCCCCGTCACCAGACTGATGGCACCCACACTCCAGAGGCGAGGGGGACATGAGTCCCCATCCTCCCTAGCGCTGAGCAAGCAGCTCCTCCCAGGGACTGCTCTGCGAGACCCCAAAGCCGAGGCTCTAGGGCACCCCAGCTCCTGCGTGTCCTGGCACATTGGGGCTCAGTGAGAGCACAGCAGGCACCCTGATACAGGCAGTGATTTGCAGGCAGGCAGAGGCTTTCATTAACATGCCCCTTGTTTCAGGCAGGGGAGTGCTGGATGGGGGCTGTGTCGCTGCTCCTGCCTCTCCTCGCCTGGTGACATGGCCGGGAGGAATGCTACCCACACGGCCACCAGCTCTGCAGAGCCCCTCGAAGGAAACCCAAAAGCTGTGGAGCTCCTGGGGGACACCAGCAAGACCACAACACACTGGAGAAGATGTTGCCCTGTCTGTCCACTTCAGGGCACAGAGCGGGATGCTCTTGGCTCTGCCAAGGATGACCCTGCAGCTCTTCACAGCAGCCCTGTATCCCTGACATCTTGCCCGGGCACCCTTTGGGAACACCGTGCCCCATTCCCATCCTGGTTGGCACATGGCTGTCCCAGGGACAACCAGGGCTCACCGAGGTGGGTGGCAGCAGCCGAGCAGGACGCGGCGCGGCAGGAGGGCGGTGGAAGGAGGTTTGTTTACATTGCTCTCCTCTTCCAAACAGCTCCCAGGCTGCGGTGAGGGATTCCCTGGCTCACGGAGGGAAGGGTGGCCACCCTGCTCTCTCCCACCCAGGTCTGCACCTCCTGATTGGCCACATCCTCTCTGAAGGGTCCCCTGGCACAGTCTGGGGACTCAGGTGGTGGCAGAGCCCCCAGTGCACCAGGCCAGCTCCCCGTGAGACAGCCCAACTAATTTCCTCCCCTCTATCACTTCCTGTCCCTTCCGGCTTGGCGGGCGGCTCAGGAAGCAATCTGAGCAAGGAAACCGCAGGAAGCCACGTGGCAGCATCCCACCAGGGTCTGAAGAACTGCCAGGGCTGCCCCAGCCTCCCCATGTCCCCCAGCTCCAGCTGGACCCCCACAGCCAAAGGGTCACCCTAGCTCCCAGCAAAGCCCTGAGCCTCCACCTGGCAGAGATGTGGCTGGTCCTCGCCCAGTGGTGCGAGGCTGAGGGATGCTCAGACCCCTCATCCCAGAGGGCTGTGGAAGAACAAAGAGAAAATGTGAGTGATTTGCTCCCAAAATATTTGGGCAGAAAGGAGGAAGGGGATGAGGCAAACCCAGGGCAGAATCCTGGGCATCCAAACCAACCCCTTCATCCCCTCCTCTTCCCCCAGTCCTGGCAGGGTGGCAGAGCTAGGTTTCGGCTTCTGGAGGACCTGAGCCGGTTTTGCTCGAGTCTTCAGGCTCAGGACCCGAGGGCAGAGGACAGACGGACACTGTAACCCAGCGTGCCTCCCTGGCCCAATTACGCTGCCCTGCCCAGCCAGGACGGGGCGTTTCACCCAGCAGCGCATAAATAGAAAGCTTTTAGAGCATTAATTGCTCTCTGTGTTATGAAACGAGCTGGATGGAAACAACAGGGTTGGAGTTGCCTGCTGGGGATGGGCCACCCCCATGCTGTCCCATGACACCCCCAGTGCCGGTGGCCCATGGCACAGCCAGTGCTGGACACAGCACCCACTGGGGACAGCTGAACTCACAAAAATACATCCATCCAGGATGTCTCCCCCTGAACATCCCCTGGAGATGAACTTGGAGTGGCCAACAAGTCTTGAGTCCTCAGGGACTCCTAGCTTGTCCCAAGGGGAAGCCAGTGGTTTCTGGTGTTAGGGGAGCACCAAGAAGCCTGGGCTAGGCAGTTCTGTGCCTGCAGTGGGACAGTGTCCTACCACTGGGGCCAGCCAGGTGTCCCAGGGACCCCACCAGCCCTCTGTCCTGCTCCTGGGAGGAGAAATGCCTCTGCATTAGAGCTCCAGGTGCTGCTGACCCCATTTTGTGCCATTGCAGCAGGGCCAGGGAAATCGTCTCCCAGGGGACCCTACCAGGCAAGGAGGAGGAGGAGGAGAAGGAGGAAGGCTGCAATGAATTTCACACCTGCCCTCAGCCGCCTCCGCCCCCGTGAAACCCAAGCCTGCCCAGGAAGCAGCTGTACCCACTGCCTGTGCTGTGGCACCCACTGGAGCCCAGGGTCAGCACCGACTGCCACATTCACAGCTCCCAACCCGAGAAACCCCATGGGATGGGGCGTGTGAGAACTGGGGAGAATCGGCTCCTGACACACGGGGCAGGGCGGCTGTCAGGCATTACCACCCCAGCCAAGGCATGGAGATGTCCCCAGCTGCCAGGGTCTGGCACAGAATGTCACCTGGCCACCTCACCCCTGTGAGGGGGACACGCTTCCCTGCCCTCCTGCAACGAGCTCGAAGCAGTGCCCAGCTGAGGTCCTGCAGGAGCTGAAATGGCAGATACAGGCCCTGCACAAACTCCATCAGTGACTTATACCCAGAAAGGGATATTTTGATTTTACTGCCACCACCCCAGACAGTTGCAGCGAGCAAATCCTTGTGCATGCCAGGAGCGTGCTGGGAGTCCATGGCAGCTCATCGCCTTCTCCCAGCATCTCTCACCACTGCCCAAGCCGAGAGCTGGAGACGGGCACAGCGACTCCAGCTCCCGCAGATTGAAAAATTGCTCTGGAATCCTTGGGGAGGAAAACTGCTAAAAATACATGAAGGCAGTATTCTTGGTAAAAGAAGGAGCTCCAGCGAGGAGCATGGCCCAAGAGTGCCAGAGGGCCCAGCACAGTGTGTTAGACCCCTGCCCAGCACACTGATGTCCAAACACCACAGCTGGACCCTGACAGTTCTGCAGTACCACCCAGGCAAGGCTGCGAGGGGACACAGCAGCCACCCCATGCAAGAGCTGGAGCTCGAACTCATGCCACAGCTGGGCACAGGTGCTGGCAAGCAAGAAAGCAGAACCATGCCCAACTCATCTGCCAAGCGTGCATGCACAAAGCTGGGCAGGGAAAAGCAGGGTCTTGGACCAGACCTTCTCTCCCGGACTGTGAAGCGCCCAGATCTTCCTGCTAATAAAAACCCGACGCTCGGTTGGGTCGGGAACTCGCATGCCTGCGTGCGGGTGTGCTTCTTCCTAAACCCGAATTGCCTAAGCCGGCGGGGGGAGGCAGGAGCTGGCTGCCTCTGGGGGAAGGGCGGGCGGCGAGGAGCTGGCATGGGAACGGCAGCCCATCCTCCACGCACCCGCGCCGCTCCGCGTCTGTAAACTTTGAACATCTTCCGGAGAGAAGTTAGTGGCTATTGTGAACAGCTGGATCTAATTTTACGAGGAGCGAGGAGGAGACAGTTGTGGGGAAATAATAAGGCTTGGCGCTCCCAGGCGAGGATCCCCGAGCCCGGCCAGCCTTCCTGCCTCCACCGCACTCCGCCGGGGGAGCGCTGACGAGACGGTCACGAAGAAACTGAGGCACGGAGCATCGCGGGGCTCACCCGCCTCCTGGGAATGCACACCGGGAATCCGAGGCTTTGCCCCTGTGTGTTTCCCCGGACCCACTGCCCCTCCAGCAGCCAGGGCATCGCCAGGGGCACGGCTCTTCCTCACAGCAGGAAACTGGGCGGCCAGCTCAAGGCCCCCTTGCCAGCCCACGGCAGCATCTCCAGAGCCAGGGTCACCCAGCGCTCACTCTCGGTGCTCGTGGGCACCGCGGTGCGAGTGCGACACCTCCCTCCAGCCGGCTGCTTCCCATGAGGCTCTGCCCACCTCCTAAAATTAGCTGCAGCCCCGCTGTCCCCTCCCCGGCCACCCCCCGCAGCCCGGGGAGCTCTGCCAGCACACGCTCCGGGTCTGTCCCGATCCCCCGGCAGCAAAGGGGGAAGGGGATCCAGCAGCCTCCTCCATCACTCACACCTCGCCTGCCACCCGCCAGCCAGCGCTGCCCGGGAGCAGCGCAGCCCTGCAGTCACCTCTGTGCCTCTGGCTCGCAGGAGTGTGCCCGAGGGCGAGTTCTGGGTCGCCTTCGTAGAGCAGAGACCCAGCACAGCTTGTGACACACCCAGTGCCCCGCTGGGATGTGGCAGCGGTGGGCGCGCTGGGTTTCGGTGTTGCTGTTGTCTCATGGCAGCATAATGGGGGACACTGCGGGCATTGGAGCATCTGTTTGGGACCGGATGGGGGGACGTGCTCCATGGGGACTTGCGCTGCCAGGATAGGATGTGCCTCCCGCGATCAGCATTTCCACGAATCCTTTGCCCACAGGATCAGCTGTGCCAGTGTGGAGCCCTGCGCGAACACTGTCACCACAAGGCCACCGTCTGCCAGCCCCAAGAGTGAGACCATGGGGCTCACGGCCTGTCACCTCCAAAGGGCTCGGCCACATGTGCTCATCAGGAAACCCTGCCACGAACTGCACGGGGTGAAATGGCACCAGCACCGCATGACCCTCTGCTCCCACCGCCACTCAGCGAGCGGCTGACCCGGCACCACGAGGAGGTTTTCCCGGGGCCCCTCGCTCCCATTTCGCAGGCGGGGAAAACTGAAGCAGCGGGAGCTGCAGCAGCTTGTCCAGACCCGCAGCAGGATCCGGACGTGCGTTATCGCACGGGGGGGCCGCTCCTGCAGCCAGCCCGCTGCAGGCTGGTGCGGGGCATGGCCCCGCCGGCTCACCCCATCATTACCTTCCCTCCCTCCTTCCCTCCCTCCAAAAAAACATTTCATAAGTCGCCACGTGACGGTGGCAATAGCGAACGCCCATGCGCTTCAGGTGTCTGCCCCAACCACAACACGCAGGTGCCTGGGCTCGGCCGCCGCGGCTCCCGGCTTGGCCCCGACCCCAAATAACACCTTGGACAAACAGCTGAGAAGGTCAGGGCACGGCACGGCCTCTCCACAAATCCTCCGTGGATGGAAGCTCCCAAAATCAGGGGTAGTTGGTTGTATCACATCCACCAACGGCGCTCAAGGTGATGTAAACACTGTGGCTGCCCCTTGCCATAGCCATCAAGGATTTAATGAGACAGGGAAGCTCCTAGAGATGGGACATTTTTTGGAAAGCATCCATCCAGTTCAGTGATGGATGGAGAGAGTCCAACCTCACAAAGAGCCTCAGGATGGCTCTTGTCACACAAATCCCAGCAGCACCCTTGGTTAGGGCTTTGCAGCCTCTTCTCGCCTCTTCCCCTCCATTTTCCACTCCCACAGACAGAAGAAGAGGTACTAACGCAGGAAAACACATTTCTCCCCCCACAAATAGCCCAGAATTTCCCATTTAAGCCCTTTCTGGCTGCTGCATGCCTGCACCCAGTCTCACCACCAAGCTCACCTGCCACCAGCCTCGTGCTCTCCGTGTGTTTGATGGGAGCTGCGCGGTTACTTGCTTTTTAATACATTAATTACACCTGATTACCACTGCCACCCCCACCTCCTCAGTGCCATGACCTGCTCACACACCGCCAGGAAAAGGCTCCTTCCTTCGGCACAGCGCCAGGGCCACCGGGACTTGCCTCCCAACCCACTTGGTGGTGGCAAGATGAGGATTAAATGGCGATTAAAAGGAGATGCTGTTTCTGATATCATGATAAACAGCCATCACATGTCATGGCAAATGGATGCAAGTCCCTTTTATTGATGGAGCTGGAGGATTCCGCTTTGCAGGAAGGGGATGTTAGATGTGGGATAACTGCTGGAGGGTTAGGCTATCCAAAATGCCCCAGCTGAAACATCCCCCTACTCTGAGCTGCACCCCAGTGTTGCAGTCACCTCAGGCAGGACGGAGCTCCTTGAGATACCTGGGTGCCGTTCATAGAAGGCAGCTGGACCCACTGCTTTCAAAGGTTTATTCCTGCCAGAAAAGCCAGTGTGGTGCCAGCCACATGCCCACTGTGGGGAAGTAGCTGGGTGCTCAAGGTCCCCGGGGATGGCAATGTCCCCCTGTGCCACCCAGCTGTGAGGAGGAGCTGCTCACCCCACAGCCATCTGCAGCCTCTTCCCATAGGAATGCTGACCCTCTAACACCCTAAGAGGGCCAAATCCAGTGCCTGCTCCCCACAGGACAGTCATGCTCGTCCTCTCTGGTGGGGAAGTGCTGGGGCACTGCCACAGTGACCATCACCTGCCCTGTCACCAAGGTCCCAGCCCCCCTACCCTCTTCTCTCCCAGCTTCACCACTGAGTGACCTTGGTGAGCCCTCACCCCTTGCCCGCTTTGGGGACTCTCTTCCTGCCATTCTTGGGGGAAATGACCCCCAAGGGGTGTGGGCTGTGGGGCCACCGAGGTGCCAGGGCCAGTGGGTGCATGAGGGGCTCATCAGCCTGGCAAACCCCAATTCTCCACTCAGCATCACGAGCGCTCCAATACCAGGGGGAGGTTGGCAGCCTGGCTGGCAGGGCCCCCCAGGGTGGCCGGGCACTGCCAATGCCCTGACTCACGACACGCACGTACCCGCGCGGGGTAAAGCGATATAGGAGGGGAGAGAGGATGCCGGAGCCCAAAATACCCCGGCGTGCCTGACACAGGAGATTATCGCTTCGCTGATGGGACGGTCGCCCAGCCCGGCTTGTCCCGGCTCCCTGCAAAGCACCAAAACCCCCCAAAACCTCTGCCTTCACCTTTCCCCCTGCCACTCCATGCCAACCACCCAACAGCAGTGAGTGGCTGCAGGGTGCCCGCCACTCTAGCAGGGCCACTGGTACCATTTCCAGTTGGTTTCTCCCCAAACTGAGTTTCTTCTCAGTTGATAGAAGCCAAATGCATTGTATAAGGCCTAAGCAGTTTCGGGGGGTTGGAGGTGGGTGGCTCTGTGAGGGCTTGGCCGTATTTTCCTTCCAAGGGGGTTAAGGGGAATAAAAACAACACCAAACCCAAGGAGGGTGTAAAAATAAAATAATAATAATAATAATAAAGATGACACACTGCTGAAAATTATACATCTAATTGCCGCCTTGTTAGCAAAGCACCCCTATGACGAGGCACAAAGTGTTTAGCATACAGTCAGTGTATGCTCATCCCCTACATGCGTGTGACACACATGTAGCGTGACACGGGGGTGACCCCGCACCTCACCCGGGACCTTCCCGCGCCGCTTCCCCGGGGGGCTTCGGCCGGGGCGGGCTATCCCCGTCCGTAACGTCCGGCGCCCGCCCCGAACGCTCCCGACGTGCGGGCACAAGGCCCCTTTGTCACCCCGGGGATGCCCCGCGGGGGGACTCGGCGGGGACCGGTGCGGGGGCAGCGCAGCCCCTGCGGGGCGGGAGCCGGGGGAGCCACGGGGGGGGAGCGAAAACAGCCCGGCCGTGCCCCTCCCTACACACACACCCCATCGGGGGGCGTCGGGGGCAGCCCCGGGGGGAGGCACCGAGCTGCTGGCCGGGGGGCGACGAGGGCTGGTGCGACCCCGGCGCCCCCCGCCATCCGCCGGGGCTCGGTGCAGGCGGAGGGCTGCGGGCCGGGAGGAAGGAGGGGCTGGAGGAGGAGGAGGAGGAGGCGGAGGAAGGGGGGTTGGGAGTCTCTTCCCGGCGAGCGCTTACCTGCTCCGTGCTCCGGAGGGGCTGGGCCGGCCGCGGGTGCCGGGAGCGGGGCCGGGGCCGGAGCGGGGCCGGGGCCGGGCCGGGCCGGGGCGGGCGGCAGGAATGCGGGGAGCGCGGCGGGCTCCCGGGTCCGCGCACGGAGCCAGGCGCAGGGACGGGAAAGTTTATGCGAGGGAGGAGCGGAAAGTTGGGAGTCAATCAGGAGGCGGCGGGGCCGGGCCGGGCCTCCTCCTCCTCCCCTAACCTCCTTCTCCACCTCCTCCTCCTCCTCCTCTTCCCGGCCCTTCCTCCCGCCCGACCCTCCCGACCTCCCCGTCGGGGCAGCAGGCAGCGGGGACACGGGACTTCCCTTCCACAGGGAAGGGTTTGTTTTTTTGGGAAAGGGCAGCCCTGGAGTTCAGCTCGGCCCGGCCTGGGCTATGGGAGCGCCCTCTATGAACCTTCCTCACCTTCCTCCTCTTCCTCCTTCTCCGTCCGGGATGGCACCCTGGGATGCGGCCTTGGGCCAGGGCATGAAGGTCTTGCTGTCCCGTCTTGTCCCGTCCCGTCCCCAACCAGCCAGGGTCACCCGTGCACGTCTTCATCCCCTCCTGCACATCTTCATCGCCCTCTGTGCTCACCTTCATCCCCCTCTTCATTCTCACCCCCCTTCACTCACCTTCATCCCTGTGCTCACCTCCATCCCTTTCCACACATCTTCATTGTCCTCTGCATGCTATAATGCCCTGCCTCACATCTTCATCCTCCTCCTCCTTCGCATCCTCACATCTTCATCCCACTCCAAACACCTTCATCCCTCTCCTCATCCTCATCCCCACACACACACTCAGTCCCCTGCATCCCACCAAACTGCAGATTCCCTGTGTCTCCCAAACACCCACTCCATGGTGCCCAGGATGGGATTTTCAGCCCACACTGTTGGGATTTCCCGGGGGAATTCAGCCAGGATCCAGGCCGTGGTCACTTCCTCTGAGTGCTGATGGGTGGTAACGTGCTAAGCCACAGCAGGCTCATCACATACAAGTCCCTGGCCATGACCCAGCCTGACTGTCAGGAGCTGCAGCCCCAAAAGGAGCAAAACCCTGAGACCTCTGGCCATTGGGCCAGCACACACTGCAGGCCTGTGCCTCGGTACCCCAAACCCCCAGAGATAAATCCAGGTGATGAATCCTCCCGGCGCCCTGGTCAGAGAAGGGATGTTCTTTGTATCCCATTCCTTCTAGAAACATATTTTTCTAATTTTCCTCATGAGCTTGGTTGTATTCAAGCGTTTTGGGACAAGACAGCCAATGCTTCAGTCTGTGGAGTGATGGGCTCTGAAGCATCCAGCACATTCAGCAATTGTGTGTGATTCATAAAGCCATATCACATTCTTCCACCCTTGGCCTGGTGCTAACTTGTAAGAAATCTGGACCAAAAACTGCAACAAAATGGCTGCTATTCTCCAAGGGCTGTTCAGAGCCTCGTTAGTCATCCCTTACTTGGGCAAAAATGACATTGAGAGCTCCTGGAGATGACAGCCTTAATTGAGTTCAATAGGAGTTTAGGCTGAGTAAGGCATGAGCAAACAAGTGTGCATTAGCCCATGAATAAAAAGCCTGATCCACAAATGTTTAGGAACACATGTAACACTGAGCATGAGAGTGCTGAGGGGGTCACTGCTGCTCTGGCCTTGCCATTTGGGCATTTCAGCATCCAGCACAACTGATAGCGATGCTGGGATGAGCTTGTTCAGGAGTGCAGAGATTCAAGGCTGGCTCAGTGGTTTGTTTCCCTTCTGCCTCTTAATTTTCATTTATTTTCCTCCTTCAGAAGTCCATAATCCTTGTTTCTGCTTTTTTTTTTTTTTTTTTGTCCACTGGTGGGAACAGCAACTTCCTTTCTCAAATTATAATATAAAAGAGCTGCAAGCTGCAACGCCATAAATAATATTTTCTTATGGCCAGAACATCCAAGTCTAGGCAAGACACCAAGAACAGCTACAACATTGTAAAACTCCAACACTTCTCTAGAATGGATTCACTAATTAAAAAATGACTCTTTTTAAAAAGCAGTTGAAAAATACTGGCTTTCCCATTGCTGCCTGTTGCTTGCTGCACCGAGAAGGAGCCCATCCTGCACAGCCACAGCTGAGCTAACCAGCAATGGGTCTGCCTTTCCCTCTAAAAAATGTTACCCAAATAAATACAAGGGGAGGGGGAGGGAAGAGAAGAACACCTCATCACAATCACTTCTTTAATTAATTAAACTATCACCGCTTCAAAGCTGGAGGAAGATCCCCCAGAGCTGGGGCCATGGCAGCCTGCTGGGAACCAAACAGCTCCAGCCTTTCCATTGCTGGACAAGGAGTTTCCCAGCTCTGTTCTCCCCTTCCACACCCCCCAGGATGTACCAGCCCTTCCCTGCTCAGGCTGCCTGCCCAATGGGGCATTTGCCTCCTGGAACCCATGGAAGTATCTGTCAGCCCCCCAAGAGAGGAGGGGCTGAGCCTGGGCTCAGGACTGGGTGCATGGAGCCCCCCAAGCCCCAGGGGTCTGGGGAAGAGGGAGAAGCAAGCTGTTGGAGAAGAGCCCCCATGTCCATCTTCCTGCTCAGCTCTGGACCAGCATCTTCCCACTCATCAGCGTGGGATGGCGATGAAGCAGTGAGAGAGCCGCCAGCACGGCAGTGACACTGGTCCTGCCTGGGATGTGCTGCTCAGCAGTGAGGTGGGGCCTTGCTTTTTGCCTCCCCTTTGCCTTATAAGCATCTCTGCAAAAATAAAACGCATTTCCCAGGAGGTTCCCTCGAGGAGCTGACGACAGTCGCCTCTGGCCACTGGCCACGTTTGTGCCCCTGCCACAAGCACTTTGTGGGGTTAAATCCATGCCTGCAGCACCAGCTCAGTGCCAGGCCCCCTAAAACGAAGCTTCAGAAGCCTCAAAGTCTCACAAAGAAAACATCACCCCTGGGGATTGAGGAAGCCCTTTCTCCAAGGAACACACACACTTTGGACTCAAACACCATTGATAAGGCTCTTTCTTCTTTTTTTTTTATCTTTTCTTGCAGCGAGCATTCCTTTCACACCCACGCACACCCCAGCATCCTCAGCCATTGGTCTGCCGGCGCATCCGTCACACTTTCCGCCGGCCAAAGTAGATACACATTTCAACTGCTTCCATCCCTCATCTCCTCTGGTGTTAACAGCCAGCGCAAACAAAGGGCCCCAATATCCATCGCCCCATTAAATTGTTTTCATTTGTTTCTTCTGCCACAGTTGGTTTGCGTTAGAGGGTTTGTGTAAGGGATTTCGGGTGGGCGGCGATGCAGTGGCTGCTCTGAGAGTGGGTGACATTGCACTGGAGGGACACTCATGGCAGGGATTTTGCTCTGCCATGGGCGACACGCCAGGAAACCTGAGGGGTTTGCAAGCAACAATGGGTAAGTGGAAAATGGAAAAGTTTTGGGTGAGGGGAGGGAGAATCGACCTGGGGAGCAGCTGGGATAACAGCAGACAGAACCTGGGGAGCCCAAACCCCTCTCACTCTGCTGCTTCTTTTCTCCTTGCACTGAAGGAAATGGGGACAAGTATTAGCTCAACCGTTAGCTGAGCTCGTCCCGATTTCAAACAGATGTTGGGTTTGTGGCTGGATTTGGGCAGAAAGCTCTTGCTTTCCCCACATTTGCTGGCCATACCTCGTCAGGGATGCTGGCCTCGAACTGCTGTGGCTGGTTCTCCCTTCAGCTCACAAGATGTTCTCTGCACGGGTAATGGATGATGTCCCACGCTGGCTGGCTTGTCCCCAGAGCTGTCCACCTCTGCCTACCCCGCTACGAGCATCTGCTCATGAAGCATGAAGCCCAGAATCATACAGCTGGGGAAAATCTCCACTCCCATCTGCAAAGCCACTGGGGCAGATGTTCACCAGTGGTCCAGCAGCAGCTCGTGGTCCCCCTGTCACTTCCTCTGTCCTTGGCTCCAGGCAGACAGGCTCGGGCCATGGTGATGTTGCGACACTGCCCAGAGAGGATGAGCATCCCTCTTGCACAATCACATCCATCACATCCATCTGCTCCTCAGCCTTTCCACTGCAGCTGCCTCTCAGCTGCTGTAATCTGGGGACTCAGATCACCCCCAGAATGGGGGAACAACCTGTATGTATCCTGGGAAGGGAATCCCAAATTGTCCTGGAGTCAGTGTGTGAGCTGAGCAGGTGAGAGAAGCAGCATCAGAGACCTGAGGATGGTGTTTCAGGGCTCCTTGGCATGTCCCTGTTTTTCTCACCACCTAATTAATCAGATTTGGGACTGTCTGTGCAGCCAAATCCTCACCCCATAAATGGTGAAATCAGGAGCATGAGCTATCCTGCTCCCACCGAGCTGCCTCTCTTCAGCATCTCCCCTTCCCAGTGACTCCCTGCAGCTCCCCACCAGTCTGAGACAGGGGACAGCACCTCATGTCCACCACTTCTCATGGACAGAGAGCACCAGTGAGGCAGCTGTGGGGACACCTGGGGCACGTGAGGTCTGGAGGGACATCACAGAGTGAAGGGGCAGCGAGTGCCATGGGCACAGGGAGCCTGGCAGGGCCTGCCTGGGTGCTGAATGTGACTCAGCACCGTACCACACCTCATGAGTCACTCCACTGCTTCCTGGTGCAACCTGAGTTTTCTCTTCCAGGTCCCTCCTGGCAGCACTGACCCAGCTGGGCCACCTGCCAGCAATGCCAGCTCTGCCTCACGTGCCTGCCAGCCCTCCTCTGCTGGCACTGTCACCCCTCAGCACGTGCCTGTGTGCTGCTGGTGCCAGGCTGCTTCTCAGGAACCCAAATCCCCAGCATTTTCTGGGTGGTGGGTGAGACCCAGGAGGTGCAAACACACCATGGGCACTGGCCATCTGCTCACACCAGGGCAAAATGGGGCAAAAGAGGGGCTTTGTGCCCAGCAGGCAACGAGCCAGAATGGGGGTCTTGAGCCGGGAGCTTAGGCAGAGCCCACCTGCATGTGGGCAGGGATGAGGAAGCAGAAAGTGAGGAGACCACCTACCCCCTTCTCACTGGGAGACTGAGCTTAAAAATTCAAACTATAATCCAAAAAAAAAGGAAAAAAATAAAGGGGGGGGGATGAGTTTCCAGGATGTGAGTCCAAGAAATATCTCAAAAGTATGAGACAGGGATTGCAGTCAGCCTCATCTGCTGAATATACCCCCAGCCTGACTCTGCCATCACCCCAGCCCAGCAATTTACCCCAGATTTGCCTGGACAGGGTGGCTGCAGCTGGGTGAGCATCCCACAGCCCTCAGTGGGGCACCAGGTGCCTTGAACCACCCCAGAACAACTGTGACTGCAAGAAGGTGGAAATGCAGGGAGCGGAACAGGACAGGGATGCGGGGGCATCCTGTGGGCACTGGCAGGCAGCCCCGGTGGTCCCGGCGGCCCCGGTGGTCCCGGTGGCCCCAGTGGTCCCGGCGGCCCCGGTGCAGGTGCTACTCGCAGGCCAGCTTCCCGTCGAAGCTGGAGAGGGCGATGGCGAAGGCCTGCACAGCACACAGCGGGTAGTTGTAGTCCATGGTGAAGGCGTCATCCGCCACACGCCCAAACTGCATCACGATGTAGTCGGCTGCAGGAGAGAGGGTGAGCAACTGGCACGTCACCTGTGCACCCAGCCTGCCCACGCAGCAGCATCCCAAAGAAGCTGCCCACGTGCCCCCACCCAAACTCTGTCTGTGGCTCCTGTGCTGGCTGCGCTGTACTGCAGCACACATCACCAAAAAGCATCATTTTCCCACTGCTCTGGTACCTCCAGCACCCCCCTCCCTGGGTGTCACAGCCCCCCAAGGGACAGGGACCCCACTCCCCCCAACCCCCCCCCCGCCCCCAGACCGTGGGATCGCTGCTGCTGGAGGGCGGGTGACAGGAAATCTGTAAAAATAACCAGGGGCCCTCAAGAGGCTTTTTCTGTCCCGTAACCCAACACCCCGGAGGCCAAGGGCTTCTGACTGCACCGGACAGGTGACGAGCGGCCACATCCAGACAGAGCTGCTGCCACCCCTGAGGGACTGTCCCCGAGGCACAGCGAGCCCGCCAGTGGTGTGGGGTGTGGGCTGGGGACAGTGCTCTGGGGCAGCCTGGGCTGAGCAGGTGGCTGCAGTGTGATGGAGGGCTCAGCTCCCCAGAGGATGTCTCCTTCCCCTAAATCTGCCTGGCAACAGGAGCCCCACACGCTGCCCCTACCAGTGCCAGTGCCCAAGGGCGGCTCCTGAGGGGTGCCTGTCCAGCTTCATCCCAGCTCCAGCAAAGGCAGGCAGGACCCCAGAGCATGAAAAAACTAAACCTCAGCCAAAACACGGGTGTTGGGGCCAGCTCTGAGCAGTGCTCTCCCATCCTGTCCCCTGCCCCATCCCATGCCCATCCCAGCTTACGGTCACTGCTGTGCACGATCTGGAAATTTTTGACGGAGGCGTGGGTGACCCGGCCGTGGAAATTGAGGACGTAGGATTGGGTCTCGTCGTTCCACACCGGTGCCTTGTTGTGCAGCTCGATCACATTGTCCATGTTCCTGTTCTGCCATCGCATCAGGAGGCCATCGTTATCCTGGGGAGGGGCAAGAAGGAGCAGAGCAGAGCTGGGGTGACCCCTCCAGAGTCCTGCCACCTCCTGTGGCTTTGCCTGGGGGATGCTGTGCAGCAGTACCCAGCTGGGAATTGTATCCATCGTGGAGAAAAAAATCAGACACCGTATCTCCCCCCTCCCAGGGACACCTTGAATTTCAGGGACACCTGAAAGCCTCTCCATGCCCCAAGATGGGTAAAATCCAAGGTGGTCCCTTGCAAACCCAGGTCCCAAGGAGTTTTTCCCAGTCTGGCCCCTGACTCACGTTCCGGGGCCGGATGGGCACCCTCTCACAGTCAGCATTCATCCCTGGGATGATGACAGTCATCTTGCGGGGGCCTTTGAACCCTAAAACATTGGTCTCCTGCAAAAGAAACCAGAAACCCCATCTCTGAAACCAGCAACCACCATGGGTCACAGCCTCTCACCGGGGCTGAACGAGGGCTCAGGGGTGTCTTCAGCCCATCCCACACCTCTGCAAGCCCCAGTGAAGGGGTGCAGGGTGGGAGCCCCTCTCTGCCTGCCCAGGAGGGCCGGGCTCCCTGTGTGGCTGCTCTTACGTAGACCACGGCCGAGAGCTCCTGGCGCACGTTGGACCAGTCAGCATTGGCCCTGTCGGGGTTCGCGCCGTTGTCGAACACGGTGAACCTCGTACCCATCAGGTTGGATCTGCACCCAAGGGTGGAAGATGGCTGTGGCTGATGCCACTGAGTCCCCTCCATCCCCTCCGTTGACCCCTTGGCTTTGGTGTGGCTGCAAACCCCTGGTGCAGCACCCCAACAATGCCGTCTTTCCCCCTCTTCAGTCATTTTCTTGGGTTCAAGACAGCCCTAAATCAGGGTGTTATAGGGTGCTGCCACCACGGGGACCCCCAGCATTGCTGTGTGGCTGCTGGCAGTGCGGGCTGGGACTTGCCAGGTGCCTTTTCTAGCCGTGACCTGTCTGCTGGGAGGAACCGGCCAAGCTTGTTTTCCCCTCTCAGCCCCCCACCACTCCTCAGGTCAGGCACAGCAGTGGGAAATGCTGAATTTAGCCTCCTGTCTGCTCCAGCCATGGCTTGGGACAGCCTGTAAGCCATGGAGTGGGAAGAGGGTGCTGCAGAAATGGGGTGCCATCAAAATGGGAGACCACCTCTGCTCCTACCTCAGTTTCCCAATGAAGTTCTCTCCACCCCGTGACAGGTCAGTGGGGTCGATGGAGATGAGGTAGTTGGAGGTTTTGCTCTTCTTACGCTTCCTCCCAGCAAGGAGGAACACCTGGTAGAGCAGTGGGACCGTGTGGGAATGGGACATTGTCACTGCCATTGCCACTGCTGTCCCCAGCTCAACCCCCCAACAAGTCACTGCCATGACTTTGAGCAAGTCATGAAGATGATCCCCAAAATACTGGCTGTGTTACGGGGCAGGAGGAGCTGAGACCAGCCCAGCTTTAGCATGGCTCTCTAGCCAATGTTAGCTCATCATCCCAGGCACCATCCACAGGGGCACCTCCCAGGAGGAATTGCAGCAGAGGGGAGCAGCCTCATTCAGGACACACCAGCACAGGGGGATGCAGGCGAGCGTCCCCCCCAAACCCTGAGGGTGCTCCCCGGGATGGATGCAGAGCCCCAGGGGTCCCCAAGCCCCAAACCCCAAATCACCTTCTTGTCATTGTCCAAGTGGAGGTAATAGGTGGGGTACAGCCCCCGGTCCATGCCCCTCTTGTCCCGTGTCACCCGGCACTTGACAGTCACGCCCTGCGGCGCCGGCTGCAGCACAAACTCCTCCAGGTTGTCCACCTCGATGACAGGGGATGGGGGCCTCTCCTCCTTCTGCTGCTGTGTGAGAGGGGATGGTGACCCCAAAGCTGCCCTCCCTTCCCAGGTATCCATTCCCTTGCTCCCTGCTGTCCATTCCCCCGGGCTGTGGCTCTGCAGCCGGTGGCTTTGGGGACAGTACCATGGTGGGTCTCACTGGGAGTGCTGCAAACCTCCTGACCCACCCTGGGGGAAGAGCTGCTCTTCCCCTGCCCTGAGGGGATCCCCATGGCTCTGAGGGGTATTTTGTACCTTCTTTGATTTCTTTGCTTTGCCCTTCTTGTTGGAGTTTTTCTGCAGGGTCTCTGGAGTGTCCTCCTCACTCTCAGCCTGTTTGAGAGGAACTGCGGGCAGGAACAGGCAGGGGCATAGAAGGGAGAAGATCCTGACTCCACTGAGCCCCAAAATCAAGCTCAGCACAGACCCATGCTAACATCAGTAACTGTAACCCCTCTCTTCAAGGCCAAGTTCACTGCACCCCCAGAAGCACCACCAGAACCCACCACCCTCCAGTGCCAGATTCTCACCTTTCTTTTTGGATTTTTTCTCCGTTGGAGGGTCCCCACCAGTCTGGAAAAGGGATGCTGGATTTTTCTTCTTCTCTGACCTGATGGGTTTGGTGCTGGAGTCGGAATCATCCTCCTCATCACTGCTGGTGGCGGCTGTGAGGGACATGGTCACACAATACTGGGTGCAGTTGGCTCAGGGTGATGCCATCAGGCAGCAGGACTGGCTGCCACCCCCTCCTGCTCATCCCATACCTTTCTTTATGCTTTTCTTCTCCTTCTTCACCTGGAACACGGACATTGGCTCCTTCTTGGTGCTTTTGGCAGATTTGGCTTTGCTGTCAGGGTCACTCTTGTCTTCTGCTGGGACAGAGGAGCTGATGACCAGCCAGCCAGGGGGATGGAAATGGGAACTGATGGGAACTGGTGGCAGGGTCTGAGCAGCAGGAAGGGCTGAGCAGGGGGGATATTGCATGGGTAGGAGGCGATGGTTCTGCAGCCCCCTGAGCCTCCCGGGACAGCGACGGGGACGGGGTGCAGGCACTTCCCTCGTCCCAGCAAGGACAGATGCAAGTGGCAACAGAGCTGGGCTTAAGCCAGTCCCCTGGGCACTCACCCTTCCGCTTCAGCTTCTTCTCCCCCCCGCCTGAGAGGGGCTCTTTGGGAAGCTTCTTCTTGAGCTTTTTTGGCGGGTTTTTATTCTCCACCTCTTCTTCCTCCTCCTCATCTTCCTCATCCTCAGCCGGCTCTGCCCAGAGGTGACCACGGCATCAGCCAACACAACGTCCTTTGGCAGCGGGGGACCCCAGCCTCGTGGTGTGCGAGGAGGGACCCTCCGTGGGCAGCAGCGGCCGGAGTGGGCGCTCATCCTGTCACCCCGGGGTGCTGGCCGAGGGGCCGGAGTNTGTGGGGGATCTGTGCTCACCCTGTGCTGGGGCAGGGGGCTCCTCTGCAGCCCCCGCCTCGCTCGGCTTCTTTGCCCGTGGCCGCCGTGGTTTGGTCTCGGGCTCCAGCCCAGGTTCCTGCCTCTTCTTCTTCAGCTTCTGCCCTCATGGATGGTGCTGCAGAGGTGGTGCCAGCCTTAAACACCTTTTCCATTTACCAGGCAACCCCTGCTCACACAGCACTGGGTCCCTCTCAGAAATACAGCCGGGCTTTTCCCTGGCCCAACACGGGAGCAGGGGACACGCTCCGGAACAGGGACACACTCACACCTTCCAACGAGTGACTTACCATGGGGCAGCCCCCCGAGGAAGGCAGAGGGAGGAAAACAGAAAGGGCTGTTAGCAGACAGACAGAACATGTGCCCTGGGACACAGATGAGGGATGTGATGATGGTGCTGCTGTGACACCGTGTCAGCACGGAGGAACAAATCCCACTGTGGCCATAGGGACCCTGGCTGGGAGCCACTCTGGGCACTGCTGGGCACTCTGGGTTCCTGAACTGGGACAAGGGACATAGGGACGGGCAGACAGCCCGGCCGCTCACCTCCATCTCCTCTCACCCTCGCAAGAGGCTCCTGTCAATGGCAAGGAGGTCAGCAGGAGCAGGGAAGCAGGAGGATTAGGCACAGCACACCTAATCCCGGTTAGCTGGGGCTATAAATAACCCCGATTTACCAAATAGGGAGTATGTGGGTCAGCACTTGGCTCTGGACAGGAGGTATTTGGGGAGTGGGTGTCAGCTCAGGGCTGTCAGAAAGTGATCTCAGCAAATCCAGATGCACCAGGGCTTCTTCCACTGCCCAACAGAGCATCTTCCCCCTCGCAGGGGTTTCGCTTCTCCTGCATGCTCCAGGGTGGTGTGTGAAGGTGCTTTGCAAAAGGTGGGATCCTGATGGATCTCAGGACTGTGAATTTGGGGAGGGGGAGGTGGGGGCTCCATGGTGAAGCTGTGAACTGGCTGCTTTCTTCCGTGTCATGAGCTCACACGGAAAAGCTCTTTTGCACCCCCTAATCCCTTAAGCAGCTGCGGGGTGGGCAACCACTCCCTTACTTAACAAAGCCTTCAAGGAGGAGCTGCTGATTAAAAATTAAAGTGGGTGGTGGATGAAATTGCTGCTGAGACCCTTCTAAGGCCAGGGGGCACCTGGGGGCTGTTCAGAAATGCAGTGGTAGGGGGGTCTGGCTTTCAGGGTCGTGGCCTGGGGAAAGTGAGTCACAGTTTACAGCTTAACTGAGGGGCTTAATTAAAGTGTTATTTAATAACTAGGAACCCTCCTTATGGGGTGCTTCAAAGTGATGGAGAGGGGGATTCAGAAGGATGCACAAAGAAGGGAGGGCTGTGTAATTTTCTCTACCCACCAGCTCTGGAGGGGATTCCCAAAAATCTCATCCCCTCACAGGCTGCAGCACCCCAATGGAGCAGCCCAACCAGCCCCAAATCAGCCTTGGTGTGGACTCTGGGGTTTGAGGGTCTCTGATGTCCCCAGCCCTCGGGGACAGCCCACAGCAGGGGATGGAGGGGAAGGATTTTTTTCTCACCTGTTTGGGCTTGTGCTGCTGCGGGCTCCCTGGCTCCTCACTAGGGCTGTGGGGCACAGAAAGCAAAAGGGAGAGAGGGCTTTCAGCCTGGGGGCACGAGATTGCCCCAGGTTTTTGGTACAGGGGGAAAGGTCAGTCTTTCATTTGGCTGCAGAAGCATTTCCCCTCTCTCGACTGGGTCGAGCTTGTCCGACATCATCCTTCCTAACAGGGAGCACAGGACAGGCTCTGCCTTGGCCGAGGGGGACAGAAAGGAGCTTAATTTGGGGCTCCCCCTCTAACAAACACTTTTCCTCTCTGTAACTCAATGAGCATCATCCCACCAACCCCCAAAGCAAAAACACTATGATAAAACTGCTCACTAAATTGCATTTAAATTGAAAACAGGAGGGGGAAAAAAGCACTGGAGGAGAGGGGAGTCCGCTGGGAGTCCAGCACATCACGCACCCCTCAACCCCCTCCGTGCCCGCCGGCACTCACCTGTCGGCAGCCCAGACCTCTCGCAGGATCTCCGTCTGCAGTGGCATCGCTCCGGCACTGCCTCGGCCGGGCCGGCTCCGTGCGTGCTGCCCTGCCCTGCCTCCCTGCCCTGCTCCCTGGCACCGGCCCTGCCGCCCCTACCAGCCCAGGGCCAGGGCCATGGGGTCAGTCTCAGCCACAAGAGCCAGAGTGGCCTCACAGCACTGGCTCGGCCGCCTCCGCAAGTCTCTGTGGTGGGAGGAGGAGAAGGGAAAGGAGGAAGAGCAGGTGGAGGAGATGATTAACTTTATTTCTCCTGAAACTCGGTTAATAGGATTTATGGGGCTGTCAGCCAGGCTCGCTGGGAGAGCAGCTGGCAGGGCAGTAATCGCAGGAAAAGGGGGCCCTGCAGGAATGCAGGGGGTCAGTCAGACCTCGGTGCCTTTTTGGGGTGCGCAGGTTCCCCCCTGGCTGGGTGGGGTCCCTGGCACAGCACAACCACTCACTCCAGGGGGCAGAGGAGCAGCTCTCTGACCGTGTTTAGGGTTATCCTCCCTGGGTATCTTTGTTTTTCACCCAGAACTGTCTTCTGGGTGAGTGAAGAGCAGGATTTGGGCTGTTCCGTGTGAGTTGAGCATGGAAAGCCCATGCAGGGAAGGCAGCACCCTTGGCTCTGGGCGGTGCTAAGGGTTTCTGTACTGACCTCTGCTCTCACCCCGTGTCCCCAGGTCTCTTTGCATGATGGGTTTCATAACCTCCTGCTCGTGCCTCACCTCGTTATTACACCACTTAACCCTTAATATTCCTCCTCAGATGCCCCCACGGATGCTGTGGGGCTGCAAAGCCAGACAAGCCAAGTGTCCCCAGTATCACCACTGGACCCTTGGCCTTGCCCAGCCCACCACGGTCCCCCCCAAACCCCCAGCCCGTGTTTGGTGCCACTAGGTGGCATTTGAGCGCTGCACAGAGACCCACCAGCACCGGGAACTTCGGATGCCTCCCTGCAAAACCCTCCTGGTTTCCCTTTCATCTCTACACCTCATCACCCGCTCAAGTCCAATTTCTCTTCCAAGGGACAGAAAAGCACCAAGCCAAAATCAACCAAAAACCTGCTTAAAAACGGGGAGCAAGCCCAGAAGCTGCAAAGCAAGTTTTTTTGGGGTTTTGTTTGGGTTTTCTTGGTTTTGTTTTGGTTATTTTTTTTCCCTGTGGAGATTGTTTCCTATGGAAAATGTGGCTTGGGCTGCCCCCAAAGGACTTTTTTGCCCTGCTGCAAGGAGAAATAAAAAGCCCGTGTTTCACAAAGGCTCTGGGTCTCACAGCAGCCTCCAGGGAGGAGTATCCCATGGTGGTAGAAAATCCAAGACCTGGATGAGCAGCTGGAGCAGCCACATGGATGCTGTGCCACTACTGCAGGTGGGAGAACAGACGGGCTTGAGAAATGATGCTGCAGGTACCACCTGATGGGACTGGAGGAGTATTAACCAAATCTGGCTTAGTCTCCCAAGATTGTGGAGGCAAAGGATAAAAGAGGGATGGGCAGTCCTAACATCCCCACTGGCTCAGCTTTCTGCTCCCTCTACACCCTCAGCCAAGGGGCACGAATGGCTCCTCCACCCACCCAGCTGACCCTCAGGAAGTCTCCTTCCCAAAGAATACCATTGAGGGGGAGAAAAAAAAGCATAAGGATCAATCTCCCAGGCTGGAAAAATAGCTGAGACCCCCAAAGAACACCCCCAGCCAGGCATTTCCAAAGCATGGATTGCTGGCCTTTCACTGGCTCTCCAGAGAACAATAGCACTGATAAAAAGAGGCAGCACCAATCTTTGGGGGCACCAATAATTCCTCAACTGCTGGGACATCTCCCCCAAGGAGTACACATCCATCCTCCCCACAGCCACCCCATTTGCTGAGCAGGACCCAGAGAAAAAGTACTTTTTTTCCCTTTTTCTTTCAGTTGTTTATTTTCAAGCTCCAAAAAGGGTATTATTATAGAGACAGGAAAAATAACAACTGGAAAGCTGTTCTCACGGGGTAGTGACAGTGCCCCTTCAGGATGGGGAGGGCTAATGGCTGAGGAGGCAGCAGCAGCTCCGGGGCAGGGACACGATGCACCCGGGTCCCCCTCACCATGGGAAAGCTGCTCAGTGACAAACCCATGGCACCAGCTCAGACCCAGCCACTGGCTTTCTGAAGCACGTGTCAACCTGCTCTTTTATTTTCCCCACATACAGATCCCAAGTAAGCAATAAAACTCCCACTTAAAGCCGGGAGCCAAGGGATGGGGTGCAGGCTGTGGCTCCAGCCTGTGAAGCTGGACAGGCTTTTGCTCTCTAAAAAAACAGGAACCAGCTCCTTCAGAAGGTAAAATTTGTGTGTGCCCCCTCCCCGAAGAGTGCTTCAAAGACTGATGATGTCCCTGCACCCAGGGGCTGCAGCAGAGGCCATGTGGGTCCTTGCCCTGAGCTTGGCTCTGCACTGCAACCCCCTTGGGCATAGACAGGGAGTCAGCAGGACACAAAGCCAATCCCTGACCCCGGGGCTGTGCTGGAGACAACCAGAGGCACCACTTCAGTGTACAGGGAGCATGTCCCACATCCCAGCTGCTCTCAGAGGACCCAGGATGCTGTGCTGAGAGTGGACACAAAGCCGAGGGAGCTGGAACAAGCTGTCTACGGAAACCTCCCGAGAGCCAAGAGTTTTAATTTATTACTTTTTTTTTTCTTTTTCTTGCTGTTTAAATGCTATTTGTTCCATGTGTGGTGGTCCCATGGTGTCCTGCTGCTCCTGCTCTGCCCCCAGTGCACCCAGGGTGGTGGGATGGGGGTTGCTGTTCTTCATGAGGTGTTTTTGGCTTCCACGATCACACAAACTGTAACAAGCTTTACAAGAAAACACTGGCAAGTCCCAAGGTTTGGCAGCAACCTTATTCTGTGTGGGCCAAGGGCATGAGGCTATCCCATCCTCCTCCTCCATCATACGTGTCCTTCAGCCTCTTCACCTTCAGCACCAGCAGTTTTTGTTTGTTTTTCACAAGCCGCCTTCTCCACTGTTTTTTCTGCCCCAGTTTTGCTGGCTGCCTCCTGCCAAACAGCAAATAAAACACACTGAGTTGGAAACAGGAGAGGGAAGGGGCAGGCAAGTGACAGGGATGCTGGGAATAGGCACAGGCAGTCGAGCCTGGAAGGGGAGGCAAAATTGTCCCAATTCCTCTGTGCCCATCGAACAGTGCAGCTCACACAGGAGGGTTCTGTTTTCTTGACTCAGTGGCTGGGAGAGGTTAAAGCTCATCAGCTCAGCCAGCTTTTGGGGAAGGGGTAGGACCCCTGGGAATGACGTGTCCCACATCAACAGAAGCAGGACACTGACACAGAGTGAGCATGGATGGATGGATGGATGGATGGATGGATGGATGGATGGATGGATGGATGGATGGGTGGATGGATGGGTGGATGGATGGGTGGATGGATGGGTGGGTGGGTGGGTGGATGGATAAGGAAGAGAGGGACAAGGCAGCAGTGTCAGAGTGGAGACACAGGACTGAGCCATGGGTGCAGCCCATCCAGAGGGTGCAGGAGAGGAGCATTCAGGCACAGGAAAGCATTATGGCTGCTTCAGCAGTGACTGTCCCCATCACAGCTGGCCACACAAGCCAACCACAGTGCCAGTGACTGGCCTGGTCAGCCCTGCTCCCTGCCCAAGCCAGGTGCCCCAGCACATTGCTCTCCAGGGGCTGCACCAGTCACTTTATCCACAGCCTCAACCTCCAGACACTGGTTCAGAAGAGATTATACTAAAAATGACCCACGCAGATGGCTTGCAAAGCTGTGTCCTCTCTCATTACAGTACACCGGGTTTTGGTCAGCGGAATTTTGGATGAGAGCCTGTTCTGAAACAGCAATCTCTCTGCCCGAGCTGGTATTGCCTTACCAGCTTTAGGAAATCCATCCTATCATCTCTCAAAATACCCCTGCCAGAGATGGAATGATACTTCATTTTACTGGTGACCATGAGTTCATCAACAGTCACCAGTTGGGAGCAGCAAAATTAAATACCAATGCCAGCCCTGTTATCAGCCCCTGTGAGCTCACACTGCAAATGCTTTTATTGATAACTGAGCACCTGGTGGCAGCCTCTGCATAAGAGAGATCAAGAAGTAAAACACTTCTTCCCACTGCAGCAGGCTCTATCCTTCCATCCTCAGCTTGATCTATAATTTCATTTGGTTTAACCCATCTCTTCTCATCACAAACCTATCGAGCATCCCTCAGTGCAACCCTAAAGCAACCCTAAATGGCCAAAAAGGAGCAACACTCACCTTTGCATCCCTCTCTGCAAACTTTGTGAACATGTTGGCATAGATCCTCCGGTCCCGCTCATTGTGTTCCTTTGTTTTCTTCTGGCACACTGAGATCTGGGATTTCGCAGCTTTGTTCTGTGGATTCACTTCCAGCACTTTTTGAAAGTCACATTTTGCCAGCTCAAACTCGTTCATCAGTAGCCTGGCTTCACCCCTCCTGTACAAGCCTTTCTCATTGTCCTGGTCCAACCCCAGAGCCTGGAAACACACACAGGTCCCTGTTAACATCTCAGAGGCCTCCCAAGAGATGCCCTACAGCTGAAGCCTCAATTAATCTGTCAAAATTAGGACAAGGTGGCTTCAAATCTCCAGAGCCCTTGCATCTTGCTCAACAAAAATTGCCTCATCTCCATCAGCAGTTGGCAGATCATTAATATAGTTTTATTACCTCTCCTTGCTTAACCCACAGGCAAGATCAGGTAAATGCTAAACCCAAGCCCTTTTGTCTCCCTGTTTTAGCAATGACATTATTTTCCTTTGGTAAAAGCCTCAGGCATGATTTGCCTTTTAGATTAACACAAACATCCCACATATTTCCCATATACAAGATGCTTAAATCTAAGCCTTTTATAAAAGAATTCAGAGTTTCCTGACAAACACAAGGTCAAAGATCTTTTAGGGACTGGCAAAACCCCATCCCACCCCTTGGTGGGATCTGCTGCAGCTCCACAGAGCTCGCCTGTCTCACACCCAGAGCAGACCCCAGTGCCCAGCCCCAGCCTGGGCAGACCCAAACAGCACCCAAGGGTCATCAGTCTACACAAATCCATTCACATGGATCTGGCTTTGGAAGAAATGCTGCTGTAAAGGCACACCCAGGTGGATTTTGAACCCCAAAAGGCCCTTTTGGTCCTGCAGTCTCTGAGCACACAGCAGCCATGGGGACCTCCAGGTGCAGAAGGGATGCCACCATCCCATTCCTTCTTATATGAAAAGAAGCTTAAAACAACCCCACACCAAACTCCCAATGAAAAAAACCTACCAAATTCCCAATGAAAAAAACCCATCAAACTCCCAATGAAAAAAATCCAACCAAACTCCCAATGAAAAAAACCCCAACCAAACTCCCAATGAAAAAAACCCCAACCAAACTCCCAATTAAAAAACCCAACCAAACTCCCAATGAAAATAAACCACCAAACTCCCAATGAAAAAACCCAACCAAACTCCCAATGAAAAAAACCCCACCAAACTCCCAATGAAAACTTGCAGAGAAGAGGCTCCATCCCCCAGGCTTGTGCAGCTCTACCTTGTCACAGCACTCGACAGCCTTGGCATATTCTCTCAGTTTCAGGTAGCACATGGCCAGGTTGAGGAAGGCAGCCAGGAGGAAGGAGTCAGAGGCTTTGGACTCCTTTTCAGACAAGCCATACTCCATTTCCAGCCAGGACACGATCTTCCCATACTGAATCACTGCCTGCAGGTACTTGCCTTCCTGAAAGCAGCAAAGAAAAGGCTCAGTCTGCCCCTGGAATGTCCCGTGGACAGGTGACAAGTGTAATGTGGGGTGTTCAATAAATAAAGGAAAGGAGGAGGATCAAGACTCCTATGGAACCAGCAAGCTTGGGAAAAGCTGAGTCAGAACAGTGAGGAGCTGAGATGCCCCAGCTGGGAAGGGGAATGCAAAGCCCCTCAGCATTAGCGCTGGCCTGGCAAGGGCTGGATGTGCTGTCCTGCTCTGCAGGGAGCACACAGAGCCAAGGCAATGCTGGGAGAGGAGGAGACATCTCAGGGAGCATCAAGGAGTGAGAAAAAGGCAGAGGGAGGGCAGGACTCGCCTTCCCCAGCACTGTCTGGGGGTACATGGCTTCTCTGACACTAATGGCTGCCAAATTCAGTCCCAGCTCCCCTCCTTTGCCTCTGCCAGCCCCAAGATCACAAACCTTGAAGTACATCGTGCCCTTCTCCTTGACCACAGCTGCCTGCTCCAGCTTCTCCTTGGTGTCCATCTCCCACGACTCCTTGGCCTGCAAAGGAACACTTGGAGCACTCCCAGTGCAGCAGAGCAGCCTCCCCTGCCCCAGCAGGACCATGCCACTCTCTGGGACAGCATGGTCACACTCAGGGCTCATCAGGGCTGCACCACAGAGTGTGGAGCCAGGTCCTGCCCCTGCTTTGGCCAGGGTGATGGCATGGGCAGGGGACCCATCCAGTGCAAATCCCATGGACTTCTCCTGCATTTCATCCCCAGCTTTCTCATGGGCACAGCCAAGCTTGGCAGGACTAGCTGGACGTACCAGCTTTCATCTGTACAGCCCATGGGGAAAAAAAAAGAGGAAAAAAAGGAGAAAAAAGGGAAGAAAATAAAAGGAAAAGAAAAAAGAAATGAGAGAAAAGGAGGGAAAAAAGGAGGAAAAGGAGAAAAAGGGAAAAAAGAGGAGAAACTAAGAGAAAAAGGGAGAAAAAGGGAGAAAAAAGGAGGAAAAAGGAGGGGGGGAAGGAGAAAAAGAAGACAAAAAAAAAGGAAAAAGAAAAAAAATTAAAATAAGAAGAAAGTACAAAAGGACAGGGTTAGGAACAAATAAGAGACCCAGCCTTGGACCTCAGCCACAAGAATAAAACAAACCAACAGAGAAGAACAAATTAAGAACACGAAGCTCCTTGGTGACGTGTCCACTTCAGCAGGGGTTGGGCTGCAGACACGCCAGGGACAAAGGCTGGAGGCTACCCAGGCCCTGACATTCCTGTAACCCAGGGAGGGACTGGAGCACCTCTGGCCTCACCTTCTCAAAGCTCTTCAGGGTCACCTCGTACAGCAGCTCCGCATTGCCCTGGATGCCGTATTTCGGCTTCCCAGCCTCGCCAAAGCCGTACCTGCAGGGCAGGAGGAGGCACTCAGAGAAGGAGGGAAAACCTTCATTTTGGCAGGGCTTGGCCATAAATGCTGTCCCAGGTTGCCACCCAAGGTCTATGCCCACAGCTTTCTAACATTTTGGGGTCAGGGTGATGTTACTCTCCATGAGCAAAGGTCCCTGAGGGTGTACAATGCGTTATTATTTGGAATCACCCCTTCTGGCTGCATCAAAGCCATATTTTTACACAGGTTTCTCTCCAGCCCTGGTGATTTCCAGGGAGACATTTTCATCTCAGACACCAGACTTTGATAAAGCCCTTTCACCTGATTTTTTAAAAGCACCTCAATATTCCCTGTTTACATGCCATTGCTCACTCTTGCTGTTCCTGCTGCTGTTCTCTGAGGCTCTCCTGGACAGTTCTATTTTCAGGATCACCATCTTCCACAAGTGCTGGAGGCTGAGAACCCACCCAGGATCCCTGTGGAGATGCTCTTTACCGTGGGCTGAGGTAGAGGATGCAGTGCTCTCCCCTCTGCATCTTCTCCAGGGCCTTGTCAATGCCGATGGGGATGTCGTGATCCTCCCCTTCGCCCACGACGAATTTCACATCCTTGCAGTCGAACCTGCGGCCGCCACAGAATCCCTCCAGGTGAACTGCAGAGGGGCAAGACAGGCAGGATGGCACCCAGAACCATCCAAACCTTGGAGAAAGGTGGGCTCCAAAGCATCCTAGAAAGCATTTTATAAAGCATCTCTCCCAAAACTCAGCAGAGCCTGGAAGGGGGAAGACACAGGGCTGGGGGCAGCCTGGAGAAGAGGGATGGGTAGGGCTTGGGAACACTGCTGAAAAGCAAGGCAGGCATATCTCATCTAACCAAGGACCAAACAACAGATAAACATCATGACTAATATGTTCCCCTCGTACTCAAGTGCACGAGTCAAGTCTTACTGGAACTGGATATTGCTCCTGGCACAGTGCCACGCAGAGTTTATCACGGTGACTACAAATCTTCTATACTGTGCTATACTGCCTTGACTCCTGCCTTGAAAACAAGGCCATGTTCTCCCAAGTCTGAGAACTCAAAGTACAAGATAAACTTTTTTATTTTTAATCTTCAACCAGGAGCTGTGCTGTTCCAGCCCCAGATGCTGGCAGAAGCGCAGCCAGAGCGGACACTGGGTACCTGGCACATTCACCACCTGGCACTCCTGGCTGGCTTTCCACAGCAAGATTATTCTTTATTTATTCAAACCTGAAGACGTTCCAGGCTTTGGGGATGCTTTTACAGCCTTTGCATTCTGCTTGCAGGGTAAAAGGCATACACACGTGCAGGCAGGTATCAAGTAAAAGCAATTTCACAAGGAACTCCTACATACTGTTAAAAAAAATAAAAGCCAAAACAAACAAACAACAAAAAAGCTTTTTAACAGAAAAAATTCACAACTGTGCTTAAAGGTTTTTCAGCCTGCAAAGACATGAGCTTTACCTTTGCTTGTGGGGAGCAGAATGCAACCTGAGCTGCTTCAGGGCACTGAGCATCCTGCTGTGGTGGCAGGTGAGGGGCAGGACAAGCTGGATACCAGAAACAGCCATGAGGGTCTGGGCTCTGCACAGGAGAGCTGCAGCCTGAAGGAAATCTGTGTCTGTCCCCTGCTCTGGGAGCCACAGAAGTCCTTAGGATGAGAGGCATGGACCAAGCCAGACCTGGCAGCCACCAGTTCCAAGGGCAGGTCCAGCCCTTGGGCATTACATGTTGCCATAAGAGAACCCACGGATGGGTTCCTCACTGCAAGGACAGGACACCAGGCTCTGCCTTGTCACCCCGCTCTTGCCACCAAAGCCACTCTGGGACTCAAGCAGAGGATGCTCAGGTTCTTGCCAGCTTCCTGGGACACATCCTGCATCCATCACTGGTGCACAGTGACCACAGGGCTCAGGCTGCTGTGAGCTCATGCAGCTTGGAATGAGGACAAAAAGCAAATCCAGCACCTCTGGGGATGACCTCTGCTTTTGCACTACCCAAAACTAAGCTGACTGTTTTTTTTAGGCACAGGAAATGTGGAAAATTCTGCCTAAAATACACCAGCCACCCCACAGCACTGTGCCATCTCCCTGCACGTTCCTAGCGAGCACAGATCCATAACCCCTGACCCCAAAAGCAGCACTACAGCTCCCCCAGGTCCTGTGGTGGGAAGATCCCACTTTAAAACAGGATGCACAAGAGGATGTTGTGATCCTTCCTTCCAAGGATAGCTCGGCTCTGTTTTAATTGCACAGAAAATACACAGAGCAAAGGGGGGAAAATCTCTGCTCGGGTTTCCAGGAGTGGGTCAGCTGGTTCAGCTGCTCTTGGATTACAGAGAAAAAAAAGTCACTGAAGGAACATCACTCCGGTTGCAGCTCTGACTTATTGTTCTCTCAGTGCCTGCAGCGATTTTGTTTTTGAAGAGCTGAGAACAGAGTGTACTGAGTGCGGCTGGCACACGAACTTGATGTGCTGACAGCAATTTGTACTCAGATTAAAAACGGAGAAGGAGGAGGGGTGGGGGGGAAAGGATGTAACAAAAGCTGGAATGCCAGATTTCAACTGCAGCACAGGTTTTAGGGACCAGAACTGGGATTTAAAGCCTATAAAGAAGGTACTTGCTCCTGGAAGCGTGGTTTCTTCCAGCCTAATTCCAGCACCTCCCAAAATACACAGCTGAGGTAAACCACCACAGCCCTGCCCCAGCGTGGACTGCTGTGTCCCCACAGCTGCTGTGCCACCCCCAGTACAGTGACCACCACTCAGACAGTAGAATCTGAGTCAAAAATCTCATTTTTCCTTAAAAGAGCGCCTCATCAGAAGAACCAGCCACTTAAAGCTGCGAGCTTTATAAGCTCTCACAGCTCAATTTCTCAGTTGCTAAAGGGACTTAAGGATCTTTGTGAACAGGAGTTCTGGAATTAAGAAAAGAAAGTAAATGCCTCCCATAGGGAGCGAGCTCTGGGTGTGTGTCTGAGTGGTTCTTGGGAAGGAAAAAACCCAAAATCCCAGTCTGCCTTCCCCTGCCCAGCCCCATGAAATGTGTGCTCCAGAAATAAGACCAGAAGAGGGAGAGCCCAATGGGACATGAGCTCCTCCTCCTCCCATGCCAGCTGAGACCACCCCAGCTGCAGCAAACCCCTTGTAATAATTTCCTTCCCCCACCATCAGCAGCCCTCTGGCCATAAGGGGAGCAAAAAGCCCTGTTCTGCAAGAGATGTCGAGAGACCCCCCCAAAAATGCCATCAGCCTTGGAACAAGGAGGCCAAAGAAACTGCTGAGTGGCCGAAATACTTAGCAAGTGGCGAGGGAAGAAGGCCTGGCAACTGATGCTTTGGAGGCAAGGCAGAGCCAGGGGTTTTGGCAGATGGCACATCCCAGAGCACCCTGGATACTGCACTGAGATGCAGAAGGGTTGGGGAGACGGCAAAGCCCTGAAACCCCACGGGGATTTGCTTCTTCCATCCCCCTCCAACCACTGCCTGAGCAGCTCCAAGGCTTTCCTGGGCTGCTGGTTTTCCACCCAGCCCTGCAGGGCAGCAGCTCTGGCAGAGCCACCACAGGGGCCGGCCAAGGAGAGCTCAGAGGAGCATCCCCAGCTGCTCTCCATCCCATCTGGCCTCCGGATGGGTGTAACTGCATCCCACCAGGGTGAACGGCCACCTACAGCCTCTGCAGTGCCAGCAGCTCCTTGCCAGGGATCAGCTCAGGGCAGACTGATCCCTCCAGTTGTCCCACAAGGGACCAGCACTCACTCTCCACGGTAGCACCTTCATTAGGGTTGGAGTAACCTTCTCCCTTCCTCTTGATCCTCCGGATTATTCCTCCATCCTCAAACAAGTCCTCGCCTTTGAAGTCAAGCAGCTCGACCTAAAAAATAATAAAGAAAAAGTGGGCAGAGCGTAGGGAGGGGGAAAGAAGAAGAGAAAAACAACAGAAGAGCCACAAAGCAGCAGTTCATCCCCTGGCTGGAGAACCAAGCCAGCTAATTCTCAGTTCAGCTGACGAGCAGAAGTTGCCCATAAAACCCAGATCCAAACCACAGCATAAAACATGCGAATTATTAGAAACTGGGACACATCCAGTACCTGCAGCATAACACAAAGTAACAGCAAAAATAAGTTTATTGAACCTGTGAGGGTACAACACAGCTGCTGTTGGAAGATGCTGTGAAAGTCACCCAGCATGGGCAGAAGCTTCCCCTTCATCCACTGATGGGACCAGCTCTGACCCTCAGCTTAATCCACACTAGACTTGGAAGGACTGAGCCTTAATTTAGGACAGACTCCCTCCTCCTGCCGTGTCCCAACGAGCCCTGCCCAGGGAGCACTCTGTGCCAAAAACTTAACTTTCCTACCACCCCTCAGCACTAATGGTTTTTTAGCACCTGGAGGCATTTCCCAGCTGTTTTCTCCTTCCCATGTGCATGTTGAAACCAGGAATCTGCCCACTCCCCGCCCCAGCACCAGGACTCTCCTCAGCCGGAATTTCAGTCCCAGCCCTCCAGCTCAGACACACATTTCTGAGAAAGCCCTGGCAGCAGTTCCTGGAGCAGAGGGACACGTTTCAGGAATCCAAGCTGGTTTTTTTTTTTGTTGTGGGTTTTGCTTTTAAAAAAACCTACTGTTAATACTATTATTTTTATTATTATTGTTATTATTATTATCA
>JACBWW010000062.1:1134505-1148903 GCA_020086605.1 Lanius collurio | reverse complement strand
TATTATTGTTATTATTATTACTATTATTACTAGTACTATTATTTTTTAATTTTAATTTTAATTTTAATTTTTATTTTTATTTTTATTTTTACTTCATTTTTATTTCTGAGCTGGCTGGCAAGGCAGAAAGGGAGCAAGCTTGCTCATCCACACACGAGCTCACCAGCATTACTTGCCTCGAAAAAGAGGGTAGCATTGGAGGGGATTTTGGGGGCACTGCCAGCAGAGCCGTAGGCATACTCAGGTTTGCAGAGCAAGTAGCAGATCTCTCCCTTCTTCATGGTGGCCACCCCAATGTCCCATGCCTTGATTACCTGACCTAGGAGAAAGGCAGATGTCAGGCACGAGGGAGCAACCAGCAGCCCAGGAGAAAAACCAGCCTGGGTTCGGCAAGGATGGCACCCAAAAAAACCCCACACTCACAAGTCACTTCAGGCAGGGCTGACACTGTCCAGCTGTTCTGAAACAGGGTCAGTTGATCCCCTCTCCCCAGGATGATCCCACCCTCCACCATCCCATGGATGACAGCCCTGGACCACCTCACCCTTGCCCAGGCTGAAGATGAAGGGCTCGTTCCGATCGCGGCTGGAGTCAAATTTTTTCCCGTTGGCCAATTTCCCTTTGTAGTGCACATAAACCTTGTCTCCAATCATGGGAGACTCATCTTCACTGCCAGGTCGCTTAATGATCTGAGAGAGAGAAACCACCCATGAGCTGGGGCCATGGGATAGCAAAGGATGCACATGGAGAGGGAGAGGCACACACATGCATTTACATACAAATATATTTATATACATGCACGCACACCCCAGTGCTGCCCTAACCAGTAGGAAGGCTCAGGGGGGAGCTATTCAGTTTGCCCCTTAATTTGCCCTTCATCAGCCCCTAAAAATAAATCTCAAACTGGAGCCACAGCAATGGATCTGGACAGGGCTGGGAGAAGAGACCAGTCCATACTCGGTGGATAAACGCCATGGCTCCAAAGCTGCAGCAAATGCAGCTCCACTCGCTCTCTGTCCGTGCACATTTTACTCACAGGGGTGTGTCAGTTCACTACTCGCTTCTTGTCAACACTTTTTTCTGAAAGCTGCAGCCGGGAACAAGCAGTTCTCGAGCTGAGGATGGAGCAGGGGAGGATGCTATTCTTGGAGGAAAGGTCCTATTCAAGTGGAGAAGTGCAAGTGCTGGGGAGCAGAACTCTCCAGAAACGGCCCTGAATATGAAAAAGAGGCTGTGGTGCAGACTGGATGACCTCAGTAATGTGCTCTTTCTAATGTTTGTGAGTCACACACAGAAATGCTTTGTGGATTTACAGCTAATAATCTGATTAGGAACACAATAGAAGTGAAATGCACGGAGCAGCCTGAGCCCACCAGCCTCAACCACTGCTCCATCCTCCTTCACTCCAAGTGATGCTCATCCCCTTTGCCTTTGAAATGAATCCTACGGCCCTGGAACTGTGACCCTGAGGGCTGGGGATGCAGCCCAGCGAGCTGACCATGCACCCCAAAGCGCAGGAGGGCAGGACACTGTTGGCAGATCCCCCCTACCTTCAGCACCCCTCGGTCTTTGGATGGTGTGATGTCCTCCCCACGCTCAGCCAGAGCTGCTGCCTGCACTTCCCCTTCGCTCTTGGTGGACTCATCAGTGGTCATGGTCTCCTTGGACCTGGGGGGACACAGCACACACCCTGTCAGCCTGGCAGGACCACAGGAGGTGGTGGAAGAGGAAAGCCTTTATCACCCTGTGTGGAAAGACAATGCACAAGCAAGCATTTCCCCCCAAAATTAAAGCAAACCCAACACCAAATAATACCAGCTATTTGGGTGGATAAAGAGAAAACTCACAGCAAGAATCTAAGGAACTGGAGTTTTTTTGGGCAAACTGCTGGAGCACTGAGCTCCCAAATGTCACCACATGAGCAGCCAAGGTGCCAGAAAAGCCACGTTTTCCATTGAACACAGACATTTTCCAATGGTTCCTGGTGAAAAAAAGAATTGCCTACGGTTTCAAAAACATATTTCCTGATGATTTCCTTCAGACCCTGGGGCTATTTTGGTAGCTGCACTGCTGGGCGACACATCATCAAGGAAACATGTGACGGAGAATTAGAAAGCGATGGGTTTTTTAAGACATAAACCAGATCTATTAAAGCCACTCTAATTGCAAAACTTTCCCACAGTCTTCAGCGTGGAAGCTGATGTTAACCAGCAGGAGAAATCATTCATTTGAGGGATTCAAAAAGAGCAAAGAAAGGATGTTTTCAGCTCCAAGGACAGATAAGTCGCACTGTGAGAAGAATTGCGTTCCTCGCACCCGGGTGGAAAGGGAAGGACTGGAGCCTGGCCCCCCCAGCACAGGAAGCCACTGAGACACAAAGAGCCCTGAAATGGAAGAAGCAAAGAGAAAAATAAGGGAACTACTTGTTGCAAGGCTCAATTATCACAGTCTTCAGGATGATATTTAATGGGATTCCGGGTCTGCTCCTTTTCCTCTGCACTGCTGAGGTTTCAGATGGGAACATCTTAAAAAAAAAGCATTTAAAAAGCAAAGCAACGTGTGGTTAGACCCAGTAACTCACAGGTATTTATTGGAAAATGTGCCTGGCTTACTTTGGAAGAAATGTTTGACAATGAGGGTAGTGAAGCACTGGTTATCCAAAAGGGTGATAATGCCCCATCCCTAGAAACATTCCAGGTGAGCTTGGACAGAGCTCTGAGCAACCTGGTCTGGTGAAGTTGTCCCTGCTCGTGGTGGGGGAGGCTGGACTAGATGGCCTTTAAAGGTTCCTTCCAATGCAAACCATTTCATGATTCAATGATTTGGGTGCTGGGATGGTCTCCAAGCTGCCACAGCCCACACTGCCCTGCCACCACTATAGCCTTCTTCTCGGAGAGGAGTGAGGAGGTGGTGGTGCCCATCCCGGCATGGGCATGGCATCAGCACCAGGCACCAGCACAGGGCTTCCCAGCACAGCTCCTGTGCTGCACCAGAGACACAGCATCCACATCCCACTTATAAGGACCAGGAGAAGCCCAAAAATCAGGGAAGCTTGCCCAAGAATCTCCCCAGGTCCACCAAGCAGCCACGGCTGGGATGCAGGAGACGGACAGGGAGGTGCTGGCTCCGGCTTGCCGGTTGCTAAATCCCACCAAGAGACATCTAAAAATACACCCTACGCATCCTTCTCATTATTTTTCTACGTAAGCAATTAGAGGAGTCATCCAGGGAAGCTGGCCAAGGCGGGCGGGAGGGGAGACGCTCTGCGTCAGCAGCAGTGGGAGGGATGGAGCCCACAAGACCCAGCTATGGAGATGTGGTCCACGTTATGAAAGAGCTCACGACTTCTCCGTCCAGCAAAAACAGCTCCAACTAGGTTAGAGAAAAGAGTGCACTGCTCCCACTTATCTCCCATTTGGAGAGACAGGAGGAGGCTGGCCGGGGGCCAAGATCTCAATTAATTTGAATCAAACAGTTGTAGGGCAAAAAAAAAATATCTGCTACTCCCTGAGGTTTAAATAGCGAGCAGGAAGGGATGTCACTGAGAGCACAGCAAGCGTGCTGCTGGTGTCAGAGCCTGAATCCTCTTGTTTGCATACTCTGGATACAAGGAGGGCATTAATTTCTTACCCTGTGCAAAAGCCCCTGGGTGTTTCTGACACCCCAAGCAGATCCTGCTTTCCCATTGCTGCTACTGCCCACAAGATTGATGCTGTAAGTCTGTAAATGAAGCCAGGATAAACCATCCTCTCTCCCCTGAACATCCACACTGCTCCATTTCCCTGCGATGCAAACACGGATGGGTCGGAGAAGCACAGAAATAAATAAAAACAAGCCTTTTAATTTTACAATTCCCTCTCCACACAGGTGTTGCTGTCTCCCAACACAGAGAAATAGGTGAAAATTCAGAGGGGAGAATGGGATGCAGATGTCTGACCCCAGGCTGAGGACAGACAGGTATCACACATGCTAGGGTTTCACCAACCACACGATCCCCAGCCACATTTCCTAGAAATCGGCATACCGGGAATTTGCCAGCTCCAAATGGAAACTTCATGTTGCAGATCCCTCCCAGAGGCTCGCAGGAGGGGAAAGGGATGGGGAAGAGCAAGGCTGGGCAGGGTTTTGAGGGGTCTCACCTTGCCACCATGCAATGGTTGGAGAAGGTTCGAATGTCCAGGGAGAGTCCAGGCCCAGAGACACAGTGGGGAAATACCTGGTAAGAAGAGGAGGGGACAAAACCAAAAGAAATTAAAAAAACACTTCATGTACTTTATTCTAAAACAGGATTTCAGGATTGAAGAAGGGACACCGGAGCAGTTTGGAGCCACAGATCATGCTCCACCATGGTCAGAGAGGGGTGATGAAGATTGTGGCCAAAACCTGTTTTGACTTGCTGTTTCCACAAAACAGCATCTTGCCATCAGCTGTAAAAAAATAAATCAAGGCTACATCCTGTCCAGTTGTTTCAATGGGATAAAAATTAATGGGGTGAAAAAATAAGAGTTGGCTGCTCTGGGGTTTGTTTTTTAAGACCCACTTAGCACAAAGCACTTTCACTTCCACGGCACCACAACAGCCCTAAAAGCTTCAGATTGCAACACAGGAGGGAGTTTCTTGAAAACGCAAAGGTCAGGCTTAAAAACAACAAATCTGAAAGCACAGCAGGGAGATGTGGGGCCCTGGATCCTGGTGATCATTGCCCCAAATCCCAGCCCTTCGAGCTGGGCAGCAGCACAGGGCTGCACATGCATCCTCCAGCCCCAGCACAGACTGATAACGTAGAATAACCCAATTAGTGCAGCAGCTGACTCTCTCCACTGTCCCCCTTCCATCAAAGAACGACTTTTTTCTAATAAAATCCCTTCCTGCTGAGCAAGCTGTGCCTGTGCAGCAGGAGAGGGAAGACCAGAGCAGTGATTTTTCCTTGATGAGGGTGTTTTAAGACACCTCAGCTCCAGCCTGCTGAGCAGAGACCCAGGAAGATGATGGTAATGAGTTAACATTGGGATTTCTAACAAAATATGACCTTCTTAAGACGGAGAAGCAGCTCCACATAATCCTCAGCTGCATCCCCCAGACATCGAGTGCAGTTTCTCACACTCATACATCACAGTTAATTAATATTTTTTCTTTTTTTTCCCTTTTTTTTAACCCTGGTCACTTGACTTTCTCCCTCTCCTTCAAAACAAACAGGGAAGCCATAAAATTGAAACTATTGTTCACCAGCTAAGAACCACCACGGATCAATTTACTTCCTAGCGTGCACGTTGTGCAAGCAGCCAACACCCCGGCGGGCCGGGCACGGCAACTTCTAATCAAACAAAAAACCAAAATGCAAACAGAGCTGCTTTAATTGCCCAGCACCCTGACAAGCCCCCGTGGCACCCAGGGTGAGCCCTGATTCACCAGGGACCGAAGCACAGTCCCTGGTCTCCTTTATCCGTGGCCATTCTCCTCTCCAGGGTGAACACCATGGAGACCCTGGCACTAAAACAGTGCCACCCCACCCCATGGGGACACCTCAGGGAGGGATGCAGTTCCTGATCATCTCCCAAAAACCCGGAGGTTTCTGCCTATTACCAGAAAAGCAGCAACAAGGGAAGGTTTTAAAACAATTAAGAGAATAACAAAGTGAGAAAAGAAAACTACCACGTGCAGCCAACTTAAACACAGCGGTGGATGTTCCCATCACACTTGCTTAATCATTCTGCCTAGCTAATATTTTTAAGCTTCTGAAACGGTTTTATTTAAGATTCAAGTCATAACTAATTTATTTCTTTTTAAAATATGTGGAATAAGAGGCCGTTCCTCAGCTGCAGTGAGAGGAACAAGTGAGCAGGATGGGTCACTCACCCCTGCCAGAATAAATATCTCAGGCTAAAGCAAGATGGGGTCAGTCTCTCTGCATTCCCCGGAGCGAGGTGAACACACCCGTGCCAGCAACACACAAAAGGCTTTCAGAGAGGAGTGGTTTTATCCCCCCCAGTTTATAATACAAACCCATTAAAAATAATCTGCCTCTTTTGCTGGTTTTCTAGCGAGGAAATGCTCACTTGGTGGTTTTCCCAGGTTGCTCAAAATAAAAAACAAAAAAATCAGAGGGATAAAGCTCCTCTGAACTCTCTTGTGAGCAGCCTGTGGTCCATCCCTTCCAGAGTGGGTATCCAGAGAGACAACGCCCTCTACTTTCATGTAAAAGGGAGTAAAAAAACCAAAAAAGCAGCGTTTTCTTTCCTCCCTCCCTTATTTTGAAGGACAAACTTAAACTGGGGAAAGCAAAATCCATAGACTTTTACGGGTAACTGCTGTCGCCAGGGGAGAAGGTGCCAGGGGCAGGATGAGGTTGAGGATTTTACACACAGATGCTCAGCAGCTCCTTTCCCACCTGCCCCCAAAGCCACCCCTGGGCCCCAGCATGGATTTCAGCTGCTTCCACCACAAAAATCACAGCAAGTCTCTGCCACAAGAAGAGATCATCAAAACACTGGAAAAACCAGGAATGCCCAAAGCCTTTACTCTGCATCAGCAGGGAGAGTCACCAGCCGGCACCCATCCTGCTCCTGAGAGGCTGACACACCTTTTGATGATGGCTAAAACAAAATAAAGAAAGAAATATAGTAATATGAAGGGAATAAACAGCTGTTCCACACCAGCCTGAGCTTCCTGGGAGATGCCTGGCAGGGGGGCCAAGCCTTCTAACAAGCTCAGAGGCTGTTAAATAGAGACACGTAACAGCGGGGAATGCAATGTCCTAAAGCTTTCATAAATTGGGATTATGTAACTGGACAGGAGAAAAATACAATAATATAGCCAAGCAGGTTATATAATCCATCTGTAAAATGTGAGAAAGTACTTGACATCCCACTACCCACTCCTTGGCACCCTCTCACTGGGTTTTCTGCCACCAAAAATGCGCGGGCTCCTTTCAGTTGTGTCTTCTCCCTGGGTCAAAACAACCCGGGAGAACAGAGCAGACGGGCTTTTTGGAATGAAATATTCCACCTCTGGCTGTTAAATGTGAAGTTTCCCTCCCCATACAGTACCAAGTGAAATCTAAGCCCTCCACAAGCAACTCGGAGCAGCCTCCTGGCAGCAACCACATCAATGCTGAGCAAATTGAACTTCAAGTGACAGCTTTGGGGGGGACTAAAATAAACACAAAATGGGAATAAACAAGAAACTCCTTGTTAGCCAATTCTGTTTTAATTTAGTTTTTCTCCATAATGAATGACGCAACTAAACTTGGATTTATTTTATTTTTTTTCCCTTCCTTAAAGCCTCTCATTGCTCGCAACAGATTTGGGGTTTTCTCTCCAAGCAACTTGCAGCCAGGTGACCCCTGGCAGTGGGAATGCTGTGTTTAATGATTTATCCCCACACACGAGGGCTCAGCAGCACCCCGAGCATCCCAGAGCTGAATCCCACAGGGGGATCCCTGGCTCAGCATCCAGCACTGCCACCAGCAGCTCTGGCACCCAGAAATAACTCAGCACTCAAGACCATCTGCACCAGGGGGTCTATAAATGCTGAATTATTTTGGGCAAACAGCAATTCCTAGCACGTTGTGAAACACCAGCCTGCTCCGGTGCCAAATGAGGATTTCTTGGAGAGGAAGTGTCACAAGAGGACAAACTGCAGGAGGGGACCGGGGTGGCCACTGCCATCGCTGGGGACACTGTGAGGGGGCAGGAGGAGCAGAGGACACTGTGGCTTTGGGGACAATGCTGCAGCAGGTCACCCCTGCCAGCCACAGGCACTGACACACACGTGTGCACGGGCACACACTGGTGAGCATCACTTGAGGGTGGGGAGGGAGGCTGCATCCCACCAGGGCTCCTTGCTGGGACGGTGGCACACCCCAGGAATGATGCTCTTTGCCAGGCAGTGCCTCCCAGAGTTTTATTAAGTGGTTAAATTTAATGTAAATCAAAAAGTACTTGAAATGAGAAGATTTTTCAATGGAAGAGCAATGCTGTTGTTTACAAAGATGGGATGCTGCAGGTAGAAGTTGATTTAACTGCAGTCCCTCACCATCCCAACTCTTCACTTCTGACAGTTGCTTTACTATTATTTTCCTAATTTTCCAACGCACTCGCTTGCAAAATCAGAAATCCTTACTAATCACAGTTACTAGTTATGGAAAAAGCCTGTCAGCTCCATGACAAACAAGTTATATGAACAACTCATATGTTGGAGCACTCATGGCCACTTCTTAACACCCACAAGCACAGAGCATTAAAAGAAAAAAAGAACCCTTGCTATGTAGTTTCTATTTCCCTGTGATGTGCACAAGATCAGTAGGAGCTTCACAGCTCCCTCAAGGGGCTGCAACAACTTCATATAAATTCATGTAACCGAAATTGACTTTAAAATAAAATTGATATAAAATTGTATAAAGGGAGAAATAACTGAGGACAAACTCTTCTCCAAACAGTTTACAAAATATTTTTCCATCTCAAACCTTCCAGCAAACTTTCTCCTTCTGCAGGCAGGTAATTGAATAAAACACACGTAACTACACAGCAGTGATGTTCCTGAGGGATGCAGTTTGCCTTTTACTCATGAATTACCCTTATTTTTTGGCTCATCCCAGCAGGAAGGTGCTCTAACAGTGCTGGGAGAGGACTTAACATGACAGAAGAGTGTGCTGGGCAAACACAAATGAGGTTATTTGCATTTTTTTTTTCTAAGAACAAGAAAAAATAATTCCATGAGCAATCATCCTTGCAGACATCTCTGTTCTGAACAGGATGGGCACCTGTACCATGCCAACCTTCCCCACTGGACCCCCTGCATCCCCCAGGCCCAGGGCCACCAGCGAGGCCACATGCTGTCACCCCTCCCTGTGCATTTCAGCAGAAAACTTCTTAACCAACTCCCCAGAAATCTGCTGGGGATTTTTTTCCATGCCACCACATATTTTCCACAGCACAGACCCCACCTGCTCCATCAGAAAAGTCCTCAGCCACCCCTTCCTCCACCAGCACCCCTGGTGGAGTACCCAGCTCCATCACACCCTTGCCTCATCCCCCTGCACCCCACAGGGTGCTGCCATCACCCACCACGCTGGGGATGATGACCAGCACCCCTTCAAGGACCCCAACATCCCGCCCAGGACCCCAACATCCCACCCTTGTGCTGCAAAACTCCCAGCACCATCTGGATTCCTGCTTAGCTCCACACTCCTGGTTAACCCCCTGGAGGCTGTGGACATTGTTCCCGCTCTGTCAGGGATGTTTCTGTCCCCTCCCCAGCAATTCTGTCCCATTTCCAGAGTACCAGGCTGCAAATACAACTCAAGTGTCTCTGAGTTGCAGCACTGCCACCCAAATCAAAGCCACAGCACCTTGGGAAAGGTAGCCCACAAAAGCCAGATACAGGCTCTGCCACGCATATTTAATGATTTTCTTCTCCCTAGACCTTCAACAGAACAGGGGAGGAGGAAGGAGGGAGGCAGCTTTCTCATGTTTTAAAGGAACGAGCAATTTGTGCTTTCAACTTTTTAAACTTTTAATGCCAGTTCCCAGGTTGGCTTTGGTACCCCAGCGATGTCCTCAAATCCACTTCAAGTTAATAACTCATTAGGGTGAGACACTATTGAAACTCTATCTTTAAAACCATAAAGTATCAGGTCCTGGCTTGCTGCTTTTTTTTTTTTTTTAATTTAATTTTTAAGGATTTTTTTTTTTTTTTGCATCGGCACAGTGAGGACAGAAAAACGGTGCAGCATTGGAGCCTCAGCTGGAAGCTGCAGCCTGGGGACACACCGACGACAGACGTGTCTCCCACGAGTTCCTACAGCCCATTGTGTAAAATACAGTTTCCTGAGAAGAGCAAGCTCACTCGAACGTGCGTTTTAAAAACAGAAGCTCTAAAAGACTTTTTATGCCCGGAGAGGAGGGAAAATCGCAGAGGCTTAAAAAAAAAAAAAAAAAAAATATCACATTTACCTTGTGCAACCACTTCTACCTGCTGCCAAAGGCTCTGTATAGTGATGCACACACCCTGCGGGGTCTCTCTGGGAGGTGGTGTCAAAAAAACCGCTTCGGCTGCGCCCGGGAGCCTCGGATGCGGAGGTGAAGCGGGGAAAAGAAAAATCCCCTCCGGGGAGCAGCATCCCGGGAGGTCCCGGAGCATCCCAGTGCCCCCAGCACCGCCCGGGCACGGCCGCATGAACTCGTGCCGGGCACCACCGGCGGGGCTCCATGAACCCCGCCCTTCCCCTCACCCCACAGCAACCGCGGGGGCCGCCAGCTCCTTCCGAGCGCCCTCACCCCTCACGGGACCCCGATGTCCCCAAGAGACCCCTAGGCGCGGTGCATCAGCCCCACACCGCCCTGACCCACGGCCCTTCTCCAGCCCCACGCAGGGTCCCGCAGGGTCCCACAGGACCCCACAGCCCCTCGCGGGGCACCCCGGGCCCGCGGGACCCACCTGTCGCTGTGGCTGTCGCCGCCGCCGCCCGGCTCCGAGTGGCTCCGCGCGCCCGCCCGGCCGGGCCGCCCCGCCCAGTGCTTCCCCGGTGCCGCCCCTCCCGTGTTTCATTGGCTGTGCCGCCTGCCCGTCTGGATTTTCGCCTTTCTATTGGCTGAGATGGCGGCGATATGCAAATCAAACGCTGTGCCCGCCCCCGGCCGCGCGGTTTCCCCTCAGTCGCCGGGGTGGCAGCGGCGGGGCCGGGCGGCGGCGGGGTCAGCGGACGGGGGACAGCGGACAGCGGACAGCCCGGCCCTGCGAGGTGCCCCGGCGTGTTTAGGCACCGTGCAGTGCCCCGAGGGGTCAGCTCCATGCCGTGCTGCGAGAACACCCCGGCCGCACGCAGTGCTCCTCAGTCCCCGGGCTGCCCCCCACCCCTCGGCTTCATGCGACCCCACAGGGACACCCCAGCCCCAGAGGTGCCCTGGCCGCCCCCCTGCAACGCCCCAAGGGTACCCCAGCCCCTGCCTGCTCCTCCGGGTGTGCTGCAGGAAACTGAAGAGCGAAAAATTGCCTCATAGTTGGGGACAGAGAGATGTGGGTTTGGAGGACACAGCAGCTCCTGGAACACGCAGAAATGTTCCAGTTCGGAATGAAGGAAATAAGATTTTTTTGTCAAGAGCTGCCCCAAAATAACCCCCCGAGGTAAGAAATCGGTGCTTTTGTGATTAAACACATCGCTGCTCATGCGCGTTCAGCTCGCTGCAGCGCCTGAGCCGAGAGGGGCAAAAAAAAAGTTTGGGGCAGATTTAAATCGGGACATTTCCGAGTGCTTTTATAAAGTGGTCATTTTTTTACCAAGTTTGTGTTGTAATGACTGCCTGCAGCTCCCAACCTGCGTCCTGGTTCCCACATGTTGATCCGATAAAACCCTCAGGGCAAAGCTGAAGGCAGCACTGCTTTTGTGGGTGCTTTCTCACAGCTCCTTATGCTGAGTTCGATTTCCCCAGCTGTAATTTAGACACTGATGTCGCTCATCAGAAATACAGAGTGAAAATTAAAGCCCACTTTAGAAAAGAAAAAAAAATTGTTTTCATGGCATTTAATTTTTCCATCTCTAAAATAGCCCAGATGAATCTTGCATTTTTGGTTTTAAACATTTCCCTCCCAGCTTTAAATTTCCAAGAGCTTTAAATATTCATTTACCAAAAAAAAAAAAAATATTGTGGGTTTGCAATATCAGGAAACCCCACAGCTTAATTCCATCAGGCCTCTGAGATAACACCAAAACCCTAAAAAACCCATGGAACCGATGGCAGCAATGAGGGGGGTTCAGCCTGGTTTGTCCTTGCACTACAAAAATGGTGATTTTGTTTGTTTGTATAGAAAAAAACCCAAAAAACACACGGGAAGAAAGCATTAGAGTTGCTTTTTTAAAGGATAAAAGACATCTTCCAAATCACTGGCGCTATACCAGTGCCAGACCCCTCAGCTCACTCTGCTTTCTTAGGTGGGGAGATGTCCTAAACCTTCCACTTGCCCGGTGCTGGGGTCTGCCCCCTTCACCCCCATCCCTGTAACACAACCTAGAGGAAAACTGTTCCATAAATAATCCTGTTCGGCTTTGTGACGCCAGCCAGGGGTACTGCTTGTTCCCCCTCGCCCTCCAGCTGGCCACACATGTCCTGCCCCAGCCCCGAGCCCAGCCCCGAAAGGACAGCGAGCCTTGGGGAAAGTCTGGAAGCAGGGAGCAAAGCTGAGGAACCTGCCCTGCCCCGTGCTGGCTCCCGAGCACCTTGTGTGAGGTGAGAGCAGCTTTCCTGAAAGAGAGAGAGAAAAAAAATTAAAATAAAGCAGGGGATATTTTTATTCATCCTTGTCTTCTGCTAAAAATAACCAGCGTTAATCTGCCTCGAGAGCACGGGGAGGAGAGGAGTCCCTCCACCTTGGCTGCACAGTGAAGAGCCACATCAGTGAATCTCTTGAGAGAGGAGGAAATGGGTTTTCTCTCGGTTTCTTTCTGTGTGTGGCAGCACAAATCGATGGTCCCGGGGCAGGGATGCTCCACTTCCCGGGGGATCAAACCCATCCTTCCCCCCAGCACCCAGCTACCCATTGCCCATTTTGGGGATCAAAGCAGCTTTGTTTGCAGCCTCACGGTGCTGTGGCCTGTGCACCCCTTTGAGGGCCCCGTTTGTCGCTGGCACCGGGGGTGCAGCGTGGCAGGAGCCTGGTGCCGTGGTCGTGGGAAGCTGTGTGTTTACGGGAGGTGCAGCCTGTGGTTGCACAACAGGCGGCAGGGTACAGGAGAACACCGTGTCCTTGCCACTGGCTGTAGGTGCAGCTGCACTGCCAGCAGGAATGGACGCACCGTGGGGACGTGCGGACATGGGGAGATGGGACAGTCGGGCAAGACGACTTGCTTGGCATGAGGACTCTCGACCCCGGGGATGCAGAGCAGTTGGAAAGTTTCTGTATGAAACTCCCCCTCAAACCTTCCCAGCGGAAAGGCCGGGGGAGGGATGCTGGGTGTAGTCATGACCACCCAGACCCAGCCTGGGGCAATCCCTCTGGTCCCTCCGGAGGCTGCCACAGCCTTCCCCTCCCTGCCTGGACTCACGGCTCCCACCATGACTTTTTAACAGCAGAGGGGCAAACGCATCCCCCGCCCATGTGGGGACCCCCAGAGCAGTCCCTGCTCCATCACAGGCCTGATCCTGCCCTGTCCTGCAGTGTGGCCAGGGCCGTCTCATTCCCAGTGCATTTCCAATGCATAAATTACCAGATTGTGACCCAAACCCCTGTTCCTGTTGCTAAAACCCCCTCAAGACAGCAGGCAGGGGCACCTCCCTCCAGAGGCTTTACTGGGACTAGATCCATCCCTGCGTCCTCATCTTTCTCAGGCCGCTTCCCTCCAGACACCGGGGACAGCTTTTACCGGCTGAAAGGACACAAATATTTTCCCATATTTTTTCCCCCCTGAGGAAACGCGGAAAATCGCTGCCTTCCCCGGGTGGTAACGAGCAGCAGAGAGGTGGACAGAGCCCAGGGGCCCCCCATCCCTGCCGGAGATCCAGCCCCACACGAGTAAGGGCAGGATGCAGCAGCGGGGCCGGAGCAGGGAGGATAAATAAAGTCCGGCTTTGCCGTCCTGGCTTGTGGCCACTTGTAACACAAAGTACATTCCGGTCTGGACGTAACGAACTGTACCAGCCTCCGCCGGGGAGGGCGGACGGCTGGGGGTGGCTGGGGCTCCCCTCCCGCCCCGCTCCAGCGGGGGTGTCGGGCTGGGGGTGTGAGCTGGCACCTCTGCCCTGGGCTGGGCGCAGGGGTGACGGGAGGCTCAATCCCCCGGAGGGCGCTCAGCAGCGAGGCTGTGCCCTGCCGTAGAGATGCTCCTGCCAGAGGGATCTGAAGCCTAAAAACTCCTGGAGATCCCCACCGGGTCCCCCAACACTTTCGGGGCGCCCAGGGAGCCCCGGGTTGGGGGCACGCCCGGCAGGGACGTGCCCGGAGCGTGACTCAGGCCAGTGCTACGGCTGCGCCCCCCGAAGCCCCGCCGGCAGCTCCCGGGGCTTCGTCCCCGATCGCAGCTTCTCCAGCCCGGGAGCCGCAGCCCAGGAACCTGGAGGAGCCCGGAGGAGCCGCCGGGGCCGGACCAGGCCGTGCCCCTGCCGGGAGCTGCACCGGGCGGGCGCGGTGCCAGGCGCCCGGCGTGGGGACGCGATGTACCGGCCTCGGGAGCGCCGGGAACAGCCTGACTCAGCGCCGGGCCGGCGGGGGGGGCACCCGGCCAGGGCCACCCGGGGCCCGGCGAGCAGCTGGGCCCGCTCGGGGCCCCTGGCTGGTGGGGTCCGGTGTGGCCTCCCCAGCACTACCTTACGGCACCCACCCAGGATCCCACCCTATCATTCCTCCCAATATACCCCCCAGCATCCCCCCCATTTCCTTCTGGGCATCTTCCCCAACATCCCCCCAG
>JACBWW010000062.1:1100620-1134187 GCA_020086605.1 Lanius collurio | reverse complement strand
GGGCGGTTGCGGGGGGCTTCTTCCATGACATTGGGGGAGCTCCCCTCGGGGGGATGCTGGGCAGGGGGAGCACCCCCAACACCCTTCCAGCATCCCCCAGAGTGAACCTCCATCAATGTCATGGAAGTACCCCCCAGAATCCGCCCCTCTCACCCTCGGTCCACTCCCCCAGTCCAGCTTGTCAGCATTTCAGGGAGTTTAATTTTAATGCCAAAAATACCCGCTGAGGGGGAACCCAGCTGCAGGGAGCACTTCCCCCCAGACTGGCTGTTGCAAAACACCCAGCCTCGAGCTCTCCCTGGACTGATGCAGCCCAACATCCCCTCCTTGTCCTCCCTGCCTCCCTGTATTGCACTAATTAATTCTTTCAGCAGCACAAATTATTTAGGATAAGGATTTTTTCCGCTTGTGCCCTGGTGGATAACACCGGGGCAGGGGGATTGTGGAGGTGTGGGGGGTGCCTGGATGTCTGCCAGGGCCACTTCTGCATCCCCATGTCCCATTTGCAACCTCCACTACAGCCCCGAGCTGGGCAGTCCTCAGCCCTTGGCTGCTCAGGGGGGCCATCTTCAAAAGACCCCGCTTCCAGCCCCAAAACCAACCCTGAGGATGGAGGAAGAGCTACGGTACTCATGCCAGGTTTGGGAGCCCCTGGGGCTGTTATTTACCTAGGACAGGTCCCTGTCCTTCAGTTGGATCTTTCCCCTCTTCCAGCTACAGGGAAAAAAATCAGGGTGGGAAAAGAGGAGTGTGTCTGACATTGTTCCCTCTGTCACAGGCAAAGGAAAAGCCAAAGCAGCCGTGAAAAATCATCAACAATTGGTTTTGGCAAGAAGAGGCAAACCAGAGCTTTCCATGAATTTATTTTTTTTTTCTTTTTGCTAGAAAGGTTGCTTTTCTTCCAGAGAGAGCTTGAAGGATGGCTTCTCGCCAGCTTCATCCCAAAGCCATCTCCCTGGGACAGTGAAAACCTGGCCCAGATTTATGAAAACCATAAGTCACAGGATCAGGTCCCCACATCCCTGCACCCCATTGTGCCCCATGACTTGGAGTTGCCATGGGGTTTTTGCTGCTGCAGGCACAGCTTGAGGTGTCTCACGTCAGCAAAAGGTGGTGGGGGCAGACTGGGGCATCTCCCTGATGATTTGGGATTCCCCAAGTTCCTGCTGGCTGGGGTGCCCCACACCCTGCAAGGATGTGCTTCATCCCTCTGGATCCAGCTTTGGCCAAGGGACACCCTGAGAGGGGCTACTGCCCCCCTGGCTGTCCTTGCCATGTCCTGACCACCACTGGGGGGTAAAGGCTTATGGGGGGAACAAACCCCAGAGCCGAGAGCAGGCATGGAGAGCCAGGGGCCTCTGTGCACCCCCAACACCTCTGTGCACTCCCAGATGCCTCTGGGCAACCCCTCAGGCACAAGCAACCTAAGCCTGCCCCAAAGAATCCCCTGTGCCCCCCAACCCAAAGCCCAGGAGCCCCTCTGACCCTGCTGCAGGATCAGGCCCATCATCACCCCAGTCTGCAGCAAACTGTGGTGTGCTGTTGTGGGGACACAGAATTGGGTTGTGCCCAGGGTCTTCCCCTGCTGAAATTGCTGCCCTAAGCTGGAGCTGCGGGGCTGCTGCCTGTCCTTTCCACCTTGGGGGAGAGGGGCAGCTCAGAATCCCCCAGAAAAAAAGTTCCCCCCTCCTGGGGCTGGCAGCCTCTCTGCCCACAGGGCGAAGGCTGCAGGAGCAAACACCCGACACCCTGCCCCACACACATACACAAACACCTTTGTCTTGGAGTGTTTTGAAAGCCTGGGAGTGGGGTGACTTTGCTGGGGTTGCCTGCACAGTTGGGCATTGAGTGGGCACCCCACTGGAGCTGCAGCGAGTTGAGGATGCAGGGACACCCTGGAACGGGCAGAGAAGGAGTTCCAGTGCATCTGAGCAGAAATTAAAAAGAAATTAAGAAGGAGAAAAAGAAGAAGAGGAAACGACGGCGTTTGGGGGCAAAAAAAAGGGTTAAAGCAGCGCAGAGGAGGAGAGGTGAAGGCCGAGGGCTGGCGGAAAGGGGGGAGAGGCGGGGAGAGGTTGGGGAGCGGAGCTCGGCTGAGTGAGAACATCCTGTACCCTCGGGTAACAACGGCCAGGGCGGGCGGGGTGTGAGGGGGGCACTCGGGTGGGGGGGACGTTTCACACACCCCCCTGGTAAGCGGGGCACCTCTTGGGTGACCAGGAGGGGATGGGCTGGGACAGTGGGGAGCCCCCCTGGTGATGGGGTGGGGCTGGGGAGGGTCTCGGTCTGCCCTCCGCCCCAACGTCCCTCCCCTCTCATCTTCCTCGCTGCTTTTTAACCAAGCAGGGCAGGGAAGGAGGAAGGGGCACCCCGAGGCTTGTACCCCACGTCTCCCCACAGGGAGGCTGGCTGCAGCAGAGCCTGCCTGCACAAGGATGCGCTGCTCGCACCGCCCTTTGCAGCGGAGGCTGCCCCTGCCCCTGCCCTGCGGGAGGGTCCCCCTGTCCCCAGGGCTGGCAGCACCCCACACGCGCCAGGGGCCCCTTCCTGTGTTTGTTAAGACGCCGTGAGTCAGGCCTCTGGTTTTCGGTTTAAGCCAATATTTACCAGCCGAGAGCTGCCAAAATAAAGCTGCGGCTTCACCAGTAAATATAGGGCTGAGATGGGGCGAGGGGGGCGGGGGGGGGGGGGTTTATGCATTCCCTACCTCAGCACAGCCACCCCCTTCCAATCCCTCTGGTGCCCCCATCCCCCTTCTGCCAGCGTAGGGACGCCACAAAAATGGGGACACCACAAAATCCCCCCCATCAAACACACCAGAGGTTATCCCAGCCTGCCCCCCACCCCAATATCACTCCCCCTCCTTCCGGGGGGACTCCCACTGCAGGACTCAGTGCCAGGGCCGGGGGCATTTCAGGGCCCCCCCAAGGCTGCGCTGCCCCTGGGTAGGGGCATCGCGGCCGTGCCGGGGTCCCCGGGCTGTGGGCACGGTGCCGCTGCCCTCTGCCGGTCCCGGCTCGGCCGGGGCTGGGCGTTGCTCACGTCCTGCCCCTGCCAAGAACACAAAGCCCCGGACGAGGCCGGCCCTGGGCAGGCAGGGCTCTCAGGATCCCCGGTGTGTGTCCCAGCCTCTCCGGGGTGCTTCCACTGGTGTGGGACAGCGTGTGGGGCTGAGGAGCCTACACAGATGGGGAGCCCAGACCCTGTGTGCCATGTCCAGCTCCCCTTGCTCTGCCTGGGGCTGGCTGGCTGCTGCAGGAGAGGGGCTGCTGTCCCTGCCCCCATCCCCATCTACCCCTTACCCCACACCCCATCCTGCACCAGTGAGGACAATGATCTGGTGGCCTCTTGCCAGGACCACCACGACAATGAGAACAAGATCCTCCAGATTTTCACTGCCCACTACAAGTTTAAAACTAAAATCCAGGTCAGAATTTTCCTCTCTTGCAGCTCCTCTGAGCCAGACTCTGGGCCAGCAGGTCCCCACATTGCTCCCCATGTTCCCTTCTGCAATGGGGACTCCCCGAAGCTGTGCCACCCTCCCAAATGTGTCCCTGGTGTTTCTGCAGGTGCAGATGCTAAAGCTGCCAGTCACCCTTGTCCTGAAAAGAAAGTTTCCTGCAGCACCTTCTCAGCTGCCAGGGATGGCTCCCAGCCTTTGTGGCCTCTCCATCTGGTGCAGAGCCCTCGGGGCAGTGGGGAGTGGCACTGTGGGTGCCTGGTTCTTGCTGTGCCCCAGGGATAGAAAACCCTGGGGTGAAGTCTGCACTGGAGAAGCCAAGAACCTCTCTGATGATCCCCTCATCTTCTGCTTCCACTGCTTTGCCAGACAGGTGCTTCCTCTTCCTCACCGTGCTATGGTACCTATGTGCTCCCTCTCCATGCCCAAAACACTGACCCTGAGCTGGGCATCACACTCTGCAGCCCACCCTGCCCAGGGCACAGCTCTGCCGAGGGCAGGGCTCTGTGAATTGGGACCGTGCTGCCAGCCAGGGCTGCTTCCAGCACCATCACTCTCCAGGTCCATCCCGAATTCCCAAAGCTCCTGCGCATCTTGCAGCCTGAGGAGGTGCTCTATGAGATGCTGGTGGAGGTGCTGCACAAGGGGCTCCCTTGGCACACACAGATGCTGTCTGCACAGGATCCTCTGCAGGATGGGCTCCCACTTGGCTGAGCCACATCTGCCTACCCTAAGGAGGAGGTCCAGTTCTGAGCTCGATGGTCATCCAGAGCCTGCAGTGTGGCAATACAGAGGTGGACACAACAACCAAGCACCCTGAGAACCCACAGCTTCAACACCACCTGCAAGTCCCTCTTTCCTGGCAACAAACCTTTTCTATGGAATTTTTCCAACCAGAGCAGCCACAGCAGCAAATAAACCAAGTCAAGCACAACCCAGGTGGCTCCTTCAGATCCTGGGGCTGCTGCATCTTCCCCTCCCCAGCATCCCCTTTTTAAAACTCCCCTTGAGCAGAGCTCAGCCCATGGCTTGCTGAGGGCCTAGCCCAGATTGCACACACATATAGGTAAAGCCATCCTGTCCACGTGGCTTTTTTCGGGACCTTCTGGCCCTGCCATCCCCATCCTGGGTCAAGTGAAAAAGCCGCCTTGCAGCTTGGCAGAAGCTGCTCTTTACTCAAATTCTCCCACAGCCAGATCCAGGAAGCCCTGGAGAGAGGACAGGGTGGCAGGGGCAGCACAGAGGGGCATGGGGGGTGTCTCTTCACCGCCGCCTGTAGGAGTCCTGGGGGTCCTTGCAGACACCGAAGTCGCTGTTGGTGATGGAGCCCACGATGGTTTTATCGGCATCACAGGTCAAGCCTCTCTCACACGGACACTTGTAGTAGACCCCGTAGATGCTCTGCAGGGAACAAGGACACAGTGCAGTGTGGGGACATCCCCCAAACCCACCCAGCCCCGGGAGCACGGAAGCACCTACCTTTGGGGAGCACTCCTGGAGCTCAGCTGCCTTCGGAGCACATCGGGCCAGGCTGAGGCCGTTGACCCGGTGGCAGCAGCCGCTCTTGCACTGGGCACTCTGCAGGCACAGCTCTCCAACCTCCTGCAGCACAAGGCAGGGCCTGAGCACCAGGTTCCTCTCTGTTCCCCTTCAATCTCCCCCTAGCTGTGAGCCCAAGGGGTTTGGGTGGATGCTGAACAAGAGCTCTGCCCTTCAGCTGAGGCTCAGCACCACTGCCCACATGCCCCAGGCTCCCCCTCTGCAGCGTTTCCTCAGTTTGGCTCAAAATACCACCCACCAAAGTGATGTTTTTTGCTGGACTCACAGGAGTAGAGCTGAGACACCACAGGGAGAGCATCTCCCCTCCCCAGACCCTGTGAGCCACCCAGGGTGGGGGTCCTGGCTGGCTCAGGCAGCTGAGAGCTTCAGTCTGATCCCCTTTGGTCTTCCCAATCCCTTTATAGAGCTGATTTCCCAGACTCCAAATTCCCTCACGGCACCAGAAAACCCAGCAGACCCCTCCAACCCTCCACACACCACGTGTCCCTTGTGGCAGCTGGAGGATCCTGTGCCAAGGACAGGGTTGGTCTCCTCTTACCAAGTTGAAGATGAGCCCTCTCTCGTGCTGTGCCCCCAGGGCTGGGGCCAGGAGCAGCAGGGCCAGGAGCAGGCTGGCAGACAGCACGTTGGCCATGGTGGGCTTGTTTGTGGCTCTGCCACGGGGCCAGCAGGTGTTTTATAGCCGCGGTCTCCATCAGCTGACGTGGCTGCTCCTATCACACCTCAACTCGTGGCATTGGGGCATTGCTGCACTGCCCAGGGCAAAGAAACAGTGATGCCTGGGCAGCCAGTGCTTCCAGGTCCTGCTTCCAGGTGACTGTCCCCCTCTGATGATGTCAACTTGACCTTTAGCAGCTCCTTTGGCCAAAGGGAACACAAAATAATGGCACTTCTGTGCTTCTCGTCCTTCCTCCTCTGCTTCCCCCTGGCAGCAGAGGGTTGTGGAGCTGGAGTTCTCTGGAATGCCCTCCTTGCTGGGTGCTGCTGCTGAGTTCATGGGCAAAGTGAGGGCTGGTTGCCATGGCAGGAGCTCTGCTCCATGGGAAAGCCACTAGATCCTCCATCGCTCAGATGGTGGCATCATGGACACCAAGAACCCCACTGGAGAAAGCTCATACTGTGCAGGATAGCACAGCCCCCTGCGAGGATCCAGAGCCCACCAGGCTGCCCAGCCCAAGGGCCAGCACTTCAGCCTGCCCTGCCAAATATTTGCTCTGTTTCAGTGCTTGGGGGGTGTGGCTGGTGAAAGGAAAGCAGCCCTGGGAACGGCACAGCTTTTTGTGCCCACAGTGGCTTGGACATGATTAATGATCACGCAGCCCTGGCCTTTGACAGCCACGGGAGTGATGCTGAGGCTGGCACTGGCTGCAGGGTGACTGTCACACTGCCACACGCTGTCCCCACGACAGGAGCTGAGCCTGTGTGGTCACTCAGGATGCAGGGTGGATGTGGCTCCTGGAGAGAGGTGCCAAGATGGCCACAAGTGTCTGCAGCCCTCTGGGGTTGCCCATGTTCCTCTGGCAGCCGCATGGGACCATGGGGCTCGGGCAGAGACCTGGCCCTGCCCAGGTGCTGGCTGACACCCCGGTGTGTCATGCTGGCAGGATGAGCCATTTCCCTTTCTGAGGTGGAGCTGTGGAGACGGTCCCCTCCCTGCCTGCAGCCCACTACCCCAATGAGGCAGCACCCTCTGTACACCCCACCAGTGTGGGAAGACCCTGGGGACACTGGTTTGGAGGGCAGAGGGGAGCAGCCGAGGGCACACAGAATTTGCGACACATCTCAGGGCACACAGCAGATCCTGGGGGTCATGGCACAGCCCCTGACATATTCTGGGGCACACGCTGAGGGTCAAGACACGTCCTGGGTCTCATCCCAACACGCATCCCGGGGCATGTGGCACATCCTGGGACACACCCAGGGGTGCACGGTGCAGCCCAAGCTCATCCTGACACACATCCCGGGTGTGCACGGCACATCCCAGGGCACACAGCACGTTACTGGGGGCACAGCCGGGGACAGAGCGCACTCCTGAGGGCATTGCAGGGCACAGGGGCACTCTGGGGCACAGCCCAGGAGCACAGGGTGCATCCCAGGGCACACCGTGGGGTGCGCATTGGGGGTATTTGGGTTATCCCAGGGTGCGTGAAGGAGGCGAAGGGTGCATCCCGAGAGAGCATCTCAGGGACAGAGGGGCACATCCTCGGGGCTCGCTCGCATCCCGGGAGCGCATCCCGAAAGGCACCGCCCGCCTCCTCCCGCGCCAGCCCCGCCTGCGGGAGCGGGGTCGCTCCGGCTCATCCGAGTCCTCCCCGGTTCGGCGAGGTTGGGAGGAGGTCTCGCCACCGCCCCCCGGGGCGGTCCCGGTGCCGGAGCCTCCCGCCGCCCCCGCGGCCGCCGGGCGGGGCCGGAGCTGCACCCCGGGAGCGGGGCCGGGGCCGGAGCGGCACCCCCGGAGCGGGGCCGGGGCCGGGGCCGGGGCCGGAGCCGCTGCCCCCGCCATGTCCAAGCTGCTGCCGGCGCAGGAGGCGGCCCGGATCTACCACACCAACTACGTGCGGAATGCGCGGGCCATGGGGGTGCTCTGGGCCCTCTTCACGCTCTGCTTCTCCATCCTGATGGTGGTGACCTTCATCCAGCCCTACTGGATCGGCGACAGCATCGACACGCCGCAGGCCGGCTACTTCGGCCTCTTCTCCTACTGCATCGGCAACGCGCTCACCGGTGAACTCATCTGCAAGGGCAGCCCCCTGGACTTCGGCACCATCCCCTCCAGTGCCTTCAAAACTGCCATGTTCTTCGTAGGCATCTCCACCTTCCTCATCATCGGCACCATCCTCTGCTTCAGCCTCTTCTTCTTCTGCAACGCAGCCACCGTCTACAAAGTCTGTGCCTGGATGCAGCTGGCAGCGGGTGAGCAGCGCTGGGGAGAGGCACGGGGAGCGGGAGGGCTGCCTGTGAGCCGACCCTTTTCTCTTTCTGCCCTCGACTCTGCTGGGGGGTGGGGTGGCCAGGTAAGAGACACCAGTGTCACCTCCATGCCCTTTGCTCCCCGTTACTGGTTACCAGTGGGGAGTTTTTTGTAAAAGACTCCTTCCAGAGCAGCTGAGACGCAGCAGGCTCAGCGCATGTCGGGTGATGCTTCCCCTGGTGCTGCTGCTGCCAAACCTCGTGGCCCCATTTACCCGGGGGAGCTTCTCCCAGAGCCTACTCCTGCTCAGACGCAGGGAGGCTTCAGAGGATCAGTTCGAGAGCACCAAAAAAAACCCCCAGGGCCCAGAGCGCTCTGCTGTGTCTGGAATCCTGCAGGAATTAAGCAGAGACGGTGATGACGTTTGCTGGGCCATTGTAGTAACTCCCTGAGCCCAGGGAATTATATACGAGGAAGATGAAACACGAGTGATGATTTGGTACCACCGTACTCATTTTACTACTTTTCTGCTCATCCCGGTGGATCTCCAGCCTCCCCCCTCTCTCCCTCAAGGCACTTGAGACACCTGGTAACCCAACTCCTGTGTTTGATCAGAGCCTCAGCTGAAACCCAACCCCGCGCTTTGCTGCTCCTGAATCATTGATGTGAGCCCTGGCCACAGCCCCCACTTGACACCCCGTGGGAGGTGGCATCGGGGTTTCTTCAGTTCCCAGCTAAAGAATCGAGCTCAAGCAAAGATTTAGATAAGAAGCTTGGGGCAGCTCAGCCTCCTGGGGAGCTGGAGCAGGGAAAGGCTTTGCTGCAGTAGTTGGGGTTTTTACATTTTTGTTGTTGTTGTTCTGAAGGGGGGAAGAGGAAATGGTCACAGGCAGCTCTGGCCATATGGACGGGTATTGCTGCATTTTAGGAATTATTTTAAAAAGCGTGCAGGCTAAGAGAGGATCCATTTCCTGGCCTTTGCTCTGCACCAGCGTACATCTTCACAGAAATTATTTCATTCCCGCTTCCCCATTTCTCTGTGCATCTCCTCTTGGTTAGTTACAGGGAAGATTAATTAAATGCAGAATAAACCAACTGCTTTTCCATGAAGAGGAATCCTCCTCTCTGCAGACCAAGGACGCTGCCTGCACACCTTGCTGCTCTCTTGTCCCCAAGTCAAGGAAAAAGAAAACCTTGGCAAAGGACAAGACAAGTGCCCTGAAAGGGATTTCTGGTTTACTGAGCACTGTGGCAGAGAAGAGGCACTGGTGTGGGGCAAGGTGCATTTCAGGAAGCTGCAGATGTCCACGAGGGGAGGGACAAACATCTGCTTGTCCAGAGCTCCCACCATGGGGTTATTTCTTGTGTGAGAGGAGTCAGGGACTGCCTCACATCTGCACCACTTACTTCCAGGTTCCCCCCAATATAAGAGTGGAGGATGTGAAGGGTTTTTGTTAATCATGTCCCAGAACCTTGCAGATGAACTCATCCCAAGCCTGGTCATTGCTCTTGTCCAGTGAATACAATTTCTCAGAGCGGGGGCAAAAAGGCACTTCAGAGATTTTGGGGCGTGAGCCACCCTTCAGCAAGCTGCTGGCACTGAGGTTGTTGCAGGTGCCATGGCAAAGCTGCAGTGCTGGGGACACCGTGGCCAGGCTGGAGCAGCTCTGGGGGTTGTGTGTGAGCTCTGAGAGCAGTCACAGGAGGAGCTGCTGCTGGAACTCCCACAGCTGAACAAGCAGCATTAATCTGCCTCCAAAGCTGATGCTGACAGCAGCTCTACCTTAGCAAACCCTAAGCTGGAATCAGCTGCAAGGCTCGAGCCGGGTTCTCCATCTTGCTCAGACAAAACCCACTCCAGGTTTGTTTGGAGAAAATATTTCCTTGGAGTGACACAGCCAGGGCTCCGTGCAGAGGCAGCAGAGACGTTGCCTGGGCAACGCTGCGATGGGGATGCTGGTGCAGCACAGCCTGGATCCTGCTCCTCCCTGCCTGTGGAGCAGAGCCATGGGGATGAGCAAGCACAGGGCCTTTCAAGGGACAAGTCTGTAATAACCTGGTGTGTTTGTAGCATGATGTTTGCTCCTCCAGCTGCTCTCTCCTCTTCAGTATTGATGCCTGGAAAACAGAATAGATCTTTCCAGTTGGAGTGAATATAAAAGCAAGCCTTTGGTTGAAAGCCTTCAAAAATTGCATGTGTAATTGTAATTTTTATAAGTTTAATCAATTATTATACTAATCATATACTGTCCAGTTAAAAGGTTAGTTGGTTAGGTAATAATTCCTGAGCTCCTGACCCACTGGAAGCAGTCTAGTGGTTTCTTTTGCCCCACTTCTGTTATGTCTGATCCAGGTTCTGGTTGGAAAACAGAATGTCATTGTAGCTAGTTCTCTTCTTGGAATAAGACTGAACAATTTTTAGGAATATGTTTATAAGGTTAGCTTATTGTTCCTAAATGTAGTAAAGAAAGGAAAAACACTGGAAGCTACAGCCATGCTTAGCAATCTACAAAGCTCCAAATACATAAAAAACCATAAAAAGCTACAAATCTCAGGCATCAGTGTCAGCTCAGCAGCAGCTGGTGGGCACTGATGTGCCCCTCTCCCTGCAGCTACCGGGCTGATGATCGGCTGCCTGATCTACCCCGACGGCTGGGACTCGAGCGAGGTGAGGAGGATGTGTGGGGACAAAACAGACAAATACACGCTGGGCGCCTGCACCGTGCGCTGGGCCTACATCCTGTGCATCATCGGCATCCTCGACGCCCTCATCCTCTCCTTCCTGGCCTTTGTGCTGGGCAACCGGCAGGACAACCTCCTCCCCTCGGATTTCAAGGTGGAGGAGAAAGGTGAGTGCAGTTTCAGCCCCACGGGTCACTGCTGCTGTTTGGGTGGATGGTGGGTGGTTTCCTCCCTGCCACAGTCACAGGCTGCTCTGTAGGGATGGAGCCAGCAGCAGGCAGAAAAGTGATGGAGAACAAGGCAGGAGCCCAAATTCACCCCAATTATCTTTCCCAAGCCTCTGGGGCTTTCTCCTCATCCTGTTTTAAACATATTCCTTTTTGAAAATAAACCTGCAAAATACACCCAATCCTTTCAGTTTTACATATTAACTCTGCAATTGTCTTTTTTTCAGAAGAGGGAAATGACTGACAGAGATGATCACCACGTAAGTGATAACCCAGATTTTTCATATTCCCAGCATCCACAATGCCACTGTTGTATTCTGTTTACCAAAGGACTGACAGCTGATTTTGGTGCTGGAGTCACACTGGTTTTATTTGTCGTTAGGGGAAATAGTCTTTGCTTTGCCTCCCAAAACTGGGAAAGCACAAACCCTTGCCAAGTGCAAAATAAAACAAGCATAAAATTTGAAGCCATACTCCACTTCCCAACAGCTAACTTACTCTTTCTGTTCCCAGGGACATCCAGAGCTCTTCTTCCATCAGCCCTTTTCTTTGAAGTGACTCTTCTAGGAAGCCTAAACTTACCAAATTCTGTGGATTTTCTACAGCTGTTTTCCTCACCCATGGGGCTGCTCTTGGCTCACAGCTCTTGTGGAGCTTATTTGGTGGGAAGACCCCAAAATGGACATAAAGTCTTTCTGAGTCCATCAGCAAGAGGGACAAGAGGGGAAGGATGGCAATTTTCTGCTTTCTGGAGGGTTTGTACACCTTCTTTCAAGGAAATAACTTATGAATTAAAAAAACCAACACCAAAACAGTGTTTTGGATTTTGTGCTCGTCTCCTGAGGGCAGAGGAAAACATCTGCCATGTCCCAGGCTGCCCTGTTACTGGAAAAATACCATGACAGGCCAATTCCCAGCTCAGCCATGAATCAGTTTCCTGCACTGGGCAACAATAATCAATCACAACTTCTGGAAAAGGGCACTTTTCTGGGAAAAAACAAAAAACCCAAACAACAAAACCAGAAACCAACGTGCAGGGCTGCAGCAGGTCTGGAACAGCACCCACAGAGCACAGCAGCTGGTTCCAGTCAGCATCAACTCCCTGCACCACCCAGTTAATCTGATTTACCCATCATCTCCCATCCCATCCAACACCCACCCATGGCAGCCCTTGGCACTGCCCATTTCTGCAGAAGACAAAGCAGCTCTTACCTGGTCAGGACCCAAAATCAGCCTCCATTAGAATTTTAACTTTTACTTGCTGTAAATTACTGGTTCCTGCAGCAGTCAATTCAGTTCAGTTCTAACAAATACCTTCCAGTTTTATGCTTCCCTCTAAAAAAGTGTTTGGGAAGGTTTTATTGAGACTTTTGGCTTGATAAGACAGCAGAGATATGACAGACTTGAAGAAAAACATATTTTAGAATGGAAAAATTCCAGCAGAGTTGTCCTACTTTTTACTCTTCTCCCCCTTTTTTAAAATGGATCACACCACCAGCAACAAAATCTTTACCTACCTCATTCTGGAAACAAAAACTGAATGTTCACCAGTGAAACAAATTCCATCCCTGAGCCCCTGACTCAGAATTATAAGGGGAATGTATGAAGACTAGGGCTCAGTTATTAAATAATCTGTTTATTGTAGGGCTTTCACAAAGAAAAAAAAAAAAAAAAGACAAAGCACCCAAGTAGAAAGAATAAAAATGTATTTTCCTTCAGGTTTTAGACTGACACAGCAAGTACAAATCCTTTAGCGTGAGCACTTCACGGCAATTTGGAAATGGAACCAACCCCAAGTGAACGAGCAGACAGCACAAGACTCCATCACTGACAGCTGCTCCTGCTGCTCTCCAACTCACAAGCTGGCTCTAGCCTTGGCTAGCATGGTAAAAAAAAAGCCCTTCTCCAGTCAGGGCTGGCAGAGGGAAGGGGAGGAAGGATGGGCAGGAGCTCTCAAGAGTCAAAGAGTGCAGACCCCTTCTGGAACTGTTCCTTCATCAGCCAATCCCAAGTAGGCAGGACTGGGTGAGCTTTCAAGACCACAGGAATTGTTTGCCCTGCCAAGGTATCTTCACAGCCAGCTGGAACCCAGTACTGCCTGCAGTCCTCCTGTAACAGATACAGAAGTGACCCACAACTGGAAAATGCCGGATGAAAGGAAAAAAAACCAAAAGAAAAGGTCAATTCAGCAGTTTAAAACGTTTTTTTGGTATGGTACCTGCCTTTCTTATGATATGCATAGAGAATTTCATCTACCACTAAAGGAACATGCAGCATGATTTGCATAAATAAGCCAAATTGGGCTCTGAACTGGAGAAACTGTTCAAGTGGATTTAATGACCTGGTTTGTGAGGGAATGATCCTTACAAACCACAATTCCCAAACACACACATGGAAGGGACACATAACAGTGGTCTTGGCAGCTTTGGCAATGGAAATTGTCTTGGATAGCATCTGCATGGTCTCCAGCAACTTTTATCATCTGCAAGCCACCACAAATCCAAAGGTCTGTTTGGTCCAGAATAAGGAAGTGTCTCTGAAGTCTCAACGCTGCCAAATCTTGCTTAGAGAAGAGTGGGATGCACTGAATCTGTAACAGGATGGGTAAGTCTAGAAGAAGCCATCATAGAACTATCAAATGCCACAGTAATTTAATTTTTAGTTAAAATTAACCCATTATGTCCAAACCCCCTCTGAAAAGTTTACATAGAAACCCCATAGAACATTTTTTATTTGGGGTAACTCTAGAAACAGCTTCTAATCCAGTATCTACGTGGAAAAGTCAGTTCTTTTCCACTTCTGCTAGCTCTCTTCTTGTGCTAATGGCCCAGAAAATAAAAGGCAGTCCCATCCTGGGAAGTTATTTCTGAAGGCCTGCACCTGAAGCAAATTAAAACAAATCTTTACACTGGAACTTCAAGTGCTGATTTTCCAAGTCCAGGGCTGCAGCTTGGCTGTGACACAGGTGCTGCAACCCTTGGGAAAAAAATGGTCAAAAAATGAAAAGTCACAGCAGACTGCATCAGTGAAAGCCAATCTCTCATGAATACCACCTCAAGCAAGGCAAAAAAGTGCCAGTAAGGGATAAAAAACCCCCAAACTTATGGCTCACTATAATGTTAAGAGTTGCCTGCCACAAGGCTCTCTGCAGGCTGAGGGTGCACCCATCTGTTTGCTGAGGGTTGTGCGTTGAGACAGTTCCAGCTTTTATTTTGCTTGTCACCTTTTAGTCACAGGCATTGAAGTAGAAAACATCAAGTCCAGAAACTATTCTGACTATCAAGGGCACAGGGAAGGAGAAAAAGTAAATGGACAGGGCACTTTGGAGGAAGAAATAAAGGCTATTAAAACCTAGGTTTAAAAAGCTCTTTCAAAAGCAGTACTAAATAAAAGTTTGTGACTGGAAAGCAAAGAATGCAGTAGACACCTAGAGAGTGATGGTGGATTTCAAGGTCTTTGCTCTAGCAAGGATCTGGCACCACCTTGATGCCAACTGTTACATCTCACCCCATCAGTAGCTACTGGATCAACAGTGGGAAAATTGACTCCTGAGTCAGTGAGATCTTCACAGGAAGACAGGAGAGTTGGAATTTAGCTAAGGGAGATTTCTGAGCATGGGTGAGCTCACATCTGTCACACACAGTGCCTAACAGTGAGGAGACTGAAGAAAAATCTCTGATTCTAGTCAATTAGTCTTTGGTGAAGCCCAATCAAGGCAAAAACATGGAGGATGCCCACTGGCTGAGGAGAGTCCCCATTAAGTCACACAAACAAATTCAGCAGAACAGGTTAGATTTATCTAAAACCTTGGAAGCCTTGAAGGAAGAACTCCACACTGAAACTGAACAAGGAGAAAAATGGAACTGGGAAAGGGCAGCTGGGTGTGTAGGCTATGCTGTAAACCAGAGTATAACATTGTGGCATTGCTTGGAAGCTTCTAGGAGTTAAGCCAGGGGTGCCTGAGACACTCTGCTGCTGTAGCTCGTTTCTCTGGGATCAGCTCCAGCATAGGGAGTAAGAAGTCTGTGAATGCAGCTGCCTCATCTTGGGGCCACTCATATTTTTCCACCAACACTTCAAAAAGGCCCCAGGGCTTCAGTTTGGTGATGTGCTTCAGATCACCTGAAAACCCAAGACAAATTGGTTAAGTGCAAGACATGGGAACAGAGCAGCTCAATAAAATTGGCTGAACAGCAAAACGTGACAGAGTGAGCTCAAGAGACTGTTCAAAGGAAATACAAAGTGCTGGGGCATGCTCAAGGGACAAGTCAATTATATTAAATCCCCTTTTCTACCTGTTCCAGAAGCCTGTTACAGAAATGTACTTCCTCAAAGGATTCTTTTTTCACCCCCTATTTCAGCTCTCCTATCAGCAGATATTAACTTCATTAAATTACCAATTATGCTGCTTGACATGACAGATAAACTGCCACTGATTCTGGAACACATGCAATGCATGGAGCACTGTTTGAGAAAGCAATGCACTACTAATAAAGAAGGGCTTGTTTTTATAAAAAGAAATATTAAACTAGAACACAACCTAATTTTTTTGACTCAATACATTTCTGGGGTACTCAGGACTTTATGATAATGTTCTGTGTTCTGAGCAATGTGGCTTCTGATGCCAGGCACTATTTAAGGTGTCTGGCATGCCAGAAATGGATTCAGGCTGTCTAGAAAAGCCTTCAAAGGGAGTCCCCACCTCTAGCTGACAGAGATTAGCTAAATAAAACCACATCAAGTTTGACAAAACATCTGCTGTGCTGTTTTTCTACCTGCTGCATTTGACCTACACCAAGATGCTGAGGGTGCAGGATACTTTCAGGAGTAAGACAAGAATGCCTTACATTTAGCTGCAGTTTTACTGATAAAGCATTTCATGAAACAAAGGAAAGACTTAAAGATGCATCTTTGCTGCATCTATTTCTAACTGGCATTTCCAGGAAGACACTCCTGTGTATTTGGGGCAAGGGATGAGGAGATAAGTGATATTTGCTTTGTTTCCTTTTACCTTTTTTGGTGAAAAACTCCTTGGAATATTTTCCTGCCAAAATGAGCTTGCGAGGTATTTTCCCCAGAAGTTCTATGATCAATGCAATATGATCTGCATGTGAAAAATAAAAACAAAAAATCCAAAAAGACAATGAGATTCATCCACACAAAACATCTCTATGCTGTTTTTATGCTCTGGGATATAGGGATAAAGACATCCCTTAACAATTACTTTGGAGATGCACCTGAAACCAGATTACACTGAGCAACAACAAAGACAGGAGGGAAGAAGAAAACAAATATAGGCAATTTGAGGCACAATCAGTTTAAGACACAAGGTAGAGAATCCAGCAGCAAGAGGAATGCAAACACCACAATAGAACATGGACTTTGTTGCACAGGGTTTTACTGCACAGGCTTGAGCACAGTTGCTGCTGATTTGGGTAAATTATCTTTTTGCAAGGAGCTTTTGCATTGCAAATTTGTGAGAGAAGCCTCATTTTCAAGAGGCAACTGTTGGATTTCAAGTCCCATTATAAAAAGGAAAAATGGAGACAAACAGACCTTCATCTCGTGAGTAATCTTCCCCAGAGTGAGGCTCGAACAGATAGTCCCCTGTTGCCAACTCAAAGGCCTAAAACAGAAATGAGCACATTAAATTGCTTCCAAACACTCTAAGGTGTGCTGCAGGTTGACTCTGCAGATCTCTGTGGGCCAGAAGCAAAGCAGTGGGAGAGAATAACCTGCCAGATTCTGTAAACAGCTACTCCATTACAGCCTAAAATGTGCAGTGACTCTGCAACTCTTTAAAAACTGCATGAAAAATGTCATAGGCACACCTAGGATGAATTTTGGGTGCAGGACCACCAGTTAACCACAAAGTTAAGGTATTTCACATGCTTAGCCTTTCCTCTTCCTCATCAGAGTTTTGCAAAAATAACACCATGTCCAAACTATAGTTTCTAGGGTTGGTTATTTTCAGTTTGTTTTGCTTGGGGTTTTTTTAGGATTCTTCCCTCTCCCCAGTTTTCCCTTGTTTTTCAAACAGTTAATCTCTGAACATCTGTCTGTTCAGAGATGAAAACACATTTTAAATGAGAAAAACATCTGCACTCATTTCAACTCACCACTCCTAAATTCTGTAACACATTCCCCCTTTCTGTATTCACTTGTACTCTGACCTTATGTATTCCCAGTTTTCTTTATGACCTGCTGGTGTCACACAATTGACTCAGGCACACTGTGTAATTCTGGCCACATGCTCTGCAGAGAAAACATGACCCTACTGCATTTTCTTTTACCACATTAATCAAAATCCCAACTTGTTTTGCAAGACAGCAAAAATGTCTGTTTTCCAAACTTAATTTATAAAAACAAAGCTTTGGTTTGTAGAAAACAGAGAATGGAGACAATGAAGGGGCACATGCAGTTACTGGCTTGACTGACTTTTTTTTCATTGTCACATTGTGTATTTGCCAGCTGTTACAGGAACAGCTTCAGCCTCATCTCAGCATTGCTCAGATTAAACATTTATTCCAAACCTGCAGAGGATGATTAAAATTAGAAATTCTACTGAAGGCACTTGTGAAATAATGCTAGATGCAGCAGAAAGGCTTCTCTTTTTTTAATATAAAAAGATATTGCATCCAGAATTGCCTGGTTGTCTTGTTTTTCCAAAGAGCACGATGGCAAAATACAATCATACTTGAAATCTGCTGATGCTGGACAACAAAACTTTCAAAAGGAAAGCCACATGTGGAGAAAAAAGATAAATAAAAAAACAACTCTGGTGTGGAAACATTCAGCAAGTCTGGGAGCTGAGTGAACACTTGTAAGGGTTTCTTTGCCAGCAGCTCAGAGGGCAGAGCACAGAGGAGGACCATGCCCAGCTGGCAGAACTCACCATGCAGGCTGTGCTCCAGATGTCAGCAGGGGTGTTGTACCCTGACCCGATCAGCACCTCCAGGGACCGGTACTGCCTCGTCTGGATGTCTTCAGTGAAATGCTTGTGCTAAAGAGAAGAAATGTTTTACTAAACTGCTGCTTAGAACAGGAGAATCAACAACCTGGAAGGCCAGAGTAGATCAAAGCTCATTGCCATTACATTTCAGCTGCATTTTATACCCTTATTTAACTATTTCCTTATATTCCTACAAGTGCTGTTTAAATGCTCGACATGAGAGACTCCTCCTCAAGTGAGACAGTCCAGCAGTTTAGAGGAAAGCAAGCCACAAAAATCGAATAAAGGAAGACTCTGCAGCATCTCCTACCCAGCAGTCCTGGCAGACAGGCCATGGTCCAGCTACCTTAAAGCTGATAAGCCACAGCAATGTGAGAAATCACCTTGCCAGGCACTGTGAGCCTGACTGCAGTTCTGAACTGAGACTCACCCCCCCTCCCAACAGATCTGAAGTAATTTGCCATTTTAGAAGCCAAGTAAAAAGAGAGAGTTCTTCTATTTGAAATGTCAAACATTTGAAAGCAGCACAGCACAAGCATCAAAGAATAAATCTTGGGAGCTTTATTGTGTGAGTCTCTTTCATGTGCTTGTGAATGCACTGCAATGGTCTGACAAGCTACAGAACCAGCACATCAGAGCAATTGTTTGCAACTTTCTCAGTCTCCAGGACAGCTACAAACTCCTTCAGCAGTTTCACATGAGCAGATTTCTACACACTGTAATGTGACATGGGTCACAGCCCTATTAAAAGGAATCAAATGCCAGGGAGGCACCCAAAGCAGGGACTGAAATTTCATGTTTAGAGGACCATTTCTTCCTTTGTGTCCTTGCTCTCTGCTCTTTTTTCCCTGTCACAGTTTCAAACTGTGACTGCTTTCACAGCCAGGTCTAAGGATCTGTTTTACAGATTATTTTCCATCTTGGCAAACTGACTGAATCTGCAGGTTTAAACAGTCAATGTGAAAAGACTAAACTTACCACCCAGCAGGCATTTCCTAGGTCAGCTATCTTCACTTTGAGCTTATCTGCATTCTTGGGCTCAAGAGGATTAAGAAGGAAATTCCCAGCAGCTGATTTTCCTAGAGGCAATGTGTACAACAGCTGATTAAAGCTACATAGGCAGTGTCACCATCTGTCACCCAAATCCTATCAATCTTTCCCCAGCCAGGAAGTTTTTGTTATGGATCAGAACTGCTCCCTCCCTGATGCTTGAGTATAAAAATGAGCATCACTCTGCACTATCAACATCATTATTAAGACCCAACTGGTGCCATTAAGCAGAAGGATAAATGAGCATATGCAAGAGTGACTATTTCCCAGCATTTTTTTTTGCACAGCCTGTCTATATTTAAAAAAAAAAAAACCTGTTGAAATAAGGGCATTGCCAGAAACAAAACAAGCCTCACAACCCCCCTTAAGCCTTCCTAAATCTTTGAAGGAAGAGTCCCCATGTTACAGCATCTTTCTGACATCCCCATCACTCACTGCTGCCATACAATTACAAGAGTTAAAGGATATATTGGGAAAATTGAATGACATGATGGAGAGCAAAAGTAGTAAGTCACTGAATGACATCCAGCTGTACCTTTAAAGCTAAAATTTGGGACAGTTCAAAGCTGTAAATTTGGGAGAGGGCTGTGAGAAGCAGAAGATGTCATTAACCTAGCAAAGGCATCCAGCAAAGTGCAGTTCAAGTTTCAAAACCTAAATTTCTCTTGTTACTTTTCATCCTTATAACTCCCCTAGTGGTACTCTGGCAAGAAAATGATGGAATACTTTTTAAAATAAGTACAAATGGGAGTTTTACCCTCCTTCTCCAAGCAGATATGTATCACCTGGCATGGACACAAAGAGGCAAAAATGGACATTTTACCAATTCACATTTTTAACATATACACACCTGGAATGTGTTTAAACTACTGTACACCATGTCTTATTTTCTCCTAAGCCTACAAGACACATTTTTTTCCACTCTGAAGAAAATCATATTCAAATAAAAGCATTAAAGAAGTTGGCTTTTTCCCCCCTACACTGTATAAGCTTTGTTTCAGGCTGCATTTTCAGTTCTGGGAAAACATTTACCCATCTTGAGTAACTGGGAGAAGTTACCCTTGCTCTGTATTAAGAACCAAACTGTCAGAACCCACTGAACAGCACCAATCCCTTAATTTAACAGCAAGTGACAATCTGTAGACTTAATGAATATCACATAAGCAACACCTGATTCAACAGAGGAGATGTTCCTCCACTGAAAACCAAATATATATTTTTAAAAAATAGGATTACTTATGCATTCAAAAGTCAAAACTGAAGCACAACTACAACTAGCAGCTACAAACAGCAAACATCTTGGAGTATGACTGTCAGGTTAATTACTCCTGGCAGGAAAAGTCTCAAACAGGTGGTTCTGATTACTTCAGCCAAAAAAAAAATGCACATTTCTATTAACACGATGAAGTGTTGGAAAGGCATCTCCCACATCAAGGAGCCCTTTCTTACAAGGTTCCTCTTATACCTTTGTTGTCTGTCGGGCTGTTATTCTCATTCTCATCCTCTGAAGGGATCTCTGTCCTGATGCTTTCCTGAAAATTGTTCATGCCCTCACTGAACGCCTGCTGCTCGTTGGCCGTGGGCTGACACCCCACGGAATCCTCTGGGGCCAAGGGCACAAACAAGTCCAACATTGCTTCTTGGGGCCTGTTCTCTGAGTCACTGTTGTGCTGAGGGTAATTACAGCCAGGGAAGCTCTCAGCCTTCTGTGAGAGAGGGTGATTGCCACAGTCATTGGCGTTGTGAAGGTCGTCCTCGAGCCGCACAGACCCTTCATTCCCAGAGTTTGTGAAGTCCCTCACTGGGATCACTCCGTTGCAGTTGATTTCTGGTGCACGTTTTTCCACGCTGCTTTCCATGAGATTAGATTGCTCCTGTCCAAGGGCTTGTGCTGGAAGAGGGGGAAAATGAGAATGTAGTAGAGTATGTCTTAATAAATAGCTGGAAGTTGTTCAAGGGAGCAGTAAATGTAACTGAACACAATAATTCGTTAATTTTGTAACAGGAAATTCTCCAGTCTCATTAGAAGGGCAGAACCCAATGCAAACAGGTGAAATGACAACAGCCACCTCTGCTAAAGGTACTCCCTCCTCATACCCACAAGTGAATGGACAACTCTGTGCATTCCATGCTGGCAATGCTTTAGGTCCATACCTGGCTTTTTGCTGATATTTTCCTCTGGTGGACTGACTTTTATGAGCATTTCCAGAGGGGTCTGAGCTTCCTCCTCCTCTTCACGTTGTGCCTGCCCAGGGTTTGCTTCCTTCTCCATCTCCTCTATCTCTTGCATTCGTTTCTCCAACAACTCTGCCTGTCGTTTCTGCTTCTTTTTCAACTTCTTTTTCTTATTCTTTGACATTTTGTCAGCCTACACAGAAGCAAGCAGAGAAATTTGACTTAACATTTTATACTTCAATAAATTTAAAATGCACCAAGGTTTAATTTCTCTTAGAGCTGAGGAAGCAGTCTGTGATGAAAATGCTGGAGACAGCTCCTCTCCCAGATAAAAAGCAGCTATTCTGGGTTTTGAACCACTTGTCTATGGCTTTTATCAGTGCATTTTTGCCCTAACCTGAAAAATCTACATTATTCTCCAAGTGAGTGATCTCAGACTCCATAAAATAGTCACCTTCACAACAGACCTTGAGATCACCAGAAGGACTCCTTGTGATTGATGAGCCAATACTATTCACAAGTCCAAGACAGCATTGAACCTGATGCCTATGCCAACCACAAATCACATTTTTTTCTTCTGATATGAGATTGGTTTCTCTTCATGCTGACTGGATTATGAAACAATGCAGGAGACACTATCAGTAGATGCATACTTACAGATGAAAGCTGTTACACTTACTGGTTTTGGCTGTGGTGCAGTGCTCACTGAAAGGGAAAGGAAGATCAGTAAATCAGTATGGCTATATTCAAAAGCTGCAACTGCATTCTGATGTTAAGGTACATTTCTCCTATGTGGTTTGATAACAACATTTTAATGATATCAGCAAATGTGATTTTGAAGACTCATTTCTCTACAAAAACACAGCAATAAAAAAAGAAGATAAAAACATTAAATGAGCAAATGCATTATTCAAGTTTCAGACAGGAGACTTGCTTGACTGATATCAAAGACTTAAACTTCCTGTCACATAGCTTCATTTACTGCATGTATTATGCATCCTACTCAAATGAAAATGCAAACCAAAGCATTAAAATACCAAACTTCAGGGAGCTTCCTTAAGCTAAGCTATGCTATGATCAGTTCAGCTCAATGCTGGTGTTGTAAGATTATGACTGACAGAGCCTTCCAATACACACTGCAGTGGTTTATGAAAAGTACACATTGCTACAGAGGGATATTCTGAGGAGGAACACAAGGAATAAAAGGGAATTTGCCCTCAGATCTTTAGGGGTGTTTGCATGCCAAGGAAGCTGTTTCTGTTACAGTTTTTCAGACTTCTGCAAACGAACAACAAGTAAATAATCTGGTTGAAACTCTCATCAAATGCATTTCCAGCATCATGCAATGAAAGGTAATAAAATAAAAGGAAATGTGAGAAGTATTTTGCCCCATTTTCATTGCAATTCTATATTGAGAGCATCAACATTGTGCTACATAAGACTGACTTCACCAGTGCCAGATTAGCTGTTGTTAAAAGCAGGTGCCAGTGTGCATTTATCCTCCCTCTTGTTTCCTTACACAAGATGCCTTCCCAGTCACCCCCAAGTCACAATTTATAACTAATTTCACAATTTACACCCAGCTTTTCAAAGGTTATTTGCATTATTGTTCCACTGTACCCAGGATGCTTTTCTTAGTGATGATATGGGGGTATGTGGGGGAAATAGAATCGATTTTCAGGGGGGAAATAAATAAAAAAGAAAGAAAAAAAAGAAAATCACCTGCAGAGCCAGATGGTGGGGGAGCCCCAGATCTCTGCCACTCTGTTGCCTCTGCAGCCAGCCTGCGAATGTACTGGTCATTCACACACAGAAGGATGTTCTCAGGTTTGATATCTGTGTGAATGATTCGACACTTTGTATGCAAGTAATCCAGACCCTGAAGAACCTGCAGGCAAGTGAGAAGGAAATCAACCATGAGACAAGCTAATTGAGAGCAAAGTGAAAATGCATAAGTGCCTAGGGTGGCCAGTGAGCCTCAAAGGGTTTGTGTGTTTGAGAATACTCAGGTTAGAGCTGATGCGAGCAGTGGTTACTACCCAGTTCCACAAAAAAAAGAGATTTGCATACAGATTGTAGCTACCATTTGAAAATACTCTATTTACCCTCATAACTTAACTTACCACAGGTGAAAATCTAATTTTAATACACAACAATAAAATCACACTTTTCTCCTCCCCTGCACCTCCCATGTAGAAAGGTGTTTCTTCTTAGGCAACCACCCAGTAGGGAAAACCAGTTTCTCTTGCTCTTCCCATCATTAAGCACTGTGCTTACTGTGACAGCTTTAAAAAATACTTCACTTATGAGAAATGATTGAGGTAAGAAGAGGTTAAACCCAAAAATCATCATGGTTTAAGTGTAAGAAAACAAGGATCTGCAGCAGAAGGGGATTGCAGGAGACAAAGGAAGTATTAACCCAAGAATATTTTGCTGTGTGAGTGGACCAGGGATTTTTAACTTTTGCTTCCTTGGATCTGAGAAAGATTAGTGAAAGAGTTTTAATTGGGTCAAGGGGAAGAGTGCAGTCAGAACTGGAACTTACCTGTTTGATGATTTTTTTGACACAAGGGAGTGGAAGACCCTGATAATTTGACTTGATGATCCACTTCAGGAGATGATGCCCTAGAACTTCAAACACCATACAGATATCTGGAATTGAATCAAGGAAAAACCCAGACATCCAAACCTAAGGAGCCCTGAATTCCCAGGACTGAGGACCGAAAGAAATCCATACCAGTTGGGCATTTTATGTTAAAGAACCCTAATCCTGTTCTGACACAGCTCAGAAAAGCTGCCTTCCTCAACAGCATCATCCTATCCTACACAACAGTGCCATTATCTAAAATAAAATTAAAATACAGAGGGATGGAGCTGCACAATGGTCCTACTGCAGCAGTAGCAATCTCCTGCTTTGAGTGGAAGCCAGTTGCACAAATGTACATTAGTATTTCTGTATGTTTTGCAACAGCCCATGCTTCTGCCCCAGGCAAAACTCGATGCCAGATCTTTTTGTACCAGCATTACCTGAAAAGATAATAAAATTTCCATTTCATAAGTAATCTTCAGAACAATTAAGTCACTTTCTTCGCCCTCCTTTGCCTCTTTACCAGCAAAACAAACTTTTGATGAGCCTGAATTTCAACTTTACTTTTATGATCTGCTTTTTAGCTCTAAGATCTCAACAGCTACAGTCACCCCAGTGACATATTCAGTACAATGCCCTTGTTTTAGAAAGGGCCAAACTTCTATGAGTTTATTAGGCTGCTTTTCATCTACACTGGCAGAAAGCACACATTTCACAAGAGTGGAAGAAATACAAGCTCCAATCAACATTTACTCAGAAAAAAAGTTAGAGAAATTGCATTATGAGTCTACTGTTTATAATCTACAGCTCAATTGTCTCAAGCAGCCCAGCAATTCTCACTGAAATAAAATTTAAGCTATTTCAAAGTGAAAACAATGCATAAAAGTCCAACTTTCAAATTTTAAGGATCCAATCTTAGGACTTGCTACAAATCACTGCCTATGAGAAGGCTGTTTCCAGAACTACAGGCCACTGTCAAAGCAATACCTTTCAAACATCCCAACAATGTTGGTAAGCAAAGTAAGGTGTTTCCATAACTAGATACCAAGCTTATTTTCAAGTTATAGATGGCTCATTCCCTATTTTCAGCTACTGATTTTAACATGCTGTACTGCTTTACTGAAATAACAGGTTATTAGCAGGCTGCTTGCAAAATTGAGGGGTTGAGATAGATGGGCTCTCCTACCTCAAAGGTACCTCAGACACAGCCACTCAGTCCTGATTCACAAATTGGTGGCAGAACATTAAAAGCACAACCAAGCAGTGCTGACACAAATTATGCCAGACTGAATCATTGCCCTGGATCTGAGCTCAGCAGGCAGTTCTGAGGCAGATCCTTCTATAGCAGATTTCCCTGGGCAGGAAGAGGGATGCAAAACAGGACAGCTGCCCAAGCAACTCCTATCTTTCTGCAATTTTTGGCTTTTATTGCTTGAAAGGATACGGGAACCATTCACTCCTGAAATCTTGAAGTCATCTAATAACTGAACAACTCTCTCCTTGCTTGGATCATTTGGATCACTGTTGCGGACCTGCAGAGAAAGAGGTTATTCTGAAGTCACATCCACTGCACTGTTTGGTTTCTACACAAATTCTTGATAATCTGGAAATATCGAGCAAATATAAACTCCCCAAAATGGAAAATAAGAGTAAAATAAAATAGAGCCCAACTCAAGCACTCACCGATTTCAGCAACTTGATTTCATCCAGTGCTGTTTCTGTGTAGTGCTCTGCACTCTTCACCACCTTCATTGCCACAAATCTCCTCCCTCTGTGCACACATGGCAAGTAAATTGGGAACTGTTAATGCTCCTAAAAAGAACTTATTCTCCAGGATTATCCCAATTCTTTTGTATGCAAGAGAGTTTATTTCATGCATCATGGAAAAATAAGGTTAAAACACTCAAAGACTGGCTTTGAGTCTTTTAAAAAAAAGGTTCATGTTAGTAATTGCTCAAAATATGGAATAATAGGTCAGAGGTTGCTGAACACAACTCTTCCCACAGATATGGTCTGTCCTGTTAATTCCCTCCCACACACTTGCATGCACAATATCAGGAGAAACTTCTGTGCTAGGATGTGGACAGCTAATGCTTTGTGTTTTTATCTAAAAGGATGTTTTCTGCTCAGGTTTGTGCATTCCTGCCTGGAACAGCAGCTGGAGCAGGAACACTTACTGGATGTCCCAAGCCAGCCACACGGTGGAGAAGTGGCCCCATCCAAGCTTGCGGATCACGTGGTAACGGCCGTTGAAGAGATCTCCAATTTTCACCAGGTGGTAACCCCCTGGAAAAACACAAGAAGCACAGAACAGGTGTGTGCAACAAGCATCACAATCACTGCAGCATCACAAAATATTTCCTCAGTGGAAACACCTGAAGTCTGCTAGGATGACCACCTTTGGAAAACACAAGTTGTGATGGGAACAGAATCTTCCAGCTAAATATCAGCACTGCTTTTGTGTGCTCTGACCCTGTAACATGAAAGAGGTATTGCAGCCAAGATGCCAAAAGTTTTCCTTGCAATTTTCCTGACCGAAAGGCACTCTGCCACTGAAAACAGGAAAGTCTCCTCTGCACCCTTCCTATCTCTCAAGCTGCTGAGAGGGGATCCCATCACAGAAGCAAAAACATGAAAAGCCAAAGATGGAAGTGGTAGAAAATGGAACAAAGAGAAGAAATTGTGATTTGGTGTTTTCATTTGCCCTATCTTTAGTTTCTACTCAGAGAAACAGGGGAAGGCTATTTGCAGAAGCAAATTTTTCTGAAGAATGGATATCAAGATAATGATCTGATCTTCAAAAGAAAACCAAAGATTATGAAAAAGATTTGAAAGTGTCCTTTTTACAATGAAAGTAAAAAAAGAATTAAATGCCTACTTACTTTATCAATATTGAAAACCCCCTGGGGTACAGAGAAAAAATTAAGAGCTTTAAACTTATCATTAAAAACAGCTCTGCAACTCAAATCTTGGCTGACAACAGAGGGAAACTTGGAGACCACCTTCTCCATTTCATGTTGGCTTGAAAAATGTTATTATCATCATGCAGTTTCAAAACACCCAATGTAAGAGGGTGTCTATTTTCATTCTCTACAGCAAATGGGAAATGGAGGGAATTCCTTGATTGCATTGAATATCCTGCATCTTAAACAGACAAGTGCACACCTTTACAGTAATCATTTGGATCCTCTTGCTCATCATCATCTGATCCCAGGATTTCCTCCTCTTGCTCTGGCAGATCATTCTCAGAATGGGCAGCAGGGCCCCGGTGCTGGGTGTCGGGTCTGGAAGAGAACACACTGCATGTCTCACACATGTTACTCCTCAAGTCTGCAGCTTCCACAGCACACGAGGGACTGCTGAGGATGGAGGAGATGTAATATGCAGCCTTCAGAAAAGATATTCACATTTCAGTCTTTTATTTCTAAGCTAGGATCAAAGTGGACAGAACTAATTTTTTTTTTTTATACAAGAAATGCACCTTAATGTCTTAGATCCACTTTTTTAGTGGAAACAAGAAAAGTCCAGAGTTAAAAGTTTAGTTGCCACCAAAATATTAGCCTCTGAACCTCTTCTCTGCTTTTCATTCAGTGAAAACTCTTCTAAAAAAGGTTTATATTTTATTTGTTATCCTAGGTAAAACTAGAAAATTTAAATGTTGATGAATTATATTTTAAAGACTAACACCAACTAGTTTTGACTCTTTTGGAAAAAAAAAGACAACCAGTGTTTTAGAACTTGTGGCTCTTTGTTCCTTTCACATTCAAGGTCAAATGAATATTTAACAGTCCCTCTGCTTCTAACACTTTAGAACACTAGAACCCCTAATCTTGACATTTATTTCTCCTGTTCTCAAGGGCCAGGCTGCATTTTTAGTTCGTCTCTTCGCTCAAGATCCAAGTTTGTTACAGTTGTCTGAGCCATGGAGAGTGGGAGGACGCAGAGCAGATGTTCAGTAAACCCTCCTGAGAGCATGTGATTGCAGAGGGATTGGAATCAGGCACTAAGGTGGTGGAGGTTTTTCACTCCTACATTCATAAACAAAAGCATTCATTTTAAGTGTTTAACTTTTCACCAAATGTGCTACTCTGAGTTCTTGCCTGTGAAGGCCAAGTCAGCAAAGGCCACCTCTGTGCTCCCACACACTCAGGCTGTGCTGCCCAAATAAAACATCTCCCACATCTCAGCTCCTTCACAGCATCACATTGATCACAGCCAATCAGCTCATGAAAGGGAAACACCAAAATCAGGTAATTTTTTTACTTTACAAAGCATTTCAGGGAACAATTACACGCCTACAAAGATTCAAGATCCTTCTGTACAAAGCGAACATTTATAATGAAAATACCTACAAGACCATTTGCTTTGGCAGGATTTAAGGGCAAAGTACTGCAAGATATCAACATTTTCTTTCTTTAGAAGCATGAGATATTAAAAAAGGCTGGAAGTGTCCAAAGAAGTGGGCAGCAAACTTCATTGCAGTGACACAGAAGCACAAGATAACATTCTTTACAGTGAGTTCCCCGGCTGTGAATTAGAGGAAGTTTCTTGTATGGAACTATTGTTGCAGGGAAGTAGCAGATAACACTGGTGCCTTCCAGCACCCTCTTTCAAATTCAGCTCACTTTCCTCCAAGAAAGAGGAACTGCCCACCCAGTGGATATGCCAGCAACATATGCAGGCCCTCAAAGGTAGTTTTCACAACTTAGACCTGAGCTGGAGTCCTGCACATCATATCAGGGCCATATCAACTCATCTTAATACATGGGGAAAATGTAATATTTCCATCTGGAATAGTTATACAGTAGAATGAATGTTTAGCACTGACCTACTACACATGCACTCTGCTGAGACCTCACATATTAAATACTCTGCTAACACATTCAAACTACAGCCATCTTAAACGTCATAAAAAGGGAGAAATCTTGCGTTCCAATCTGATGAAGACTGAATTTGTGGCCACTTAAAATCCACAACTGAAGTTCATTTAAGCAAGGAAGAGCCACAAAGGTCATTCCAGGCACAACCATCACCAGACACTTACTTTCAGTCTGTTGTCAGTAAGTCCTCCTGACTTTTTAAATTCAGGAACAGCTTATTGGTCTCAAACCATAAACCAAAGACTGTCAAGCTAATGAGACTTTTATTAACAACCCTGCAGCTTGATCCAGCCCTGAGATATTTAGTATTTAGAATTTTTAGTGACTGAATTATAAGTCAGGTGTAGGAAGAAGCAAACCTGCAGTAGGGGATGCAAAAAGTCTTAGAGGTCAAAAAGCTACTTTAAAATTGCTGCATTCCTTTGGGGACAACTGAAACACAAATAAAGTCATGCATTATCCCTAAATTAAGAGCAGGCATCAAAGGCAAGAAATAGCCATGGAGAGAATGGCTGAAGGGGAGATTAGATGCTCATAGACTACAAATCCTATAGACAGGGTAAAGAAAATAAGAACTGGACAGAGATTTTAAGGCAGAAACCTCACACATAGCGTGAGTAGTAAAGAGTAATTCTCCCCAGTGCTGCTTCAGGATTTTCACTTTTTTAACTGCACAGGATGTAGGGGATTAAAAAGGACTCAAAAGAAAATTCCCCTTAAGTGGCAATGATGCAGACAGACACATCACGCCAGTCTGCAGTCCCAGTGCTTCTCAATAATAGCCATTTCATGCATCAAGGAAGAAGTTACTGGAAGCACTAAAGCCCATTCTCCTGGAAGCTTTCTGTGCCCCTCCTAAGGGGCTGACAAATCCTGCTGCTGGCAGTCTCACACACGACACACCCTGGAGTCTGCAGCTGAGTCTTTCATGGGGATCCAAAAGCGTTTCACTTCTACATTAGAATCTATGGTACCAACTAATGTAAGAAAGCCTTATTCAGGTCACACACATCTCTATTTCCTTTATGAAATCATCTCCAAAATACATCTCATTCCTTTGCCTCCCTGTGAAAATTTGTCAGATGTTATTACACACCACCCTGTTATTCTCCTGAAATGACCATGTCAGCCGAAGATATAGATTAAGACAGAATTAATCAGTGCAGAATATGTATTAATACCTAATGATATACAAAAGCAAAAACCTCATCTGTCTGCTTTGCTCACAAAGACAGTACTCTAAAAGGCACAAAAAGGCTGATAAAAACGGCAGAAAAATCCCTACCCAGTATTTAAGATGATAGCTGAAACAGCTGTTGTCAAAATCGCAAAATGCAGATAAAGTACATAAAAATCCTATCCTAAATGATTGTTTACACATTAAAAAACAAGTGTTCTAGGGTACTTTTTTTTTATAGCCACGTCTGATCTACAGAAGAACACCGTGATCACCTTTTCCTTTTGCTCTCTCATTGTACTAATTAATCACCAGAATGAACTGGATCTGCAGGGTCTCTCTACAACTATATAGCAATATTTTACTTAAGAAAAACAATGTGGAACAGCAAAGCTAAGGCAAAATGCTAGGTCTTCTATGGAATTCACGTGAATCCACATCTAGAGACCCTCCCAAAAGTCCTTATTCTCTGAAGAACTGCAAATTCACGAGACAAAATTAGAGAGGGGCACCTACCTGCAAGAAGCACGGCCTCCCATGGATAAAGATATTCCTGAAGACAGCCCAACAGTTTTCGAAAAAGCCATCAAAAATCAGACACCACAGTGTTGGGGAAGGAGGGGGACATCAGCAGCAGGCAGAGGGGCTGGTTCTCCTCAAATGCAGCAAAGCTTTGTGCAAGAGTGAAGGAGAAGAGGGATTTGCCTCCAGCACCCAGCTGCCCAGCACTGCATTGCAGGTGAAGGGCCGTGCAGCAAGGCTGGGGCTTGCTCTCAGCTGATCTTCCTGCAAATTCAGTCCTGTCAGGGGGGGGTGAGCATATTCATCCCCTCCTCTTGATGTCTACATGTCTCTTCTTCCCTCTAATGAAATTAAAAATTCAGGCAGATACTTTGTTTCATCTTCCTGAACCAGCCGGTTTTATTTGCCTATTCAATAGCCCAGTGGATTCAAAGCTGGGATGAAGACAAGGCTCATGGTAATTGTCGACAGAGCAACCCTTTTGATAGAGGAATTCCAGCACAATCACGCAGCAGGGAAAGGGCGTTCAAAGGAAAAATGAATTTTCTGAAGTGATTCCACACCTCTCCTTCCAAAGTTACAAGAAAAACTTATCCTTTATGCTTAAAATGACAAAACAAGCAGGAGGAGTCAAATCTTCTTTAAAAAGTTGAACTGAGTATTTTTCACAGCAGCGGGCACTTAACATCATCCTCCAACAACGTACAGTTCCCAGTCATTTCCTGTGCCTGTTTATCCTGCTGGTTTATGTAAGTGATAGGGGAAACAAGTCAGCAACAACATGACATAGCAAGTAACAATTTAGAGATTTGTCTCCTAGGGAAGACTTCATTAGTGAAAAGACACACTGAAGCTGCCCCTGCACTTTTAAAGCAAGAGATTTAGAGAATTCTCTTCATCTGGTTCCATATCTACAATATTTTCACCTTAAAAGCTCTCAGAAGTCTGAATATGCTTTTAATAGTTTAGCATTGCCAAACCTTTTCATATTAAAAAAGGTGCTAAAAATATTCAAAATTTTCCACTGTAGACAAGATTTTGCTCCGTGTTCACTGAAGATACCTCCCAACCCCTGCAATGCACAGCAGGGATGGTAAAGAGATATTTGCAGGAGCTAGGATTTGAGTCACTCACTTGTTCCTTACAGAAGGTGTTAAAGCAATTTGGAAAAACACTGTGGACTTCTCCTGCCAGTTTTCAATGATATCATTTATCTGGTCCACATACTAAAAGTAAGGTAAAAAATGATTAAGAAATTTCAGCCACACAATGTGGGTTCTTAAGAACTTGCAGTGAAGAAAGGGTGCCCTCTATAAATTACCCAACACACAGCCAAGTCCCCACACTCAACTTCACCATCAAACTCTGAATGTGTTCTCTCTGCTCCAGTAACTCACATAAAAATAAACAACCCACCACTTGAAAGGAGTTGTTTGGTTCTCTTGTTCAAGAGTATTAAGAGTGACTTCAAAACTCTATTTTGGACAGAAAAGATGTACTCTTCCTTGTCCCTAAAACAGCAGAAATACTGTCCATGCTACCTCAGGACTTGCCTTGAATAGATAAAAAGCAGAGTCCTTCCACCCTCAAGCAAGGAAGGCAACAAACTTTTAGGCCAAATAATTTCTGTCACACCCATCATCCCTAAATACATATTAAAAAAAAAGACACTCTCCTTACTCCTCTCTCCCTCTCCGTTTGCCTCTCCCTTGATATTTGCAAAGATGATGCCCATCTGCAGGAAACTGAAGGGAAATGCTTTCCTAATTTTAAGTCGCCTGCAATACAGCCTTTATAAACAGTGTCACTCCTTATTGGTGAGCTCAAATTACACACATGAAACGCCCCCAAGCAGAACTCAATTCAGGGAGTGCAGGATGAATGACAAATCCAGCTCCCACTGTAGGCACCACAGATAAAGGTACTGAAAACACACCCCACGACTCCTCTTTCCACCCTAAGCATCCACTCAGTGACTTCCTGGGCTCTATACCCACTACAGCAAGATCTCACTTAAGGATTCTGTGTTTTCATTGGAGAAAAAGTTCCATATGGCATGGTGGAAAGGCAGAGTTTAAAATCCCTCTCCCATTTTCACATCTGTGCAATAGAGACAACGTCTCTTTAAGGAAGAATGCTTGCAGGCTGCATCTCATTACTATTTCTTAGTGTGCCTGTAATTTCCAGATCATGTTCAGACACAGCCAGTGAGAAGGAGTGCTGCTGGTGCCAGCCTCCAGCATGCTCACACACAGATCTGCTGGCAAACCTCATGCTCAATGAATATGGTAACTGATTACACACAACTTTCCTGATGAATCCAGGTCTGAAATGATGAAAGTGTTTTCCTGCTTGTATGCAGCTGACCTTTCTGTCCAGGAAATTCCACCTGTTTTGAGGGAATTATAAATCAGAGATGGTAGGGGATTTATGATTTTATTTTGTGATTATTGCAACTTATTCATCGTTGCATCCCTATTTTTCTGAATAAATAACTGGTGTTTTCTGCCAATAGGGCAGATCCAGAATACTTGCTGCTATAGAGCACTCATCCCAGAGCTACACAAATACTACTGTCAAGAACTTAAAACAAGACTGGAGATGGTCAAACATTTAATTTTTAAATAACAGCACTCAGAGGCACCAAGACATACTTTTGATTAGCAGATCTGTGGGAGCTCAGTTTGAAGACTAGTTTCACACGAGAACAGTATTAAAACACAAATAACAGGCAATCAAGTTTCTTGCTTCCCATTCCGACTCCCCCACACAAGCACTTAACAAGCTGTTTGTAGAACTGTCTGCTCTTCCAGCTATCACAAATCAAGGGACTTCCATGGAAACCAGCAGATTTCAGTGGTGTCCTGTCACGGTCTGATAATCACTTCTGTATTTGAATGAAAAAATTACGAGAGCAATGCATTCTGACTCCACCTTAAACTTATATTCAAAATACTTCAGGAAGACAAGTGAGGAAAACATAATCCAGGATCCTGATTCCAGGCAAAGTTTGAATAAATTGAGGGAGAACCTGAGAGAGCTGGCAGAACTCTGGAGCTCCTCAAAGACAGAAGTGATACAATACAAAAAACCCTGGAAACTATCAGATCCTATTACAAATTTTCTGCTTCCCAGACTGCACAGATGGAAAAACCTCCAACTGTGTCACTCTTCAGAGCAATTTTAGAGAGGAGGAAGAAGTGAGGCTTCACTGCACATCAAGAGACTTGCCAGAGATTTTCAGGTAATGATAATCTCACAGACCCAGCTGATGATCTCCTGTCAGCCTGCTCTGCTTCCTAAACAGCCACCCCCTTGCTGCACCAAGGCTTTACAGTTCCCAGCACACCTGTGCAGGGACACCTGCAAAGGCTGAACTGCTGG
>JACBWW010000062.1:1041060-1097879 GCA_020086605.1 Lanius collurio | reverse complement strand
GGCGGGGGGCCGTGCGGGAGCCGCCCTGAGCGGCACGGCGGCGTGTGGCGCCGGTGGTGCCGCGGGCACGGTGCGGGCTGCCTTCCTCGGCTGCCGCCGGGGCCCGCTCGGGGCGTCCACCGGCCTCCCGCAGCCGCTGACCGCCTGCAACCGCCTCTCAGCGCGCAGAGCCTTTCACCGCACCCTCGTGCGTCCCGAACAGAGTGCAGCGCCCGTTAGACTCAGAGATCCTTAATATTAAATCATTTATTTAATAACGACCACGAAAAAAAAGCTTTGCAGTTACTGGGCCGTTCAGGCATTTTGCTGCATGCGTTGAACAAATACCTGTGTTTAAGGTGGTTATATATTCACCTAGGAACTTTTGTAAGTTCTACTGCCTGTAGTTTTGCTCAACACTATTTAACTTGAATAAGATGAATGTTCACAGATTGTGTGAATCTACTTGGAGGTGAGGCCAGAGACTTGTAGATAAATGGGAGAAACCATCAATTTCAGAAAATCTTACTAATTGGCATAGGCTGCTGCTCAGCCAAGGTCATGCTAAACTCCTGAACTTTGGGAAGAATAACAAAGACTTATTAGAGTTATAAATATTACCTTCTCTGCCCAGGGTGGACTTGAAGCTAACTCTAATGATCATGTATCATACGTTATACAAAAGGAGGGGTGCATATTAAGGGGGATGTAAAGTAGGCTGATCAGGAAGTACCTTTCATGTCCTCAGCCAGTGGGGAAAGGGAGAGGCTGATGAAGCTGGGAAAATTACGATAAAAAGGAGGCTGTGTCCTCCAACAATCTGAGAGACCCCATGGCCTCTCCCTTTGTTCATGAATAAAGCTACAGGACTATCTCCTTTTTGGACCTCTGGCAACATGAATTTTTCTGCACAAACTCCTCCAAACTACTAGCAGATCTGTCACAAGCACATTACATATTCCATCAGGTGTCTATCTGGGATTCTGATCCCCTACTGCTGTCAGGGAGCCACAGAAGGAGTCATGGCAATCAGCTGGGACCAGAGCTTGAACCATGTCTGGTGTGGTTTTAATTTAAAGCATTCCCAAGAGCTGAGCCCTTCAGCATAGGATTATGGATCTTTTCATGGAAAGACAGGTATGCGTGTGCAACTTTGGAAGACAGAAAAATCCTTTTCATATTTGTAATTGTTGCTGTATTCTACAAGCCACAGATGTTTAGGACATCTGTTCTGCAAACAGTTCTGTGTGAGAAACTAACACAAGATTTTGTGATAACGCAACAGAGGGGCAAATTTCAGCCTTTGCTGAAAAAGTGATCAAGGTAAGGTTGAGCTGAAAGACCTCAAGTGTGGTAGAGTCCCCCCCTGCAAGCACTGCAAAGCAATGTCCTACCTCAAAGAAGACACAACATTACAGAGCAGAGATTATAATCTCTGGAGCCTGTCATCCTGTATCTGTGCAGAGTGACTCGTGCTGTTGGCTCTGGAAAGGTGTGTGCTCACACCTGGCAGGCTGTTCTGTTCCCTACAGGTTTCTTCACATGGGGATGACAAAGACATGGCTGGATTTGAAAAGCCACTCTGAAGCACATGTGCAGGCTGGCATTGTATTCCCTTGAGCAGTAGCTGCCACCAGTCTGAATGAGGACCCCTCACCCCCAGAGTTCTACAAAAACAAAAAACTGAGCATCTTCTTCCTTGCCATGTTTCTTCCACATTTTCCTACTTTGAGGTAGAAAACACAATGAGAATAGCACCATCAAGGGGCTGTTGAGCCAAGATAGATTCATCTTTCCACAACCACCCTGGCTCTGTTTTTTAGAGCAGAATAAATGTCCCCAGACTATGCCCTTACCTAAGGGGTTTATCTGGTCCTTCCTCCAAGCTTCCCACTGCAGAGTGACACACTGCCATGCATGGCCCCAAGAACTGGTCCTGCCATGCTCTACATGACTCCAAGGTTCCTCAGCTGCTCTATGTCTTGTGCAGCTACTTCTGCACAAGAGTAACATGTGAATAAAAACACAACAGAGCAGGGGATATGGAATAAAACCACAACAATATGCACACTGCACCATCAGCAATGATAATGTGCATGTCTGAGGATCTGTATCCTCTCATTCAGTGCACTGGGAGAGCAGCCTGGGTTTCTGCAGCATGCCCTGCCAGGAAAACATCGTGGCATCCCACCAACTGGGAAGAACATGAGAATGTTGCTGCGTGTAAAACAATTGTAGTTGTTGCAACTATGTCAGGTGAGAACGTCAGGCTGCCAACAAAAATTATAGACAGGCCTTCAAACTCTGACTTCTGTGGGTTTTTAGAGATATAGCTGGAATATCTGGTGATAAAGCTTTGTCACTTCACAGCCCATGTTGAGGGATTTGTGCTTGGCTGAAGACAGAAGCCTTGTGTCTGTATGTGGGGACAATGTTATGGCACTGCACACCTGCAAGGGAAAAAGATCAGGACTGACTGGACCTTCTCTCAGCAGGATATTTGTTTTGCAACATGAATACCTGTAATTTGCATGCTGACATTCTGACGCCTGATTTGTCCCCTGGTGCTGAACTCTGCAGTCACTGTGGTAGGAAGGGAAGCTTTGCAACTTTGCTGAATAAGACAAAAAAAAATCCCTTTCAGTGAGTGGAGACCTTCCATGGTACCAATAGCTAGGAATCCATTTCATCTTAAATCAAGGCTGCTGTAGGAGAATAAATAGGCTCTGGAAATGAGGGCTAAGCTTTTCATGGGTTTTACATTACTCGTTTAGAACAGAGCTGAGAGGAGCTTGGCATGAAGCCACTGTCCAGAACAATGTAGGGAAGCATATGTGGTTTGAGAATTACTTAATACCATTTGGGCCTTCAGTTTTTCCTGTCTTTCAATCCAAAAGGTTCCAGGATTCAGTTTCCTCTCCAGTAAGAAACTCTACAAAGTAATGTTCACTAAAATCCTTTACCATTACACTGTTTGCACTGCAGTACTGTGGCTTCCATCTAGAAACTGCTTGTAAGCAATCAAAATTTAAATGGCAAATAATGAAAATAACATTAAAAGAATCCAGTGGAAAACACTACAGATAATTTAATACTAATATTAATATTCCAGTTAGCCATCACATCATTGCTACAATTTAACAGCCAGGAGGAACAGAATTCAGAGGAGCCACTTCACTGTTACTGCACACCCAGAAACCACAAAATGCCCAGCAGCAAAACTTAGAGCTGCTCACATGTTAACAGATTTAGCCCAGAGCACACGACCAGTACACAAAGGATCCATCATTTGAATTCAAGCTTTGCCCTAAAATGGGGTCTGAATTGTATGTACTCACAGTGCTGGCCATCCATCAAAAATAATTCACCTGCAGCTCTTCACACAAGGCAATTTGTGCCAGGAGAGAATTATTCAGACAGGATATGGTGAAGCCTTGTGATGTGTATTGCTGGTGTAGTTAAATGCTTCTGCTTTCAGCAGAAACCTAGGTCACATTTTTATACTGCTATTACTGCATCAAACTCCATGGCTGATCGCCAGACAGTATAACTAAGTTGATTTTTTTTTCTCAAGGGCTAAGTTTATTTATCTCAAGTACTAAGTCTACAATTTTCCTGCCTCTTCAGAACAAAGTGAATATATTCCTCCATTCTCCACTACTTCAGTACAGGACTACAAAAACATATTAGATATTAGATTGCCTACTGGGGTTTAGTTCTGGTGGATTAGAAAGGGGCTGAGGAAGAAATTATGCAGGGACATAATGCCCTGTTATGCTGGTGCAGTCAATATCAGCTTCAGCACAGTGATGAAGAGTAGTAATAAAATGTTTTCTTTGAAGCTTCACATCATTCTAAATACATCTGAAAATAATAAAACTGACTGCATGTAATCTGTTGAAATACACTAGATTGATTTTACTTACTAGCAAGAAAGACATATTTAAGAAGTGCTGAGTTAGGACATTTAAACTTCTACAGAATTTTGAAAACCAAGTCCAAATAATTTTTTAGAAGTAGCTACAAAACTAGGAATTATACACTGAAATGTCTCTGCTTTTGGCATTGCTGTGTAGCATATCTATTTGAAAATACTTGAAATAAGTAAGCATTGCTTTTTGTTAAGGATAACAGAATTTCTGGAGGCATTAGTTAGGCTATTTTAAGAACTCAGGAACAGAAAGAATGAAAAGAGAATCAATGGCTGATAAAGAATCACCAGAACTGTTGCTTAACTGTACCTTTCTCCTCTTTACTGAAATCTGAATCCCCCAAAAGTCATTCAGGGATTGCTGATACACCTCCATCTCTTTCTCCAGCCTGGGTCCTGGAAATCCAACTGAACAGGTAGAGTATCATGCTGCTGGGAAGAGCTTGGCTCTCTCTTATTCTGGGCTGAGCATGAGATCTCTGACATTGCCCTTCATGCAGAACTTTGTTGTCAGAGTTTTTTGCAGAGAAAAAGTATTTCTTCTTCTTCAAAAGCCAAGTTCATATCTGGATATAACTCTGAGCCAAAGGTGGCCACACTGTCAAGGTGGTCAAGTGCAGTTGCCATAAGGAGGCAACACCATCTGAGCAGCAGGAGGGCCCTGCTGCCATGGGACAGTCCAAATGCCCACCTCTGGAGGAACTGAACTCACAGGGGCTGAAGGTGACAAGGTGACATCCCCAACCTGCTGTGGGTCCCTGCTGTGTTGAGATGAGCCCAGCCTCATCTCAAAGAGGGCTCCTGGGGAAACAGTCACCTCCTGTCTGGGGGCTGCTCCCAACCCTCCCACCACCTGCATTAAAGGGAGATTGGGAAACATTTACTGTCACCTTCATTCTTTGAAGATTTTTTCTATGGGGGAGATAGTCCAAAAGGTCAATATCCTTACATCAGACTGTTATGTACAATGTCAAGATAAGAGATTTAAACAAGTTGCTTCATGAGCAGCAGATCTGATGAACGCTGCTTTCCTGCAGATTTGGAGAGGTTTTTCTCCTCCCTCTTGCCTCCTTCAGACGTGGGACCCCAGCATGGGATGATTAGCCAGGACTGGGTTCTTTCTCTAGGTGGAGCAACTATTGGAATATTTTACTCAGAACAATGGCTTTTTCCTGGAACTTCAAACTTGGCTGAGACAGCCACCAAGCTTAAAAACTATTGCAGAATACTGACAGAAAAGGCATGTGCATAAGCTCCAGTTCTTCTGGAAATCAAGCTATCTCTGTCCTTCACTTCTCCCATCAGCCTCAAGACAGCTGGTGCAGTAACCTCTGGAGAAAAAATCTGGAGCTTTTGCCCTATCCTGGCAGGGTCCTCACTCTGTCAGAGAAATGGAAACAACAACAAGGTCGTTCTCTGCTGCAAAACTCAGCAGGATGCCTTTCCAGCTTGCACACAAAGATGTCTTTGCCCAAACAGGAACACGGGACTCAGAGGAACAAATTGGATTATCGATCCATTACAAAAAGACAAGTATTGGTGAAAAACTTCAAAGGAGGATCTGCCCAGTCCCATTTCCTCAACTCCATGACAACATTTAAGTTACTAACAGGATAATTTAACATGAAGGCTTAAATGTCAAGCCAAATATTCCACCTTCTGCTGTTCCGCTAGACTTCAGCAAACTGTTTTGCAGTTAATTCTACCTCACCTAACTTTTTATGCTTGTCTAAAGCAGCCAGCTCAGCATCACAAAGAGTTAGAAAGGACCTTTCTTTGATGACATAGCTGTCAAAAAAAAATTCTTCCCAAAGTCTGCTATCTGCAGGGCTCCATCCTAGGTTCATTTCTCTTCAACATCTTCATAAACCACTGGGACATGGCAGACTTGAAGGCATAGTAAGTTTGCTGACAACACTAAACTGGGAGGAGCTGTCAAATCCATTGAAGGCAAAGAGACTCTGCAGAGAGATCCTGACCAATTAGAGGGCTTGGCAATCACCAATGAAGTTTAACAAAGGCAGGTGCTGGGTTCTGGATGTATGGACAGACTAGGCAGCAGCTTGTGGAAGGGGACCTGGGGGTCCCCAGTCATGGCAAGGTGAACATGAGTCAGCAGTGCCCTGGCAGCCAGGAGAGACATCCCTGTCCTGGGAGGTCAAAGATGGGGATTATCCTGCTCTGCTCTGTGCTGGTGTGGCCTCACCTCAGGTGCTGGGGCACTTCTTGATGCCACAATACAGGAAAGATCTAAAGCTGTTAGAAAGCATCTGGGGGACAAGAAGATGATGAAGGATCTAGAGGGGAAGCCATACAAGGAGCAGCTGAGGTCACTTGGTTTGTTCAGCTGGAGGAAAGTGAGATCAGACCCCAGGGGTCTGCAGTTTCCTCACAAGGGGTAGGCACCAATCTCTGCTCTCTGTGAGCAGGGACAGGACCCAGGGAAGGGTTGGGGCTGTGCCAGGGCAGGCTCAGGCTGGAGAGCAGGGAAAAGTTCTTCCCCCAGAGGGTGCTGGGCACTGCCCAGGCTCCCCAGGGAATGGGCACGGCCCCGAGGCTGCCAGAGCTCCAGGAGCGTTTGGACAGCGCTGCCAGGGATGCCCAGGGTGGGGTTGTTGGGGTGTCTGTGCAGTGCCAGGGGTTGGACTCTGATCCTTGTGGGGTCCCTTCTGACACAGGAGATTCTGTGATTCTACCACAGAGGCTATAAAACACAGAGGAAAATAAATAAGCAAAACCACACCAAGAAGTACAGTTAAAACATTTCACTTAAGTTCAAAACTTACCCTTGGAGAAAAGTCCCCACTAGTAAACAAATACTACTCCCAGTAACAGCTATAAGGACTGTTACAACCCAAATAACCTTTAAATGAGATACAAAGAGAAAATGAGCAATAAGAAGATGCAAAATGACCACCACCTCCACCCCAGCACTTGCAAAGTGCAGACAGTATTCTCCTTACAGTCATATGAAGAATGCACATAGGGAAATGTCACCAAGGATATAAAACAGATTCATCCTGCACCTGAATGACACCAGTCAAAAAGCTATTGATGCAGTAAGTGAGGGCTTCCATGTAGTTTTTCATAATTCTAGGGTCTGAGAAGGTGTCCAGTGAACCATTAGGGGACAATGTTTAGTTGAAATTAGGATGCTGAATGAGGCTAGATCTGACAGAAGATGGAACTGCATGAGATGTTGCTACAAAGATTTGCCTTAAAACCACACATCCATCTCTTCCCCCTAGCATCTGTCTGTGCAGTATGAGACAGTCTATTTTCATTCATATATATATTCCACATATATCATTAACTTTCAATGTTTCTGAGTAAGTACCTAAAGTTCTCCAAATCCTGTCTGAAAATTTCAGTCCTGCCATTTTACAACTAAAGACTTCAATTCATCAGATGCCCAACAAGAAGATTTTAATGTAAAACACAACAGATGCACAACAAGAAGATTTTAATGTAAAACACAAAAACATGACACATTATAATAAGCTGCCAGAAAAACTGAAAAAAGACAGAGAAAAAATTGTTTAGTTACCTGACAGGCCAGAGCTCTACATATCCATTTATTATGATAATATGAAGGGCCTTCTCTCATGTAAACAGCATTTTAATAAGTTAGCTTCTGAACAAACTACAGACATAAACTCATCAAACTTAAGTCATGGTAAGAAACTGCACATAGAAGGCCATGGAGAAGACCAGGACCCAAATCATGATTCACAGTGACATCCTGGGGGGAAATGTGAAGCTGCCTACAGTACTCTTTATGCAGGAGACACCTCCATGAGCCTCCAGGCATCTCCTCTGCACAGGACTCTGTGCTACAGGAGCTGTGCCAGCTCCATCCTCAGGAAAACAAAACAAACTTTACTGACATGGTGAAATTCTCACTACAGAGCAGCTGCAGGAGTGGAACAACAATAAACTGAGAATCTGGAGGTCTGGATTCTCACCTAAATAACATCTGCTCGTTCGATGAAAAAGACAGGACATCTTGCCAATACTTTGAAGCAGCAGTGAACAAAACCTCCAAGTCCTGTGGAAACATTTAATGGTACAAAATAAACCTCACCCAGGTATTATGTGAAGTCTCAAATATAACATCTGTCATCAAGCAGCAGAAAGCAGAAAGAAATAGTTTATATTTGGCAAAGGTTATCTGGTCAGCCAAACTCCTAAAAGCCCCAGAAAGTAAAAATCTGTTTCTAGAATCAAAAAAATTTGGTATCCTTGGTTACAGTTTTTAAGTAAAACTTTGCTGCTGAAAACCTGACAAGCTTTATGAAAATTCCAGTTCAGAACCTGATAAAGCCAGGCCAGTCAGTGACAAATGTTGTTTTATGTTATGGGCTCTTGCTAATTAGAAATTAGATAAAGAACCAGAACAACTGTTCAGTTAGGCCTCCTATTAGTGGGATGGTTATGCCTGTGAATATCTACCAGACCTGATTTTGCAAGGTGGAATTTAAAGACCATGATAGTTTGTTTATAGGAAAATGATGCTGTAACTCTATATTTTGAGTAGTGTCCTGTCTTTGAAATGGTATCATCAAACATCTCATTGTAGGAAAGTTACTTTCCTGCAGATATGCAAATAAATTGCTAATGACTCAAGGAACTTCCAAGCTTAAAGCTCCCTCATAACCTGATGACATCAGAAAGAACAGAAATCCACACAGGAGACAGATTATGAAAACCATGATATACAAAAGGAAAGCTTGAGTATGTTTTTCTCTCTGCTTACTTTGAGGAATCTGAAACACACCAACACTCAGATCCCTCAAGATCCAGTCTTTGAACCAGAATGAAAACAGTTGATTTAGGATAGGGAATGTCTTGACTGTGATCCTTCTGAACCTTCCACAGGAGAAGCTGAACAGATAAACAATTCCTTTTACAACCTCTGTCTCTGCAGTGCTTTTGTGAGACCTCATGCAACTCCACCATATTTTTTGGAGTTGCTCTCTGCAGGCACCTGCACAGGTGTTATCCTGCCACAGAGCTGGCACACAACATCAATCCCAGGTAAGCACCTCTGTGCCTTTGCATTCCAGCCAGATGAATCACAAATACTCTGTGTGCTGTTCACATGATAGTCTGTCACTGGAGAAGCCCAGAGCACTGGATACATCAATTACTTGACCTAATTAACACTGCAGAAAAAGAGGGGATGGTATTTTGATTCCTCCTGTTCTGACCCAGAAGAAAATCATATAAACACTGCATCTGGGAAGCAAAAATAAACAAACCTATCCCACCTCCCCCAAACCAGACAAATGTTTCCTGTATTGCATTATTTAGTAAGTGGGTTAAATCAGGACTTGACCTACATGATTTATTTCCCATGCATGTGTTTGAATCAGAATTTCCAGTAACTAAACTCTGACTAACCCCACCGCCCAGTGCTCCTTCTTCCCCCTTTTAATTCCCTGGCAATGTTAAATTAAAAAAAACTTAAAATACAACCCAAATGTAAGTGAGGCTTCTGGCATCTCTGAACTGTGATCAGTGACTGTGGGGACTCACATAAACATCCTAGAGCTGTGTCTCTCTCCATAATTTCATTGTCAAAGGTGGCTATGCTGACAAGTGGATACAAAATAGAGAACAGAGAAAACACATGGGATAGGGAAGTGGTAAAGAAACAGGGAAAAGATCATGAGGAAGCAAGGCAGACATTTTTCTCATAACAATGAGTTGTAGGAAGAAATAAAAGATATTTTCTTATAAAACATTAAGTGCAATGCTAAAGTTCCCAATAATATTAGCAAAATTCTCCCTTTGAACTCTGGGCAAATCCAATTTTATTGCATCAAGTAATTTTGAGGGGATAGACTTAACTCTACATCACACATCATATTTTTAACACAATTCAACCCTTTCCATCAAGTGATTTTGTTTCTCTGACTCCAGAATTCCATCCAATCTCCTTCTTACACTTTTTAAGATATAAAAAGACAGTGGTGGAACAGAAGGCTTTTGCACAATGTAAAAGATCTTATTATAACAGAAAGTAACTCTGTTGACAAGTCTTCATGGTTACTGAAAACCAGAAAACACAACAGCAACTCAAACCACAGCTCTGTTTGCCTGCATTTATCACCAGAAAATTACTTTACAGCAGTGTAAGTTGGACAAAACCCATAGTTTTAGGCTTCAGTACCACACAGCTGATGAAAGAGCTGGTTATCCAGAAAGAGAAGGTTGGCTCCCCTGCTGTCCTTTCCTTGTGAGGTCCTGTCCCTTTTGGCAGCAGCAAGCTGATAGACTAGCTCACCACACCTTGGAGAACCTCACCCAGTGTCTCAGTCTTGAGTCTCAAGCCCTGTCATGGTCTCAAAACAACAGTTTAAGTTTCAGTATACACTGAAACAAAGCCCAGATAAATGATGAATCAGAGATTCTGTGCTTACTTTCTTAGGAGAGCTTTGTAGAGCAGACACAGCCAAAACCATTGAGAATCCAGTCTAGATCCAAAAAGAGATTCAGAAAGAAAACTGCAATATTCATTGTCAAACCCTCAAAACCAAAGTCAAAACAAAGAAACAAAACTAAGATCAGTGAGACCTGTTTCTTCTGATACCACAGCAGGGACTCCAGCATTGTATTTACTGTCTTGTACACATACACCTGCCCCAGTCACTGCACCACAGACAGAGAGTGGCTGACATCCTTGAGCACAATCACCTCTTTTCAAGGCAAAGTCATACAACAAGCAAAACGAACAGGAAGAAAAAGAGTTTGCGAATTAAAGGCATTAAAAACCCTAAGACAGCAAGAAGTTGTTACTTTATAGATGATAACTTTTAACTGTTTGCTACTGTGGGCTTCAATGACTTGCAGCACCTGATAAAGCCAGGCCAGTTAGTGGCATAGGACAGAATGCCACTTTGTGTAGAGAAAGAGAAGGGTATCGACATGGGAAGCCAAATGCTTTAAATGCAAGCTTCTATAACCCATTAAGAATGTGTTTGTCTTGCACTGTATTGCTAACAATTCATCCTTCTAAAGCTTGAGATCAAAAGCTAAGTGCCCTTGAACACAGATCCCTAACATTAATTATGTGCTGTGATATTACACGTACTACCTGGTGAAGACACCATGGGTTCCACTCCAAAATTAGCTTAACCTGCTGCATTTAATGACTTGAGACTTATGCATGCAGTTGAAAGCAAACGTGTATCTTTGGAATTGCAAGGCCTTTTGAGAAGTACTGAGAGGTAACTTATCCTCCAAAAACACAAAGATCGGGACACCGGGAAATCTGTGCAGGGCGAGTGAGCTCCCTCCATCACTCCTGGCTTGACAGCCCTGGAAGGGAACAAAACATCCTCGGGAAGTTTACAGAAACAACTCATACCAGCCTGCAAGGCTTCAGGAGCACTAGGGCTGAGATACACCCTGGCAGGCTGTTACTCACCCTGTGCTGCCCTAGCTAAGCTTTCTTATCTATTTTCCTTTTTTCGTTTTAGAACAGCCCAAGGCGAAGCGCAGCGCTCGCTGAGGCGAAGGCGGCCCAGGCTGGGCCCGGCCCCGCCGCCCTCACCGCCGCTCTCGCGAGACGCCGCCGCGCCGGCTCCATATTGGGGCATCTGAGCCCGGGGCCCGGAGCTCTCGCGAGCGCGGCCCTGAGGAGCCGCCGGGCTGTGCCGCCCGCGGGGAGCCCGAGCAGGGCCAGTGCCTGCTGCCAGCGCCCGGGGCAGCCTGCACTGTGCGGGGTGTACGCAGCCGGGCTGGGGTCCGCCGCCAGGGCTGCGCCCTGAGGGGCGGAGACGACGGCTGCGGTGTCGCCTGCGCCGTCCCACCTGCGGCGGGAGCGTGTCCCCGCCCCGTACGCTGGCGCCCCCGCCTCGCTCGCTGCTGGCCGCACGACCTCCAGCCGCGCCTCACGGGGCCATCCCGCCCCTCGTGGCACAGCCCGGGGAGGGCGAGAGGGAGGGAGAGCGGCGGGGGAAGGCGGTGACAGGGCCGCGCTCGACCTCGCCCCCCGTGCCTGTGGGAGGGGGGAGCAGCGGCGGCGCGGGGCGGGGCGTGAGGGGCCAGCGGGGGCGTCGCTGCTGCGGGGCTGCCCCCGCCCGGGAGCGCTGAGGGGAGGGAGCGAAAGAAGGAAGGAAGGAAGAAGTCGCTGCTGCTGCTGCAGCTGCAGGAGAAGAAGAAGAAGAAGGAGGTAGTGGCGGCGGCGGTGCTGTTGCAGCCGCGGGCAGAGCCTCCCCCTCCCGCCGGGCCGGGCGGGGCGGGCTCCGCAACCGAGATGTCTCAGGAGCGGCCCAAGTTCTATCGGCAGGAGCTGAACAAGACGGTGTGGGAGGTGCCCGAGCGCTACCAGAACCTCTCCCCGGTCGGCTCCGGGGCCTACGGCTCCGTCTGGTGAGTGCTGGGAGGGGACCGGGCTGTGCGGGGGAGGTCGCGTTAGGTCGCTGCCCCGCCCCTCGGCCCCCTCTGCCCTGCAGGGACCCTCGGTGGGATCCGTGCGGGGCGGGCACCGCGGCGAGCGGGGCTTGGCTGTCCCCTGGGGGTTGTTGTCCCCTAGCTCTTCACCAGCCTCCTGCAAGAGACATTTTTCCTCCCGGGTTTACGCGCGGTGCTGCCGGGAAGCCGCAGTCTCGTCTTTGGAATGCGTCGGGGATTGCACCACATGGCAGGTGGCTCTAAAACATTTTTGCAGGGGAAGATAATAATGTGTCCTTCCCGCGCCTCCCCCCCCCTCGGAATGATCTCATATGGGCATATTTCAGTGTGATTTCTTGCAGTCAGTCGGTGGGGAGTGCAGAGGGATGGAGCCTGATAAGCTCCCCATAGCTGGCTTTGCAGAGCTGAGGGCTTGGCAGCTCTTATCCCAGTTTCTTTCTGGACCTGAAGGATAGATATACTTGGGGCAATTGTATTTTTATCTGGAATTTGTTGATAAGCAAGAAGTAGAGGGAAGGCTATGAGGGCTGTTTTTGTATCCCTGACTTGTAGTGGATTTACAAGCACCGATATTGTCTTGGCAATAATACATGAACACTAGAAGGCTCGTTTTATTGCAGTGTGTGCTCCCAGAGAGTGTAAAGTCCTGGTATGAGACCTGCAGAAATACAGGGAGCTTGAAGAGTTTAGGTTTTAATGCTTACTTAACAGGAACAAGCCAGGCTACATGTGTGAGGTACAATATGTCCTTAATTTGTAGCTTCTCTGCTGAGGTATGGTGGATCATTAAACATAAATGGAGCTGCATACTTTGCTTTAGCTTTAAGACAAGGTAGTATTTGAATCAGTTTGACTCTAGACTTTACCGATCATTTAGTAAAGTGTTCACAGATTACTGCCTCCTTTGACTAAGAAATATCTTCCACATGATCATTCTGGTTTTTATTCCTCTTCTTTGGTTCTGTCAAAGTGTGGTCAGAATTTTGAAATATGGGTGCATAATTACTTAGCTGCTTTGCTGTTGTGTTTGAGCAGGCATGCATATGTTTTTATTAACATAGTGTGCAAATTTATGTTATGAATATCATTTTTATTATAAGGAGGGATGCATGCTGCATTCTCATAGTAAAGAAAATAAGTTGCTTTGCATGTGCTACAATTTTAATGAAATAATCTCAGCTGGTCTTAACTGGTTATAAAATTGTTGGTAAGTTGAGCTTAAATAACATGCATTTCTTAAAATGCCGTGATTGAAGTGTGCAGATGCTTGCATTTCATAAAATTAAAACAGGCTGGTCAATTTTGTAGCAAGACTATCAGTATACATGCTGAGGTGTTTGTTTGGTTTTTTTAAAAAAATATAATCACAGAATTATTTTGGTTGGAAGGGAATAGACAGGTTTTTTTGGTGAAAGAAGGACCTTGTTGACATAGGTGATAAATACCCCTGTAAGTGTCACAGTTATACAACTCCTGAAATGTACTGGGATATTATTTTGCTCTGTCCTTTGTATTTTAAGGTTGAACCTACATCATACACCCCACTCCCTTTTTCTTTTCCCCTCTCCCGACAATCTCTGCTGTACATGTAATACTTGCAAAGTTTGTTTTCACAACCAGTAACTGAAGAGTTTGCCTCATGAATTTCCTGTTTTGCTGTGTCAAAACTTTCAAAGATTGTGCAACTTTGTTCAGACCAAATGAAACTGCTTTGTATTGGAAGCAATTTCAGACATGTGGCACAGATTCTTTTTACAGTCCATGTTAATGGCTTCCTGTATGTTCTTCTAAAAATAGTTTTCAGAAAAGATACAGTGATATGGAAAGTATGTCAGAATTGAAAAATTCAAGAAAACAACAAAAACTTTTGCATATTTGTGGTAGTTTATTAAGCTACAAGTGGGGATGCATATTATTTAGGGTATTCCTGCAATGACTTGCTCTACTCTCTGTCCCTTTAGAGATTTTTTTTTCTCCCAATAAAAACTGACCTAGTATCATTTGAGACTTGGAGTTCAGTGTATCTCTGTTGGGACAGTAAATAGTGGTGTTTTAGCAATCCTTAAACAAAATGGTTAAATATACTTCCATGTGTGTTCAGTGCATTATTATATTCAAATGTAATCAAACTCTCTGTTGTTTTAGTTGTCAAAACGAGGCATTTGAAAATGAAGAATCTCTAGAAAGTGGAGGGGAAAATGAATAAGAAAGAAAGCTTTAAGCTGGCAGATGAGTCACTTAGGCTGTGGTGCTGTTGTGGGCTGCTTAAATGTGCTGTGAGTATGGCTTGGAGCACGCAAATACACAAACCTGACTCCTGTGGAGTCAGTGGATGGAGGGAGAGGCATTTTCTGCAGGCAGCCTGGGTGAGACACCTGAGACCTGTGCCTGAAGTGAGAGCAAATATTGCAGTGTTTTCTGAAGGGTGTTGTGCAGTGTTGGAAGAATGAGGTTCCAGTGGCCAGCTCAGGTATTTTTCAGGATCTATTTTTTAAAAACTGGAAGTGTAAGAGATACAAATAGAGATTCAGTTCCAAATCTTTGAGAAAAATCTACACATATCCTCAGACTGATTCTCACTAAGTCTTGTAACAATTGCCTTAGCATCTGTTGTATGAAATGCTGTTTCATTCATTCTTGCACCAGTTTTGTATAGTTATACGACAGTCTTTTGCATGCTTTTGTAAAAAAAAAAAAGGTTCCTGATAGATCCATTTTGTAATATTTTACATAAGGAGGAGAGGGACCTAGACAATACAAATCTTGCAGTGGGAAGTTGCTGAACAGAGATGGGATTGATTGGTGACTCACACTTTGGTTGGAGGATTGCTTCATTTCTTGCGTGTGCTGGAGGGAAGTCTTGACTCCTGGCATCAGTTCAGCCAGCTCTGAGCTAAGCAAAATGGTGTTTTCACAATTTTTGCCATCAGTTTCTGAGGTGCTGTGAAGCACATTTGGTATATTCTTAGTTTACTTAATTGTTATATTTTTAGCAGCTGTTCTTTGTTGTATTGATGCCTTTGTAAAAGAATGGCCTTGGTTTAATTGCTTTTTGAGCTATCTGTATTGCCTTAATTAATTTGGAAAGAATTGAACAGCCAAGACTTGCTCTTCCTCACAATCTTGTGTAAGATTTTTTTTAGCCTTTTTTTTTTTTTTTTTTTTTGTGGAATGTTGAGTGGTACAGCCCTTCCAAAACCTGTGATTTCTTCCCTTTTCCACCCATAGGTGGAACACTGAATCTGAGTTCCTTGGATACTGAGAATTACCAGAGAAATGTTACAGATTTAAGAAATTTTAAAACATTAAGCTCCAGAGGAAATGAAATAACCCTAAATATCACCTGTATAGAAACAGTTCCTCCGTGGATTTCTTCTAATCCCTTATCAAAGCGTGCAAGTGCCTCCAAAGCTTGTGTGTGCTTGGAGGGACAGGTGCCTGCTCCTCCAGCAAGGTGTGGCAGATCTGTGAAGAGTGATAGGAACAGAAGGGTAAAACTGAGTGGGATGGAGCAGCCATACAGGAGGGATTGGCAGAAGATGTGTGAGGAAGGGGGAGTTGAGTAGGAGAAGGGCAGGCACAGAAAAGCTGTGAGCAGAGCTCTGAAAGTGCTGGCAAGGAGTTTGCACTGTATGGAAACTTGGGATATTAAGAAGGGAATTAGTGTGAGCACGTGTCCTATAGGGAGATTATTATTACAGCTTTCTTAGAAGCAGAAGCTAATCTAGCACAGGAGAATGAACTTTTATAGAGTGTTGGGAGGGTAATGACTGAAATGCAAGTATAGAAGTGACTGAAGTCAGTAAGGAACTGTCAGGTACTGTTTTTCTGTCTGATTAGGTGTCCATAAATTAACTTCAGAGGTAGCACTAAAGAGATTCAGTTAGCTTGGGTGTTTCCAGAGGCACTAGCAATGAACAGCATATATTTAGCAAAATAGCCTTTGCATAAAAATTAACATTCTGGTTATCTAATATTTAAATAAATTGTGTTCATAAGTAACTTTGTGCATCCTTTAGTTCCTCAGACTTCTAAGATCTAGTTTGGATCAGTGGATAGGTTCTCTAAAATAATTCTTTTCTTCTATCTCCTGTCTTCTGGATTCAATTCAGGTTAGATCAGAATTGTAATTTTAGCTCGCTTAGGGTGAGGTGGATGCAGTTCATTTGCCATAGCACAGTACTATGTAAGAGGTTAAAAAAAAGTGTGATAAGTTCTGAATTTGTGCTGATCTTGTTTTAAAAGGGATTTAAAACAGTGGATCATACAGTTTTTTCCTAATTGGGCTTCTTTAGCTGAAATATGATCAGTGTAATGCAGCTGTTTTAAGTCTGTGATGAAAGGCAGCTTAGTGTTCTTTAAAATGTTCTCCAGCTGACAGCTGTTCTGTAGCTCTGCAGGAACCATTAGCCAGTTATCTGTATTGGCAGAAAATTAATCAGTATGATTTTATCTGAGGGGAAATAGTCTTCAGGCCACAAATATGACCAACCTTCATGTTCTGACTTTAAGTTTAGACTGTGAATGTGCAGTAATACAGAATTTTCTTTCCTGGGCTTGTACATTGTGCTGTTTAACCAGTACTGCTGATTGCAATTCCCTTGGAGGTTGTACAGCTACTACAACAGCACAGTGACTTGATATGACCCCAAAAAATGTCATTAAAAAAAAAAAAAAGTGAAATTGAATTTCATCTGAATCCTGAAAATAGCTTATCTTATGTCTGGTGGCTCTGAAATCTCAACATTTTGGAAACTGAAAGAGAAATTTGACTCTGGAGCTGTGGAGGTGGTTGAGATGCAGAGGATCCCCTTCTTTGCAAGATGAAAGAGCTACTCATATATGCTGCCTTTTGTACCTGAAATGTTTGGAAACTGGTGAAGGGTCATGGCTAATTTATAACCATGTATTGAATGAGGATGACTACTCTTATTTTTGCTCTAAGTCCTAGAAAACACCTTATGTATCAGTAAAATACTGGCATGTAATTTCAGGCTGAACTAGGGATATTTGAATGTTGCAAGATGGTGAATTTTACCTGAGGCCGAAAAAAAATTGAATTCTACATTTCATGAAGTATTACCACTTAAATATTGTTGGTTTTTTTTTTTTTTTTTCTAGTGATGTGTGAAAACTCGACAATTTGAAATCAACATTAAAAAAATGAATGCTTGATGGCTTCTTTTGTCTGCCAGGCTGAGGTGGAAAGGATAAACTTGTATGTGGAAGTAGTTACTAAAGGGTGTTTTTTGAGCCAGTGTGATGGAGCTTGAGTAATTCAGCTCTGGCAGGTTGCTGCTCCTGTGACCTGGGGTACTCCTGGGTGTTTTCCAGAGAGCTCTTTCCACTCTGGATGCCCTTTATAGAAAGGGAGATGCTCTTTTTCCCCTGTGCACAGTGGGTTTTTCCATTCCCTGGCAAGGCCTGAGGGAATGGTCACCTGTCCTAGAAGGGTGCTGGTATTGTGTTTTCTATTTCTCATAAACTTCATTTACCAAATTCCTTGGAAACTGGGCAAATTTGAGATAAGGAGTCTTTTTGCAGGTTAATTCCAGGTGGTTGCTTTAAAAGTAAATGACAGCTACATTTATTTCAAACAGCTCCTTTGCTGGGGTGGGTGTTGTGGTTTGCATATGCAGTTGTGGGTTTATTCTAGGACAACTCATGTGATTTGTTTTAATGAAGCTTTATATTTCACACTTCACCTTTATAAATATGTAGCTTTTATTTTTGCTTGATGTTTATCAAGAACTATGCATACTCCCTTTTAAATGGAATCAGGAGTTCACCTGAATCATAAACACAGCAGGAAAACCAACCAGTATTGTCCTTGTATGACTCCTGACATTCTATACTTTCCCCATATTTGTTGTCTTGAGTCACGTGTTGATTTCACATCTTCTCATTCTCCTCCTCCTTCCTTTTGGACAGACCAGAGACTTTATAAGATGCATATGGAATTACTTCAGAAAATATAATTTTCCAGTACAAAATATATATGTATATGTATATGTGTATATATATATATTTTTAGTTGCTGAGTAAGATTAAATAAGTCCTTGTGCACTCTTAAGAAGAAATACTATTTGTATGTACAAATAGTACATAGTACTAGTCCCTTCTGCTAAAGGGACAAGTTTTGGTAATGTACAGGTACGTATCATTTATTCCCATGCATTTTTGTATAACAGAACTTGGGGATTGGATGTGATTTACTGGAGAAATTTAATTTCAGCTTCAGTGATGATTGACAACAGTCATAGCTGTTTTTATTAGGCACAAGTCTTGGATTTTTGTATGGACTTAAAACCTGAAAATAGTATTTTGAGCATAGCATTTTTTGATCAAGTGTGGGGTATGAAAGTATCTTTAGGAATTGCGATAGTATTTACAAGTACTCTTCTCTCCGGAGTTTTACTATGTGATTATGTTTAAGAGCATTTTAGACAGCAAAGTCATAAACATTTGTCTTGTTTTTCCACAAGATTTCCCTTTACTGTGTGGACAAGACTCATCTTTTTAACATTTTCTGCAGAAACCAACAGTTGTGTAAACATGTGGGGATTTTGAGTGGTGTGCAGGTTATGGACCAGGATACCTAAAAATCATTTTTATTGGAGAAATGATGTTGCCTGTGACTCAGTGTCTAGATAACTCTGTCTAGAGGAAGTATGGATTTGAAGGCATTAATAAAAAGTTGATTTTGTTAATTTGGTTGCTCTCCTTTGCAGTTCTGCCTTTGACACCAAAACTGGTTTGCGTGTGGCTGTGAAGAAGCTCTCCCGGCCATTCCAGTCCATCATCCACGCCAAGAGGACCTACCGGGAACTGCGGCTGCTCAAGCACATGAAACACGAAAATGTGAGTTGAGGGAGAGGGTATGGAATGCTTTTCTGAAGTGTTGGACTGAGCATCCATCAGGATTGCATTTAAATATCTTGTTGCATGTTTTTTTCCTAATGCTAAATGCAAAGCTTGCAGTAGTCCAAGGGATTATAGCTGTGGAAAATCATACAGAATAACAAACTCAACCCCAAAAATCCCCACAATAGCTAATTTTGTATTAAAAAATCTTAATATTTTCTAGAATAATCTTGAAATTACTGTTTAGCAAGTTCATAAGGATTTGGGGCACAGGTGGTGTCACATTCTCCTGGTTACTGGTAGTAAACTGCAGTTTTTGTTATGTTAAGCATTTATTTAAAGAAAGAAAATCCCAAAGTTTGTTTTTGGTGTCTTCTGGAGTGTTTTTAATAAATTTTTTTTGGCTTGCCTGTTTCAGAAAGTTATGAAGCAGACATTCACTAGATTCCTGTGGATAAAATAGGGAGGAAAAAAGGGGTAGTGATGAAGTGATGGAAATGACATGGCTGTTCATACAAGCCATCCACTTAAATCATCAACAAGGAAACAAACCGGAAGTGTGGCAAATGCTGAACTATTTTTTGGTAAAACTTCCATTTGGTATGGAAGACAATTGCCTGACCTGTCTCCTCTGTGTGTGACATTACCATGCCAACACATTTGTACTGCATGGTGTTTGGAGCAAATTCTATCTGCAGTGGAGCAAAAATTCTCATAACAAGCTCTTGGTAGAGCTGTCAGAGCATCAAAAAGAAAGGAATGCTCTTGATTTCTTTTGTCCCAGTAAACTCGGGGAGATACTCTTTGGACATGAGCTGAGCAAAGCCAGGACATTTACCTAGCACAAAAAGCCAAGCAAGCATAGTTTCATTGGAAGGATCTCCTTGGCTGGTTTGTTCAGAGCTTCTGCTGTGGCAGCACTGGCTGTGTGGTGTGGTTTCTAACCACTGTAGTCAGCAGCTGGTATCCCATAAATCATCTTGATGTTTTTAGTGTGGCTCACATCACTGGAACTTCTGATGTGTGTGTTACTGTCAGTAATTCTTCCTGTGTGATGCCATTGTCTCAGCAGGAGAGGTAACTTTTGATCCTGCTTAATATCCATGGAACTCTCAAGTGCTTTGGGTTGGAAGGGTCCTTAAGATCATCCAGTGCCACCCCCTGCCATGAACAGGGATACCTTCCACTGGACCAGGTTGCTCCAAGCCCCATCCAACCTGGCCTTGGACACTTCCAGGGATGGGGCAGCCACAGCTGCTCTGGAAATCCATTCCAGGGCCTCTCCACCCTCACAGGGGAGAATTTCTTCCTAATATCTAATGTAAATCTACCTTTTTTCAGTGAAAAGCCACTACACCTTGTTCTATTGTGACATGCCCTTGTGAAGAACCTCCGTAGTACCCAGGAATTTCTTTCTGGACCTTTTCTCATAGCTGAGATATTCTTCAAACAGGAAAGCTTTGATTTGTCTATTGATGCACAAAAAGGCTAATCAGGCAAAGAAAATTAGTTTGTGACTACAACTGTCTGAGATTCATTAATATTTTTTGATTGGCATTGCAAAGAGCCTATGTAGCTTTAAGAGTAAGGAATAAAAGGAAGTTAAGTAATTTTTATAGAGAGAGATACATATTATCAGCTCATCATACCATCATTTATCTGTGTGAAGTTTATCTAGGTTGTGATTTAAAAATCCTGCAGATGCAGAGATGATCAGGCCTGGTTCAGGCAGGCATATTAGTGCTATTGTCCTGACTATTCAGATCTCAGTTTTGAAGAAAAGCATTTGGTTTTATGCGGCACAGAACACACCAGCAAGTGTGGAAGGTGTGGTGGTTTGAGGGGCTTGAGCATAAGGTGGTTTTTTATATCCTGTATCTAGTTCATGATGATCTTGAGCAAGTAAATGGAGCTGCAGAGCACTCACGTGGGTCTGCATCAGGTTTTGAAGTTCTAGGAGGCCTCGTTAGCTTGCATAAAGCACAACACTGAACAGATGGAAATGAAACATCTACTGGAATAAGTGCCACAAAGGATCTTAGTAACTGTATCAGCTTATGCTATAAATATATTTCACAGCTTTTCTCTTCACTTTTTTCTTTTTAGGTGATTGGCTTGTTGGATGTGTTTACCCCTGCCAAATCACTAGAAGAATTCAATGATGTGTAGGTAACTTCTCTGAAGATTGCAACAGAATATCTTTTGTATCTCCTTATGCCTTCCAGATTATGACAGAAATACTTGTTTCTTTAATTTGTTTGCTGTCATTCACAAATAATCCTGAATTCCAACAGGAAGTTATAGTATATCCTAAGGTATTGGACTTGTCAGACTTGTCCACTTGCTGTGTTTTACTGCCCAGTGCTGTTGGAATCACTGTATTAATTTCCTACATGACTTGAAGTGTCACGGTCTGTGTTTAATTCAACAACGTGCTTTGGGACAGTCAGCCCTGCCACTGGAGATTTATAGGGAATTTTTATCCTAATCCTATTCAAGAGATTGCTTCACAGCCCACGTGTTTGCTTTTGTTCACAGGTACTTGGTGACACACCTCATGGGAGCAGATCTGAACAACATTGTGAAATGCCAGAAGCTCACTGATGACCACGTGCAGTTTCTCATTTACCAGATCCTTCGGGGACTGAAGGTGAGTGTCCCTGTTGTCCCTGAGTGGTGACAGCTCACCATGGCAGGGTGGAAGTTCCTGGTCAATGTTACATCCTCAGAGATTCATATGAGTACAATCTGGGGCTTCTGTAACTTCCCTAAAGTACTGCTGGGTAATGTTTTATTATTGTTCTTTCACTTCTGCCTCTCTGGAGCTCTGCCTCAGTAAGGTTACCTATCATTTTTGTGTGTTCCTATGGGCAGAGTCTGGATGATGATGAACTGTGATGCCCTCTTGTTGCAGTGGACCCCCTGGGCCCCCCCAGCCGGGTCCCTGCCATGTCACTGAGTCAGGTCTGCCTTAGGTTCCAGCAGCCCGGGCTCTGATCTGGTTGGGTGTTTGTCCCATCCCCGCCCCTGGGATCCCCTTTCCCCCTGTCTGTGATAAAACCAGCAGCACACAAAGCCCCCCCCTCTCACCTCACCGACTCTGCCCAGGTCAGTGCTCTGTCCCCCCCCAGGACAGAGGGAATAAATGACTTAACATCAAAAGAGGTATGAGCTATATTTCTCTTCTCAACTTCTGCTCTGGGGTAGCTGTCAACAAACACTGGCTTAAGTGGGGCTGCACAGTCGAGGGATATTTAGGCTGTTTGTGAAAGTTCTAAGGATATTCCAAGACATAAAGAGGCAAGCTCGCCACAAAATTAAGCAGTGGACAGCTGATAACCCAAATCTGCTCTGCCTATGAATTTTCCATTTCTTCAGTTTTGTTTACTTGTGTTTCTCTGCTCGAGTGGCAGCACTCCTGGGTGTTCCTAAGGAGAGGCAAACTGGAACACCCACCTGCTTGAAACCCAGAGACACACAGCTGGTTCCTTTTGCAGACAGACTGTAGCATCTGAATTGTGTGGGCTGGGGTAGGGCAGTATTTTCTAGGGAAGAGATGAGGAGGTGGCTACTTGGACTGTTACATAAATTTTGTCACCTTATTTTACAGTACATCCATTCAGCTGACATAATACACAGGGTGAGTATTTATTCTAAGATTGTTTCCTGTAGTGAAAGAATATATTTAAAAAATGAAGCCTAAAATTTTACAACATAGCACCACGAGAAACAAGAAAAATTTTTCTGAGAATTATTTTGGTTAAATAGTAAAGTAGAATGGGGGAAGTGGTTGTCAAGATCCATAATTTCTTTTCCTTTGTGAAATAGCTTTTCTCTATAAATATAAATATGCAGCACCAGTGTCGCAATAAGCCTGTATACATTTTTGCTTATACATGATGCCTCTAAGAACCACAGGAGAGATACCTGTCTCTGAATAAATTATTTTATCATGAAGTTAGTACTTGCACTCATTTAGAATCTCTATTTTTATCTCCATTTACAATTTTATCTACTTCAGACTTGTGAAACAACACATACACCACTGTTAATATTGATGTTTATTTTTTTAGGATTTAAAACCTAGTAACCTAGCTGTTAATGAAGACTGTGAGCTAAAGGTAATGTAACTAAAAAATCTGATTTGTTTGACTGAGATTTGAGTGAGTGCCATGCGAATGTCCCTTGCAACTCAAGTATCAAAATAGTTCCTTTTGAAAATACTGTTGTAGAAAAGTAATAACGTGCTTCCCCTGCTGTAAAGAGTTGTAAGGATGTGGGGTTTTGTATCTGTGTTTTTAGTGATCATCATGGAAGTGAAGAGTTAACAGGTTTAGTTTGTGTTTGCTTGTTTTGGAGACAAGATACCCAGACATAATTCTGATTGTCGAGTCCTCCGCCGTTCTAGCCTAGTGTCTTTTCACAGGTTGTGAAATTTGGTTTCATCATCTGTTTATGCAGCTCTCGTACCTCTGCTCTCCCCAGCTCAGGGATTGCCTGGTTGGTTGTGTGGGTTGTTTGCATTGTTGCCCTGCAGTAGTTGCTGTGTTGTGTTGTGCAGATCCTGGATTTCGGGCTGGCGCGGCACACGGATGATGAGATGACCGGGTACGTGGCCACCCGGTGGTACAGGGCTCCTGAGATCATGCTGAACTGGATGCATTACAACCAGACAGGTAATGCCTCTGGCCAGCACAAGACTTTGCTGTTTTGTCAAGTTTCTGAATTGTGGGGGGAAAAAAACAGAGGTTGTCCTTGCACGGGCTCCCTTTTATCTGATTGCATAAATTGGCACTCTTGGTAATTATGCTTCAGAATTGGTATTTGAACCACAGTCTATCAGGTGGAAGTTAAGAATCATTGTGGTAGCATTCACAAGACTTCTTGAAATTTGAACCTTTGAAACTGCAATCAGCAAAATATTGTCAGCACTTATCCCTTGCTTTTCCTAGCAGAGTGGTTTTTAAAATAAATGACTGGAATGTATCTGGTTGAGGAGAATGTCTGGAGCTATAGCGTGATGAAATGATAAAAAGTGTGTAAATCTCTCATTCTTTCCTCTCCTGTTGGCCACTTCTTCACAGATTTATCTTCCTCACAGTTTCCAGCAATACTTGCAAATCAGGCACAGAGAAGAAAATCAAAGTCTGAGAATAGCTCTTTTACAGGAGAGCACCAAAGCAATGTGCTACCCCAATTTCTTATATCACTACCTTATTTTTATCTTTTCCCCTCTTGCACCTATATGGGCTTGTCCTGTATCTTCAGTGTAATGGTTGGTGGTTGGTTGGGTAGAATTTATGTAAGGCTACATGCAAATCCATTCCTCACAGTCCTCTGGGACAGATTTCTTCCTCTTGGATGGTTTAGATTCTTCCCCAGCTCTCTGGTGTTCAGGTCATGTTATAGTCTGGAAGGAGGAGTTGCCTGATCTTGAATTCTGTTATTTGTACAAGTTTTAGATGACACAGAACAGCATCAGTTAGCTTGCAGTGCATTTCAGACTGCTTCAGTGCCTAAGCCTATTTAAGGATGGAGTTGTTTGCACTGGTTGGATGGGGTGATTCTGCTGAGACTGTATTTTTATGCATCATGTTTTGTTTTCTGTTTTATTTTGTTCAGTTGATATTTGGTCAGTGGGATGCATTATGGCTGAACTGTTGACTGGAAGAACATTGTTCCCTGGCACAGACCGTATCCTTTAGAAATAATTTCTTTTTTGAAATGTAAATTAGAACTTCATTTTCACATAATTGACGAGAAAATAAGTTCTGGGTTTAGTTATGGACTTTTGTTTGTTTTTAAATTAATAGGAGGTGAGTTCTTGATTTTGCTGCACATCTGTTCCTCTTTATTGTCTATTGTCATCACTAGATTTACATACTGGTTGTATCAGGGAGTTACTTTCCTTTAAGTTTATTTAAATTTATTAGTTGGGTTTGTAGCTAATACTTGCATGGATGTCTGCCAAGAATCCTCTCATGCTTCAGGTTTCTTGCAAATGTGAAGCATCCCTTCTGGCCTGTCTTCTTTTTATCCTGAGGGTATCCTGGCTGTCAAAGCAGTGGGTTTGCAGATTCTTTAGTGCCAAGGTTCTCATTAAAATTGCTCTGAAATGTTTAGGTTCCATTTCCATGCTTGACTGTAAACAGACTGTGGACCTTCTTTCACAGTGTGCTTGTACTGGTGTGAAAAATCAAGCTTGAATAAGATCTTTCCAAAGTATTTTTTTTCCTTATCAGAGTGGACTGGGTAGGACACTTTGGCAAATTTATGAGCAGACTTTGTGAGATTTGGTCACATTTTCCTCAGGAAATTGGAAGTGAGACTTGATGGAAATTGTTAAAATTTTTGTTCAGCCACACAAGATAGGGGTGTAATTTACTACTGGCAAGATTTTTCATTGCCTAGAAATTGGGCTTTTATTTGCCAGAGAAAATTACATTGCCTGCCTTTTACCAAAGTTTATCATTTCAACCACAGTTTGTTTATTTTAATAACTTCTGTTAATTTGTTAGCATCTATGTCAGTTAATTCAAGTATGTTAGCTCTTGATGAAAAGAAAGCTGGTGTTGGAATTGCTGCCTTCTGTTTAATGTTACATCCAGAAAGCATCTGGATTCTAAAACTCACTCCTAAGGAGAACTCTCATTCCAGCTCTTACAGTGTCAGTTCCCTTTTGAATGTGCTTTAACTTTATCCTCTCCTCTTTTTCTGCCTTGCCTCCATCTCATAATTTCTCTCTAAATTTTTTCAGTTTGTTGTACTGTGCTGTGTAGTCATCTCTGCTGCATTTTTCTGTTGTTAGAGACAGAAACTGAATTAAACAAAAGCTGGCATATTTTTATCTGTTGTTTCAGCATGTGTAGGTTGGTTTGGACAGATTTTTATTTGTTTCTTTTAAGAAAAACTGAGATATCAGGAATTGTTCATCCAAACAAAGCAGAAGTCTTTAAGCTGTTGCCATTATTTGACCCTAGCAACAGTGACACTTTAGATTTTTAAGAACTTGGCACTTGCAACTGAAATATTTGCTAATAGGATTTGCAATGTGTAAGAAATTGTGCATGATTTTATTTTGTGGGTTTTGTGAATTGAACAAAATGGTGTTTTTTCCAAGTCTGAGAAGTTTTTTCTCCAACTTTGTTCTTAGTTGTAAATTAAAGCCACTAATATTTGCAGTGCAAAATTAAGTTTACTCCTAGGATCTAATTTGTTTGCTTTATCATAATAAGGTACTTCACTAATTTATCTCTCCCAGCAGATGCTTGTAATGATTTACTTTAAATGCTCAATTTCTTTTGCAAATAGCAGTAATGCTTTTTAATGAACTGCTTTTTCTGTTCTGAGTTGCTTAGATTTAAGAAAAACAGACCAAATCCTTTCACATCTTAAACAAAACTTTGTAGTACTGTAATTGTTCCAGTCCTTTTGTGTGGTTCCCCACTTTGTGTGTGCTTTTTGATCATGAGGTTGAAACTAAAAGGGGAGCAGGGTTGGTTCTGAATCCTGTTTGTGCATGGAACACTTACCCAAGGATTAGAAAGGACCCAGGCTGGCAGCTTTCACTCCAGTTTTGCTGACATCTAAAGATAATAAGCAGAATTAAGATAGGTCAGTTCTAGTTTCTTCCTGTCTTGGAAGGCTCTTTGAAATCTTTATATATGCATTATTTTAGGAGGAAGTTGAAGGAGTTTCCCAGGTTCAGATCCTGTTGGGTAATTCTGGGCTCTTAATAATTTCATTGTACCCACAGATTTGCGGAGGTCCTTGTTCCTCCTGTAGTGTCACTGTGCAGCTGCTGACTTTGGAATTAATATTAACATGAATAATTCAAGGTATGTTTGTCTTGTCTCCAGTAGCCAAGGATGTGGTACATCCAAATCCACTGCAGTTCTAGAAAATTCCCTGTGCCCTTGGAGGTAACGTGTGACTTTGTGTTACTGGAAACTGCTCCTGTTTGACAACTGAAAATTTGAAGTAGTTCTTGCTTTTTTGGTCTCAAGATGTAAATTTTCTCAATTGTGTAGCTTTACATTTCCAAAATTAGAGTGACAGAATATGTAATGGCTTCCCAGGCTGATCAGCCCTCCTGTTCAGATGGTTCTCTTGTTTGAAGTGTTGGTCCCTTTCTGCAAGGATTTAGCAGAAATGCTGTGATGTTATTTACAGTCCATCACATATTTCTTTGTACAGCCTGGGGATGCACCTGTTCAGTACAGGTAAGCTGTAAACTCCTTTAATCAGGTAAGTAATAAAGTTGTACTCTGAAATTATGATCTTCAGTGCTGTCTGTGATGATTATGCCACTGATAAATTAATACTGAGTTTAAACTTCTGAATCTGTAGAGATTCTGAACACATCTGTAATTGTCTTAAAGCAAGAATTGAGATACTCTTACAAAAGAACCCTGTGGTTAATTTGGGTTTAGCTCTGCAGGATTGCTGCAGTACTTCTAATTTACAACTGAATGTAGGGTAATTGAATTATTCCTATTGTAATCTATGGGTAGAAGTATTTGGATGAAAGATGTGAGTTCTAATACTGGTAAAATCTTTGTCAGGAGGTGGAGAAGGGATCAAGATTGTGGGAAAGAAGTCAGAGACTAAAAAAGAGGTGATGAAAACCAGAATCCTTTAGGCACTGGACTCTGATCCTTGTGGGTCCCTTCCAACTCAACATATTCTGTGCATGGGAGGCTTAGCTGAGGCTTTCTTGGTGGTGTATGTGTCTTATGCCAAGATCAGTTTCTGTTAAACACATATATTACATTTTTACAGCTCTTGTAATGTGAATGATTCATACAAGTAAGTAGGAAAGTTGACTTTGTTTGACAATTTGACTGGCATAAAATCACATAAAGTAAAAATAAGAATATCTAGATTTTTCTTGTTCTAGTTTAGCTTTTTCTGTATGTTTTAAGTTGACTGTATTCCTTTAAACTCTGAAGAGTGTTTTTATTACTATTTTTATTCAGTAGTATGAGACTTCCATGATAACTAACCAGTCTGAAATTACATATTCTTCTGATGCACCTTATTCTTGCTTGTGGTGGCAGCTAAAACAACTTTGACCTTTGCTTTGCCTGGATAAGCTCTTACAGTCTTGTGAGATTTGCTGCTGGTGGTGATGGCAGGTTATTTTCTGAATTTTAGAATCTCTCATGAGTCCTTGGGAGTACCTTGAAGATGGCACTTGGGGTTTGCATGCTGTGCTTTCCTTCTCCATGCACTTGTGGTGGTGTTTTTCTTCTGCTTTGCATTTACTAAATCTCTTTCCTGTCTTTAATTGCTTGTGGCTCATTTCTCTGGGATATGATGGGCCCTGTAGTTAAAGAATGCTGCAGTTCAGCAGGCCTAAAACCAGAAGCAGTTTTGGGTGTTGGCATGGCTGTGGCAGTGCCAGTTCCACATTCTGTGTTTTTTCTTGTTTATCTTAGAGGTATCTTCCAGTAGCAAACAGGGCAGCATATTGCTGGCACACATGTGCACAGGCTTTTAAATGCCTTTAAAATAACTTAAATATTTAAACTGAGCTATAGCATGTTAGCATTCTAAAATTTGGCTTCAACTGTTGCTTGTACAAGTGAAAGGTGTAAGAACTATTTTAAATAGCTCTGAAGAAAATCTAATTTAAATCAGCCAGTTGTGGTTAGTAGAGTGTCCTTTGCTAATTCTCCTACCGTGGTGGATATTCTGATTTCATTTTCAGCATTGACAGTTCAGAGTTAGCAATTCAGCTCTGCTAAATACAACTAAATATTGGATTTACTCTTAGATTTCGAGTGTTTTGAGTAGCTAGAAGTAACTTGACAAGTGAGAAATTAATTCAGCTGTTTCGACAAAGTGCAATTTCCATGGCTCTTAATTAATTTGATATATAAAACTTTAGACCAAAGTTTACCTCAAAAGGTGAAGGTTTTAGCAAGGCATTGGTGATTTCCTATATATAGTTTGCCAGTATTGCAGGAACTCTGAGTTGTTGTTTTCTAGGGTTTTTTTTTTTAAACAGGTGACAGTTTTTGAAGTTCTTGTAGTACTCAAAATACACTCTAAGAAAGAACTGCAGCTGTATCTTAAGCCCTCAGGAAGGCATTGATCCCAAAAAACAAGATTGTCTAAAAAAAAATCCGTAACTACTTTGGTACCATTTTTTAAAGGGAAATACAAACATTACAGACAGTCTGACCTCCCTGTGGAGGATAATGCAGGGAAGAAGGGAGATTATGCATTGATGGTTTTAAAAAGGAGACTTTGTGTCTCCTTAGTGTCTTGACACTTAGACATAAAACAGCGTCCTTGATTGCTTTCCTCCCCCCTCAATTGTGTGTTTTGTCACCTAGGCCTTGCTAAAGGGGACAGCTCTGACTGCCTTGTGGCCTGCTGGGAGCTCTGTTCCTGGTTCTTCCCACCTGCTGTGTCCCATCCTGAGAGCTTTCCACAGGGATACATGAAACCTGAGCCCATGTTGTTTCTCCCTGCTGCTCCAGCAGGTCTGTAGGGCAGAAGGGCTGTTCAGGTGCTTTGATCCCCCTGCCTTGATGGTCCCCAGGAGGTGCCAGGGCAGGACCCTGTGCCAGCTGCAGCAGCTCAGCTGCCCTCGCCATGGGTGAAGTGATGCTGTAGGGTACAAGCAGGCTCCAATCATTTCCTTACCTTCTGAGTTTTACAAGTGGCTGAATTAGCCTGCAAGGTGTTCACAAAAAGCCTTGACTTTCTTCTTAATATGAGTGCCTACCCTTTTTAGCCTTCTGCTTTACTTCAGCTGTCACTAATGCAAACTAACCCTGCTAACTGCAGCTTGGTGTGGGGCTTGAGGGGGTGAAGGGAGCATGGAGAGTCAGCCTTTGCCAGTGGGGCAAAAGATTTCTGCTCCAAAATAGTTCAGGATGCAGTGCCCAATTCAATGCATGTGGGGTGTCTGTAGACAAGATGTTCAATCTGTCTGATAGAGAGCTCAGCTATACTCAGTAAACAAGAGGAATGAATATGGTTTGCCTAAAATAGCTTTTCAGTCAAGGCCTTGGCAGGAATTAATTTTCAACATTAATAGGGTGATGTGTTGCGCTTTTCATTTTGATTTCTCCCAGCATTTTCCTTTATGGTCCATCATTAGATATTGATCAGTTGAAGCTCATTTTGAGACTCGTTGGAACCCCAGGGCCTGAGCTTTTGAAGAAAATCTCCTCAGAGTCTGTGAGTTTACACTTTGATTGTAATATCTGCCCTTTGAGAAGTCCCCAGTTTGTGTGTTGTTCTCCTGTAGTCTCTCTGTAGAATGTGTTGGGATTTATTTTCTGTTATTTTTCTTCCTTTGTAATTCTTTGCTCTTGGATGGCTTTAAGTTTTTATGCTTTGTGTATCTGATCTTTATTCCTCTTATCTCTGCCCATGGTATGATTTCATCCTTTCATATTCTCATTTTACTGCTTCGTGACTTTTCTCTCAGTTTGTGGGTTTATGCTTTGTGATCTATTGTATGATCAGGTGTTACTGGGGAAGTATTTTTCACAGCTAAGAGCTTGAGGCTTGTCTCAGTTATTATTTCTCCAGATTGCATACCCAGGCATCTTTCTAAATAGGAGCAGGTGTGTTATCCTCTAAACACACACAGACCCTTCTGTAGTGTGATTAATTTCTGAAACGCTGCTGCCACTACCTTTGTTTTTGTAGAATAAAATGCCTTTTAGGTGCTGTTCTGTAGCAGCTGTTGCAGGGCACACAGAGTCTGCTGAGCACAGAACTACTTGTGCTATGGAGGATGTTGCTGTTTGGAGCCCTTTTACCAAGGGAACAGCAAAAAGGCTTCCTGCAGTCCCCATTTGGGAGGGTGATCTCTAGTACAGCACAGCAAGTAGCTGAAAATAATCTTGAACTGTGAATTTGTGCAAAGACAGTGTGAAATGGCCTTTAATTCTACCTGTTCCTGAAGGTGGAGTGAATAAATCAGTGCCAGGGATTAGCAGGTGAATGCTCATTGAGCACTGAGGTCACTGCTGTTGGGGAGGAGCAGCAGAGGATCAGAGCTGTGGAAAGTGGTGATAAGATTATGCTGTGCTGCAGCTTAATGTTCTTGTAACAGTGACTGTAAATACAAATGTGAGATTAGCCTTGAATAACACCTGCTGAAGGTAGATGTGCAGTGCAAATTGGGATAAATTGGGCAACTTGCTGCATGTTCCACCTTTGGAGAGGTTAGAGCTGAATAACCCAGACTGACTTGGTTGCCCTGTGAACTGACCCTAAGGCTACTCTGGTGTTTGAAGTACAGTGATTAGCAAGAGAGAGAAGATGGAAGGTTGACTAAATTAAGCAAAAGATGAATTTGCATATGTAAGTTGAAGTGGGTCTTTTTTAAACTGTTATTGCACATTAAAAATAATAATTGCTCTTATCCAGGTCTGAAACAAGAGTCTGTTAAAAAAAAAGCAGTAAAATACTGTTTCTACTCTTTTACTCTTTTTTTTTTTTTCCATTGTGTGGGGAGAGCAAAACTCTTAAGTGTTTGATGGTTTTTAGTGTGTCACTATAACAAATTCTGGTTTTCTGCTGCATTACTTTACTTACTCTCACTTTCCCTGTTCACTGATAATGAACTGATAATGCTAACTCTGTTTTATGCAATGCTAATGTTTTGCTAATTTTGCATTTAATGCCTTCTGTCACCCAGCCCTGGTGACAGCACTCAGAGCTGTTCAGAAGATGTCAGTTGTGAGCCAGTTTCACTTTGCACCACAAAAAACTTAAGCACTTTCTATGCAGCAAGAAAAAAAAGCTGTTAACCAGTGCAGAGGGTACAGTTCTTGTTTCTGTTTTAATTTTTGTCCATTTTCCTGAAGCTGTCAGTAGCTGCACAGCACAGGGAAAATGTTGTGGAGTAGCCTCAGCCAAAGGAAACTTCTACTCTGATGGCTTAAAACTTCTGCTGGGAAATGTGAACACAACCTTGTTGTAGTGTAATGCTACTTCCTGAGGACAGAAATACTTTCTGTACTGGCAGTTACCAACTGAGCAGTGATTCTCCATTGCTTTAAGTGTTCACTCTTGTAATTGCTGAACATTTCACAAGTAGTTGAAAAAATTAGTGGACCCTGCCTGTATGGCTTTTGCCTTGTGGTTTGCAGAAGAGATGCTTTTGTGTGCAACTGTTTTCTGTTTGAAATGGTTTTTGCACTGTTTTTAACAAAGCCCTTGACGAGGCACTTAAGATATTAACCAGCTTCAGCAGATCATGCGTCTGACGGGAACGCCCCCTGCATATCTCATTAACAGGATGCCCAGCCACGAGGTGAGATCTGAGCAGATGAAGGGGGTTTGCAGGGCAGGGCTTCACTCAGAGTGTTCACCACTTCTGGAAATTAAATGCTTGCATGTGGCATGGGGTGGGCAATTAACTACCTGCTCTTCTGCAAGATTTTTGTACTAAATGAAGATGTGAGATTTGGACTGTGCGTGCTCAACCACAGACTTGTGAGCCTCAGGAGAGCCTGGCTGTGAGTTGGTTTTGCATTGTGTGCTGTGTTGTGCAGCTCAGCAAAGCACAGCAGGCTGCACCCAGCCTTGCTGGGACACCAGGGAGTCAGCTCTTCCTTCACCTCTCTGCTTTCCAGTCTTACTTTACCACAAGTAATGTCAGCTCTTCCCCTGTCTTGAGTGCCTTAGTTAGGACAGGATAATGCTGATGTGCTCAGTGTCAGAGTAAGCAAGGAGACAGGCCATAATAACCAGTGCTTCAGGATAGTTGAATGGTCTTTCTGGCTGGATATTGTCTGATACTTCAACAGAGCATTTATTTCCACAGGCAAGAAACTACATCCAGTCTTTGTCTTACATGCCGAAAATGAACTTTGAAAATGTGTTTATTGGTGCCAATCCCCTGGGTAAGATTTGTTTATTAAATTTTCCTGAAACTGAAGCTAGCATGTGCTGGGACACAGAGATTCCCAAAGCTTTGTTCTGACTGCAGCAGTAGTGCAGAACAAGGTTGTATTTATGAAGGATGTGCGGGCTGAGGGTGTAAGAGGAAGAAAATGGTGGGTCCTGAGAAACTACAGATTCCTCATATCTGTTGGGCTTTTCGAAGCTTTACATTTCAGAGTAGAGTCACACAGCTCATGTGAGAAATCCTCTCTGTCTGGTGCTCTTTGCAGCCGTGGACTTGCTGGAGAAGATGCTGGTCCTGGACACGGACAAACGCATCACGGCTGCAGAGGCGCTGGCCCACGCCTACTTTGCCCAGTACCATGACCCAGATGATGAACCCGTGGCAGACCCCTATGACCAGTCCTTTGAAAGCAGAGAACTTGAGATTGAAGAATGGAAAAGTGAGTCTGGGGGAGAGGAGAGCCAGTCAGCTTCTCTTGTGGTTGTAGAATCATAGAATAGCCTGAGTTGGAAGGGACCCACAGGGGTCATGGAGTCCAACCCCTGGCCCTGCACAGACACCCCAACAATCCCACCCTGTACTTCCCTGAGAGTATTGTCCAGATTCTGGAGCTCTGGCAGCCCTGGGGCCGTGCCCATTCCCTGGGGAGCCTGGGCAGTGCCCAGCACCCTCTGGGGGAAGAACCTTTCCCTGATACCCAACCTAAACTCCCCTGGCACAGCTGCAACCTCTCCCTTGGGTCCTGTCCCTGCTCCCAGAGAGCAGAGATTGGAGCTGGCCCCTCTCTGACCTTGATGAGTCTTCCCTGAGTCTTCTCTCCATCCTTTGAGCTGAGGTTCAACTAAGCCATGGTTAGAGGCACAAAAGAAAGTGGCAGGAATGTGGGCATCCTGTTGATCCTGAGGTCCTTGCACTGAGTGAATCTACCACATGCTGTGCACATATTTAGCATAGTCCCTGGTAACTAATTACTACTAGAAGCATACAAACATATCTTTGTTTTCAAACTTACTCACACCTCCTCAACGCTCTGGAAGTATCTTTTATTGTATATGTTAGTCTCTGAGAGTGGTGTAACCATTCTTTCCTTCTTTGTCTTAATTAAACAATACTTTTTGTTTAAAATAGTGTTAGAACTTTTGAGATTGGTGAAGGTTTTTTTTGCATGAAGGTGTGTCTGGTAGTGCTATCATAGTCCTGCTGCTAAGTTTCTGTCCCACTTTTCCCCCCCCAGGCCTGACTTATGATGAAGTAATCAGCTTTGTGCCACCCCCGCTTGACCAAGAGGAGATGGAGTCCTGAGAAACTGCTCTCTTCTGTTTGTTCCACTTCACTGTGAAGGGAAGGCCTTTTCATAGGGACTCTCCAATTATCGTTCAAGTGCCTCATCACAACAATATTCTCCTTAGTGGAGGGGTTTTGTGTGTGTTGAACTGGGGAGGGAGGGGGGAGGGAGGAAAGCTGAGTCTATGTAAACATGCTGCATGCTCTTGTATTCTGTGTACAGCCTGGGGCAAGCCTCTGGAGACCTGTTCTGACTGCACTTAGTTCTTCCAGAGTAACAGTGCACCACCAGTTTGCACTGCTGGGGCAAAGTGGGCAAGGTGACAGTTGAAGGTTTGGTTGCAATCATTGCCATTTATCAATTCTCCTACAACTGAGTAACCTCAAAATAATGAAAGTTGGTTTATAGGCTTAGAGGGTCCTCTGTTCTCTTCGGAGTGAAGGTGGGGTTGAGGGAAGTCCTTGTTCAATGCCAGGTGTCTGATTTACATCCAGATCTTCCTGGTACAGCAGAGTGTGGAGGCCTTCCAGGGTCTGGTTCTTGGAACATGGAAAGATGTTGTTTGAAACTGTAAATATGTTTGTGCCTTAAATGAATGGGGAGAGAGGGGAAAGGAAGTCTGGGGTGGAAATCTGACCCACTGTTCTTGAGGGTGAAGGCTCCCAGGTAGCCAGGCATGAACTCAATGTAATTGGGAAGTAACTTCGAGGCAACAACTTCAACCCCTGGATTGGGTATTCCTGTGTTTTCCCTTTCCTCCACCTCTTGTTCTGAGACTTCTCAGCATTATCTCCCAGGAGACAGAGGTTGGAGAAGATCCTTGCTAGCCACACATTTGTGTATTCTGTTCCTTATAAGGTGGTGTGTTTTTGCATGTTGTAGCTGTATGTGCATGTAGAGCTGCTTGATTTTTGTCCTTACTTTTTGGGGATGGCACTGGGGGCAGTTCAATCGTCAGTGAAATGTTTACTGAGTACCTCAGGCAGTGCCATAAAATCACAGCACCCTTCCTCCTGTGCTGCAGCTCCTTGTGAAATTCCTGCCATTCTAGAGGCTCCAGTGAGGGAAGGATGTCATATCCAGCACAGAGAAACATGCACCTTTTCCTTTGTTCTGACCTTCTCTTGCAGAGGAGGAGAGCTTGGGCTGGAGGGTTTCTTGTGAGATCAAAAATGTAAAAAATGTTCTTTAAAGAAATGACTATAGTATCTTGTGCCAGAACTTAAGTTATTTCCTGAAAAGATTTTTTTTAGAAGTATTGGAATCCAAAGCAAAGAAATAAGCATGCATAAACACACAATCACCCTTTCACTGTCTATATCTATAAATACAAATATTTATATACATAAAACTAACATTTACTAGAAGGTTTTTTTTATCCTCTCACATAAGAGCTTCTTGGCTATTTCTTAGCAGGTTGATCTCTGCCTGAGGAAACATGAGAAGGGAGTATGTTTGCATACAAACATGGTTCAAATATTTTGTATTTTCCAGGACTCTGCATGAGTGAAGTGCCCAGAGTTAGAGACTGGCAGGAGGGAGGTTTCTCAGCATGTTTTTGTGTTCCATCTGTAGGTGGGGAGCTCAGCAGCCCAATTTTAGGGCTTCTGGAGGAAACATTTTTAGACTTTAATTTGTTGCAGGCATCCTGTGTGGGCAATGTACCCGTGTATGTGAGGAGAAAGGCTTTTGCAGTATTTTGTATTCTTGTTACCTGTGGGGCAGAGAGTGTTTTTGTAGTGTTTTTGCCCCATGTTTGAAGAGGCAGCACAAAGGGATGGGATGTGGATGACAAAGCCATTGATTCTTCCCAGGCTACTTCCCAGCAATCTCTTCAGGCCAAATGTTTAATAAAGGTCTGGGCTGAGATGAAGAGAGCAGCTCTAGGATAAAAGTTGTGCTCTAGGATAAAACTCTCCACAGCCCAACAAAATCAAGACAAAAACCTTCCCTTTTCTGCTGGGCCAGCAGTCTGGGTATTCAGATGAAAATGTAGATATACTATGTAAACCTACAGCAAGATTATTTTTATCAGCCATTTTATGTGTAGATGCTACAGTGTGATTTCATGCGGAAATATTGCTAAAGATTTTTAAAAACTATCGGTGTTGTGTGTGTGGGTGTGTCTGTGTGTGTGTGAATGGTTCATTGGAGTCTGTCCTCTGAGGGAGCCCTGGGGCACAAACTCCCTGCTGCCAGTGCCCTGCTGCTCAGCTGCCTGGGCAGGAGCTGCACCCAGAAGATGAGATCTGCTATTTTGTTCCTATCCATGGATTTTGCTGTAATTGGTTATGCCAGATAAGATGTCACAATACCACTGGTTAAAAATAAAATCTATTTTTCAGATTTACTGCACTGCTGGTACTTGGAAACCTCCTGAAGTGTTGAGTTTGAGCATGGTGTGAATGTGTTGTGGGGGATCCTGGGTGTGATGGCCGGGGTGGGGGACAAGGCCATGCCTTGGTGGCTGACTCTGCTGCCATGGGGCTTCCTGTCCTTGTTTGTCCCATGTGAGCTCTTTGCTACAAAAATAATTTGATTGTGACTCTGATTACTGGACACAGAACACCCCCATCCCCATCCCCCAGCTTTTATTTTCTGTTTAGTGCAGGGAAGCACTAATTCAACACAAAGAGAACATCCTGCTGCTTACCTGGCCCTGGGACCCTCCCCCAGCAGGACTGGGTTGTGCTTGTTTGCCATTTAAAAGTGATTTCTTTTTTTTCCCCTTCAGCTGCCCTCTAGTTGGTGGTGCAAAGATCACCACAGTGGAGCTTTTCCAACTCCTCTTGTCTCTCAGTGTCACTCCCTCAGAAGAACTTGGGTTCACCAGAGCTGTTCTTCACACTAACACAGCCCACAATCACTGAAGTTCTAGGCCTTGATGAACCAAGGGAGGTGCTGCTGGTCCCGGTCAGGCAGTTGATCCCCACTCCCACAGCAGCTGATTTGAGCAAATAACAAAGAACAGTGCTGGGGGGAGGGTTCTCTCAGCTCTGTGAGCCTTCCTCTTCACTTGGCTGGCTTGAGGGTAGGGGGGAAAAAAAGCCTAAACAGGAGCAGTCATGTGTTGGTTTCTGGGAGAAAAAATAATCCCAAACACCCAAGACTTACAATTCCAGAATGTGCTCAGTTACACTATATCCTGATCAGCAAGAAAAATACTAGAATCAGTGAGAATTGAACTGGGGAAAAAGTATAAACTACCTCTATAAAACCAAATTACTTGACTCATGAAGCTTAACAGTCAGTGTGCAGCTCTTGCAAATTATTGTCCAGCTGTGCTGCAGTCGGTGATGGGGCTGTCACAGGTGTGAACAACATGCTGGGAGTGTGGGTAGGCCCACGATGAAATGTTTATTACTAGAAGGGAAGCATGGTCAAAATTATAGCCCTGACTGTCACCCCCAGCTGCCCGGTAGAGAGTGCCTGGAGAAGGATTTTTGGGTCATGCCACCACTTCTTTTTGTGGACTTGGCAGAGTTGGGCTCACAGTAAGACTTGATCTTGAAGGTCTTTTCCAGCCTCAAGGTTTCCATGATTCTAAAGTTCCCCGTTTGATTTTGTCACCGAAGATAACTCATCTTTCCACAGCCCAGACATGCCCCAGTTATGCAGGACTCCCTAATTGGGTGCTGATTGCCTGCATGTGCACAAGCAGCTGAGCAAGGGTTGTGTTCATCAAATAACCCAGGAGTTACACGTCTGCTTAAGGACCAGGAGGTTTTGCTGTGCCACCTCTTGCTCACAGGTGTATTTATAGACCCAGCCAAGCCGTGGTTTATTTCCCAGCTGTGCTGCTGCTGCAGCCAGGGCTGATCTACACAGATAGGGCCGTAGTGCCTTGTCCTGGGTTTGTGTTTCATGAACAGCAGGCTCTACTGGGGTTGTGTGAAGAGCATAAGGGCCAATGCCGTGGTTGCAATAAAGCAGGCACAGTGATTTCCTCCTGCCCCCCCAGATTGTGTTTTTTCTGTGGGGACACTTTGCAGGTGACCTGTGTGAAAGGGGCAGAGGCTCTGGGCAGGGTGGAGGGGGGGTAGGGTAGAACACTGTGCAAGCAGCTGGGCTGGCTTGGTAAGGCTCGGCTTAGTCACTTCCTTTGGGGAGTGGGGAGGATGCACCTCCTGTGTGGGAGCCCCACCTGAGCCTCCTAATGCTGGAGTGAAATGTTGAGGTGCTCTCTGCTTACCAGGAATGGACCTGCTCGTGGGCTGGGTTTACTGGTCTGGCTGGTCACAGCAGTGAACGTGGGCTTTGTTTTGTCCAAGAAGGCCCAGGAAGGGGTTGGAGCTGCTACCGGAGATGAAACCGCACCCAGCAAGGCCTGGGATGTTCCTACGTCCCAGCTGCTCCTGAACCTCCTCGCAGCAGTCACTGGGAGAACCTCCGCCTGCTTTCAGCACCTCCCCACCCTGCGGGGAAGCCAGGCTTGGGAGAAAATCGCCATCGCTGTGACCCTGCGGTGTCCTTTGTCACGAGCCTGGAGCTGTCCATCGACTTTGAAAGAAGGGTGTCCCTGCGTGTGTGACGCGGTGCTGTGGCTTGTCCCTCGGATTCCCCGGCTCGACAAGTCCTTACTCATCCCCTTGTTTGGAGGAGGGATCTCATGAGCCCCTCTCCGAGCCGTGTGAGGATATTTCCCGGCTGATGGAGCAGCAGAGCGGGAGCTGTGGCTGACAGGGGCTCCCAGAGGCGTGCCCGAGCGGGGCCGGGTGCTCCCCTCCTGCAGCAGAGCCCAGAGGCACCTGTACAACAGCGAGGCGTGTCAGGAAACCTGATGCCTCACCTCTGCCAATGTGGAGGCGGAGGGAGGAGGGCCCAAAGACATGTCCCTTCACGCTCGCAACAGCTGAAAACAGAGAAGGAAACTTGCTAGAGCCTTTTTTTACCAGCGCAGGAAGCCTCCCTGTCCCGCTCTCACCCCAGGAGCCCTCCCGTCCTCCACTACTCTGGGGGGGTGGCTGTCCCACACCCGTCGGGCGATGAACATCGCAAGGAGAAGAGGCTTTTACAGACAGGAGGTGAACAACACGCTCTGGGAGCTGCCCAGGAGATACACATCCCTGCACCCGCTGGGGTCCGGGGCCTACGGCTCGGTGTGGTGAGTGGGGTCCTGCTCGCAGCGCCCGCGGCAGCGCGGGGCGGGCTGGGGGTGTCGGAAGTTCCGTGCCGGGGGGGAAACGAGGAGGTGCTTGGCAGCACCCCTCCATTAAGGAAGGACATTTGCATGTGTGATGGAGGCAGGCTGTCTCCTGCTCCAGCGCAGGGCTGGAGGCTCGCTCGAAGAAAATGTTTTGTTCAGCCCGGGTGGGCAGGGCAGGGGTGCCGGGGCAGCCTGGAGCGTCACCTCGGCACCGGGGTCAGGCAGATTTTGAGCTGCTTTGGACTCGAGCTTGCGGTACAGTTCCTCTCTGGCAGGAGAGGCGGGGGAATACCTGGGTGTCTGGGAGAGATCTGTAGGTGATTACAGAGGTGGGAGCTGGAACAGGCTGTCCTTGCTGCTCAGTCCCAGGCAGCTGATGCTGGGCTGCCTGGGGGAAGCAGCTGGACAATACAACCCCCACCCTGATGCTGTTTCCAGCTTGAAGTCATAAAGTGGATAGAAATTATTGTAAACCAGGATCAGTAACAGGCTGGGACTTCCTTCATGGCTGATGATAATCCCCAGCCTACAAGAGAGCAGCAGGAGCTGCTGTTAATTATTCAGCTGGGCAAAGGTGCCTGAAGCAAGAGCGAGCACAAGTCAGACATTGCTGGGTTTACACTGACGAACCAGAGATGGGCAACTCTGAAAGGTTAAATATTAAACAGTCCATTGATAGTATCTGAACAGAGCCCTTATTTCATAACATGCTGAGCTAAAAATAATTAAAAAAAAAGGTGTGTCTGTTTTCATAGGTGTTGAGCAAAGTCTGGCCTGCCACTGGCACTAATCCTGAAACCCTGGTGCCCAGGTTTTGTCCTTTCCCCCAGCTTCCAATTTACAGAGGGGCGCCCACTTGGCTGCCCAGGTGTGTTTATACTTCTTAGATTCTTAAATAAGTCCTGCAAAATCAGGCAAGATTAGACTTGACTTTTAATTTATATTTGTACAGTGTTCCTTGATTTTTATCACTGAGAAAATCAGGAAGAAAAGTAAAGACAGGACCAAAAAAAAAAAAAGGATGAGAGAAATCCTTTCAAAATTTCTTTGCCGACCCCCTCCCCCCCAAAAAAAAACAAACATCAAAAGAAATTTTTACTGGTCCCTGTGAAACTCTCGGCTGCTCTGGAGCTCTCAAGGAGGGAGGGAGAAGAGGGTGTTGAAGCAGCCCGGAGGTCCGTGGTGGTTTTGAATGGACAGAGCTCAGCAGGGAGGGCTCGGTGCCGATTCCTGTACAAAGCTGAGGCAGAAAGTGTGGAGTTAGGATTTGCTGTCCTCTGCTGGGAATTGCTGGGAAACTTTCCTATTGCAGCGTTCTGCAGCAGCGGCTTTTACACCTTCTTGAGCAGCCGAGAAAGTAACTTGGGAGGAACAGCAAAGGCTCGTTTCTCCCCTTATTAATTTGCCAAAATCTGCGGTGATTTAGCTTCCAGCTGAATGTAATTGTGAAAGAAGACTCTTCGGACCCCTCCAGCGCTGGTCTTGCCGATCTCTGCTAGCCAAGGCAGGGACACAGCTCTGCCTACCCGAGGTCACCCCAAACTGCCTCTGTTCACTAAATCAGTGCTGGGGAGAACACGGTGGCATCTCCCAGCTGCACCGCCTCAATTGGCTCTGGGCTGTGATTATGGCAAGGCTGCAGCCAGTGCTGTCTGTGCTGTGCAGGCTGAAGCTCCACCAGCAGCTCTCCCGTGCTGGCTCCTGGGGTTAGATGCTCTGTAGGTCGGCAGCTGGGAGAGCAGGTAAGAACATGCACCCTCAGACTGGGAAATCTGCCTTGGATTTTGCAGTTTGGCTCCCTGGTCAGAGTTCCTTCCTCTTATTTTCCTGGCTCCTCCAAAAACTTTGCACAGTGCTGTCCCCTCTGCTGACATCTGCTGAAGTCCTGAACTGAGACAAAACCTCACTGAGAGTCTTCCTCTGATGCCCTGCAGCATCTTCAGTGCTTCAGCTGCTTTGTGTAGCTGTTTCTGCACTTCCTTTGCTTCTCCTGACTCGGTATGTGCTAGTCCAAGGCTGGAGGATGCAGCTAGAAGCCATGGGATTGAACATGATGATTTACAGCTCTTCCATTCCCATGGAAGTGGTGGGAACTGCTCTGGGAATCCACAGTGGGATTTGGCAGGGAAAGCCCTTTTTTTCATTTGTTTGCCTCTTGGGAGGGGTCAAGGAGAGGCTGAGACACACCTGGAAAACACCACTGAGAATCCTGAATGACAGCTGCCTGTCTGAGGACCTCCCTTCCCAGCTGGAACGTGGAGCCTCCTTTGCAATCCGAGCAGGGAGCCTCCAGAGGAAGAGGAACTGTCACAGAATTGCCGTGTCCAGCTGCAAACTGCAAATGTGACCAGCAGGAATAACACAGCGTGTCTGTGGCAGTGGCTGCTGGGCTCTGTTTTCATCAGCTTTAGAGAAGAGTCTCCTTTTCAGCCAGACCTGCTCTTACACAGAAGCAAATGTGTAGCACCAAGGATTCTGAACACAGCAGAATGAATTGCAGCAGCATTTTCAACATGTGGCATCCACTGTCTTTGCTCCAGAATCCAGTGAAGGCAGCTGGCCTGCCCTAAAATACAATAACCTCTGAGCAGATGGCAAAGCAGAAATTTCTGTATCTTTATTCCCTTATCTCCATGCATTAGGGAAGGAGAAGGCAGAGTTAGAACTAATTCTGACCTTTAACCATTTGTTTTCCTTTTCTCACAGCTCTGCCTCCAGCTTGTTTCTGCAGGTTAAAGGGAATAAAGATGAGCCACTCATGCTTTCCTTGGTGTCCCACCTTTGCTGCCCAAAGCCCCACAGGGTAACATCTCTGTGTGCAGAGCTCCACTGAGCTCCTCAAAGGGCCTTTCTCTGCTGTCCTTCTGCGAGCACAGGAATTAACTCTTCTCTAGGAGATGACCTTTGGGGTTGCAGAATCTGTTCAAACACACTGCTGACATCAGAATGGTTTTTTATTTGCCTTCTGCAGTTCAGCCATAGACAAGAAGACGGGGGAGAAAGTGGCCATCAAGAAGCTCTGCCGGCCATTCCAGTCGGAGATCTTTGCCAAGAGAGCTTACAGAGAGCTGATGCTGTTGAAGCACATGCAACATGAGAATGTAAGTGCTCGTTTCTCCCTTCCTGCTGACACAAGGGGTGTTTCCTTGCCACCTGTGAGCAGGTCCTTTTTGGTGGCATCACCTCTGTTTTAATTGACTTTTGGTGTGTGCAGGCGGTCTCGGGGTTTACCTGTGACCTGTTTGCTGTGCCCAGGCTGAAACAGGTGTGTAATGGGTGAGCCCAGGTATTTGTCAGAGGGAAAACATTTGTGCAGCAGCAGTGAGGATTCCTCAGATGGAATTCTCTGTGTCCACCTACATGCATGTGCCAGTGGAGAGCTGATGAGTAGCATGTGCACAGCAAATACTTTCCAGGTTTAAACGTGGGCTTCTCTCCTTCCTCAGGTCATTGGGCTGCTTGATGTCTTCACCTCCACTGCCTCCTACCAGGGATTCCAGGACTTGTAAGTCTGGAGTTGTTTGCTCTGTCTAGACTTAATTATTTTCCAAGAGAGCTGTGTCTTAGCAGCAGTGGAACAGAGAGGGTTGAGGTGCAAAGGGACCAGACCAAAAGCCAGGCATCCCCAAATAATGCAGAGAAACAGAGGCACACACCCAGCACACATAAACAGATCCCATCCCTGCTCACAGGTGGGACACCACAGCATGCACAGACCAACCTGTGCAATGAGGCTGTGCTACATTCCATGGTGCATCACATTTAGGGTGATCCATGCACTGTGTGACTGCTGAGCTAAGAGGCTGCACTCAGAACAGGAGAAGTATTGTTCATCAGGCTTCAGGGCAATTAGAATTTGAAAGATCTCCTTTTCCTCTTGATTCTGGCTCTTCTTAATTATTTTTTTGACATTTTCCCTCCGTGTTCATGGTCAGGTTGGACAAGTCATTTTCCCTTCCCCATCGCTGCAGATGAGCAGTGTGTGCCTGGGTTTGGGAGTTTGGCTGATGGCTCAGTGTTTAGCAGCCTGCAAGAAGAGCATTTGAAGGTTCTCAAAGCAGTTCCTGCAGGAAGACCATCCATTAATTAGCAGCCTCAGCAGGCAGATACTGAAGGAAGCTGGATGTTGTCTTCTGAGGCAGGGCTGGAGAACATTACAATGACAAATTTGGAAGCCAGTGCAGCTGCTTTGCTGTGTAAGAGGTTTCAGCTTCTGGATGGCGAAAGGTTGTCCAAAATTGAACTTCACTTAGTAAACTAACTTAGGATCCTGAAGATCCTTGTTCTTACTTGACATGAGGTGTCTGATTTCAAGGGAGGAGAAAGAGCAATTTTCAGAACAGGTTGAAATTCGAGCTTCACTGCAGGCTGTGCTAGTTAGCCAAGAGCACTGTCACAACCACTCTTTGTTACAGTGAGTTACACAGCCAAAAAAACCCAAACCAAGTGAGAACAAGGCTAGCCTGGTCCCCTGCATTTTTTTCTTCTAGACTCAGGGCCTTGTCTTACTGCCTTTTAGCTACCTGGTGATGCCATACATGCGGACAGATTTACAAAAGATCATGGGACATGAATTCAGTGACGAAAAGATCCAGTACCTGGTCTACCAAATGCTGAAAGGGCTGAAGGTAGGTGGGTCTGGAGGAGTTTAGTGACTCCCTGTGTCTCCTCTGTGTGTCACCTCTGGGTTGACCCTAACTAAACTCCCCTCCAATACCATACAGGAAGATGGGGGGAGTTTATGGCATCCCCTCAGAACAGGTCATGGCTGTTGAACCATTCCTGTTCCAGCACACATCAGTAGAATGAGTGCTTGCTTGCATCAGTCAGTCGAGTATCACAGTCATCAGCAGCCATAGATAGGCCTTGTGATGGTTTTTCCATGGCAGCACTTGCTTCTCTCTTTGCCTTGCCCAAACCCTCAGCAAAACTCTACACAGAGAGTGAGAGGCTGGCAGCAGCAGGAGCTTCTGCTGAACCCACAACAGAGGCTCTCAGGGGAGAACTTAGAGGGAATGATTTTCTATTCAGTACCATAAGGGAGGAATAAGTTTCTGTAACTGGCTTTGAGGGGGCTGAAAGCAATCAATGCAAACTCTGGGATGTAGAGACAGAGCTTTACAGCTGCCCTCTCACATCCTTCACCTGGAATCACAGCAGTGGCTTACAGGCATCAGTGAGTTCACCTAAATAACACCTCAGTTCACTGCTATCTTGAGTTTAAATAAAGGGGAGAACAGACAGAAGGTTTGACTGGTGGAGTCAGTTTTTGCAATTTTATGTTTTTGGGCTGAGATTCTTTTTTTGAACACCCAAAATAACCATGTTTTCATGTCATCTGCTGTAACCTTGATGACTTTGATAGTTTGAAGCTGTTGTACTTGCTCTAAGGAACTATTGCTTCATCCCATCTCTTCTCCATGCATCTTCTTTAGACTGGCAGTAGCATTGCAAATACTGTCAGTAATTTGGGGCAGAAATTTTTGTTTTCAAACTGCTGCCCTAGGGACCAGGGACCTGTAAAAGGCTACAGAGGTTTGTTCTCAGCAAGTTCTTGTTTGTAGCTCTCGTTTCTCTGCTGGAGAACAGAAATTTTTGTCTGCTGGTGATCACATTGTGGCTCCTCTTTCTATTGCAGTATATCCATTCAGCTGGCATCGTCCACAGGGTAAGTTCATGTGTGCTCTTACTTTGATTTTTGTCTGTTTGAGAAACACAGCATAGTCATGAAATTAAAAAATTCCTAACCATCATTTCACTAATAGCACTCTCTGCTCTGATTTTCCATCCTGTCTGCTCATTTTTCCATCCTACACCCTATATGTGTTTGGATTTGCTAATACCCGAAATGCTGTATTTTCTGATGAGCTGAGAAGCATTTTATGATGCTTTCTGAATTAAAACTGTTTCAGAAAAAAAACCAAATAGCAATCTAAAGCTGTACAGTATAGCAGGTGTGGTGTTAATTCAGTCATTTGCTGAATTGATACTGAACCTGGGGTGTTACAGGACCCCATCAAAGGCAAACAGAAGTTCAACTGAGAGCTTTGTTGATGTGTTGCAACTTGAAACATCCAATTTTTCCGCTCTTGTCTGTTGTAGGACCTGAAGCCAAGTAACCTGGCAGTGAATGAAGACTGTCAGCTGAAGGTAGGTGACAAAGCAGCACTTTGCATCAGCAGCACATCAGCTCGTGGAGGAGCTGCTCTGCCAGCAGGAAGTTGGCACTGTCCTGTTTCCTCTTTCCTCTGGAGCCTCAATTCCAGGCATAGTGTTCCTTGGCAGCTGCAGCAGTGGGAAATACTCCCCTGCTGATGTAACTTGCTGAATCAGGGCACAAGACTTCAAATGAACCTTCTGTCACTGTAATCCTTGTGGTATGGCAGTGTGTAATGACTTCCTGGAGAAATTCAGCACTGCTGAGCAACACTTGCAGTAGGTGAATGATCCCTCAAGGGTAACTGGATTCAACTGCAGTTGCCCTTTGGTCCTCATGGACATTGTGGTTGTGATTCCAGACAAAGTTATTTTCAGGGTTGCTCTGAAGGGTTAGCTTGCAGCTGGCTGGTGTGGTGCTTTAGCATGCATTTTCTGTAATGTATATTTCAGGGAGTGGCTCTGCTTCCCATAAAGGTTGGGTCAAGCTTGTTCATCTTCAGCATTGAGGGAGAGGCCATGCTGTGTCACCTGCAAGGTGTTCTTATAGGAGAGGGTGAGTTGTGGTGACCTGGGAGCATGCCTTCACCACCTGGTTATAGACCAGCTCCAATAAAGCACAGAGACCTTAAGCTTCAAGAGAGGAAGTGACCTTCCAGGGAGCACAAAGCACTGATCCTTCCAGCAGGGTCTTCTTGTGACAACTGGGTCTGCAGCTGGCTTGCAATTTACAGTGGAATTAAGGCATAATAATTCTTTGAACCATCCCTTGGGTGTCTATGGTGTAGCTGGAGCTTTGTTATTATCTGACTGGAGCTACTTCATTGAAGTAGAGTCTCATTTGCCCATAGGATTTCTCTTTTCTCTCCTGCCCTTCCATCTCCTTATTCTTCTTTTGGAACTGCAGATCTTGGATTTTGGCTTGGCCAGACAGGCTGATGCTGAGATGACTGGCTACGTGGTCACACGATGGTACAGAGCCCCAGAAGTCATCCTGAACTGGATGCATTACAACCAGACAGGTGAGCAGCCCTGCCCCAGCAGCATGGCTCTCTGGTGATGAGCCAGGGGATCCTGCTGGGTCAAATCTCACAGAATCATCTGGTTGTTTTTCCTCTTTATCATCAGTGTTCCCTGGAGCAGAGTGGGTCCCAGAAGTGTTGCACAACTCCAAGAGCTGGTGCTTGCAGGAAATGATGAAAGCAGAGATTTTAGCAGCATAGAAAGAACAGAGGAGGGTGGGAGGGAGTGAAATTTAAATCAGTGCATGCTGCGAGCAACAGCAAAAGTGACAGCCCCAGCAAACTCTGCTGCTTTTCTAATCCCTTTTTTAACATTTTTTTCTTCCTTTTTCCCCTCCTTTTTCTCTCTGGACAGTGGATATCTGGTCTATTGGCTGTATCATGGCAGAAATGCTGACTGGGAAAACGCTCTTTAAAGGAAAAGACTGTATCCTTTCAAGCAGAACCTTTTCCATGATGGGAATAATAATTCTTGGTGTGTGTGAAATTCATTTTATGAATGAGGCTACTGAAAAAAACAGGTGTCGGTCTGGTTTATCAGGAGGTAATCACAAGCACCAGTCTTTTTGGTGAGGAAAACAGGGGCTTTAGAAATACCCCTCTGTGGTGGTGGGTGGTGTGGCTCTGCATCAGCAGTTCAACCTTGCATGGCCATAGCTCCATTCCCAAAACTTTGCATATCCTTCCGAGCCTATGGATGTGTGTCCTGGTATAGTTGTGCCAGAAAAATTATCTGTTGATGGAAATGCCATGCCAGGGAGAAAGGCTTGGAGCTCTTTTCACCAGACTAATGAATCTCTGCTTACATAACTGTGATGGGTTTGTACCATGAGCTAGCTGCAGCTCTAGCAGGCTGAGCTGGGGGCAGGAGTGTCCAAGGGTTGCTCCTCAGAGGGTGATCTTTAACACAGCTTGCCAGACCTGGATCAGCTGACCCAGATCCTGAAAGTAACAGGGCATCCAGGAGAGGACTTCTTGGAGAAGCTGGAGGACAAAGCGGTAAGGAAGTTCCCTGTGGGTTTGGGTCCTGGCAGAGGTGTCAGGGGACGAGGTTAACTTGAGTTTGACTTGGGGGAGGTGCTGCCTCTACAGCAGCAGAAGTGCAGCAGCCTCTTCCCCTTGGCAAGGAAGGCACTTCTCTGTGCTGGTGGCACATCTGATGGACCTGGTGCTGTGTTGGGAACTGCTGTGTTTTGCAGGGACTCCCACAGGAGATGCCTGATGCCACAGCAAACCACCAACCTGCTCTGTTCCCCAGCTTGGCTCTTAAAACAGAAGTATTGCTCTGTCTCAACTGATAAAAATAGTTGTTTGTAACGTGCTTCCTGAAATGGGACATCTGGGGTGCTTTGCTCTTGTCTCCATTTACCTTTGCTCATCGGAGCCATGAGACTGAGAGCTGTATTTCAATTGTGCTTTCTTTGCTCTTTCAGGCTAAGAGTTATATCAAGTCCCTCCCTAAAATCCCCAAGAAGGATTTGTCTGTGCTTTTCCCTAAAGCAAATCCTCAGGGTAAGTCATCTCCAGCATTTCTCATGAGTTTTCACAGCTGGAACAGAGGCAAGCTGACTGCCACAGCCCCGACTTTATTTCGTCTTCTTCCCATAATTTCTTGCTACTTCTTTTCCTTGCAGTTTGTGCCCCTGCCCCTCCTCAGGGAAAATATGTATCAATTAAAAGCAGAATTATCTTTTATTTGCATTACAATGGTGATGTTCTGCTGTTCTTGGCCATTTACTACTTTTAAAAAAATATTATTTTTTAAGTACAGTGTAGATCCTGTTTGTTGAATACCTCAATCTAGCAATATTTAACAGACAGCAGATGTGCAATTTTCAGTGTAAGAATTATCTCTTACCAAGGGCTCTCTTCCCAGGTAGGTTAGAGATGAGAGTAAGCAAAACTGAACAGAAGAAAGTCTAAAAATGTTAAAACCAAGTGGGAATGGGGCTGACAGAATAGTCAGCATCTGGGTTTCCTGCCCTCCTCTTTACCAGGAATGTATAGGTTTCTATACAGATTATTCATGTTAAGACTCCTTTGAGATGCCAGGCTCTGAATGAAAGCAAATTATTAAAACTGAAAAATATCTTGAGGTTACTGGCTTACTCCTCACGTTTCTGCAGCCTAATCTGTGCAGCAAGGCTTATTCAAGTCTAATTTGTTATTTCTGCACAATTTAATTTCTCTTGGTAAGAGCTCTCTGAGGCTGCTCTTGGGCAGACTTTGCATCTCCACTGATGGGAGCTCCTTGCTGCCTTGACCAGGTTGAGGAATCTCTTCAATTTTCAGGTCTGGAGATGAAACACTGGAAATACCAGTGCCATCACTTGCAGGGTTCATGCATAGGGTGCCTGTGCTCCCTGGCACCTTGCTTAGCCCTGTTCCCATCCTCTACAGCTGTGGACCTGCTTGACAAGATGTTACAGCTGGATGTGGAAAAGCGCCTTACAGCAACAGAGGCCTTGGCTCACCCCTACTTCGACCAGTTCCGAGATATTGAGGAGGAGACAGAGGCACAACACTCCTATGATGATTCTCTGGAACATGAAAAGCTTTCCATAGAGGAGTGGAAAAGTAAGAAGTGTATTTTCTTTGAGGTTTCTGTGTAGCATGGGACTTTCCTACCCCTCTTTCTGTCCTCTGCAGATGCTGAGTAAGGCTGTGATTGCCTGCTGGTGCCTCAGTGGTTGTGCACACATCTCTCACTTTTATGCTTTCAGCAAAGATCCCTCCAGCTCTTCAGGCAGACTTTTTTTGTCTCTCTCCTTTGTCTCTTTCAGCTGCCACTGAATGCCTTTCTCTGCACATCCAACACTCAAACTTCTGTGTCCTCTGAAATCACACATTCACGGTTATTTTGTTCTGTTTTTCAAGAGCATATTTACAAGGAGATCTTGACCTTCAGTCCCATTGCACGGAAGGATTCAAAGAAGAGAAGTGGGATGTCATTATAGCGCCGGGTGCAGCTGTGGCTGGGACTCAGTTCTCCTTGATGACATGAAATTCATCCCATGCTGCGTTGCTGGTGGCCATTATTTGCCCTGTGGGACCTCTGTGTGCCAACACAAGGATGACACCATGCTGTGGGCACTGGACTTTGTTCTACTAAAGGGGAAGCACCCCCAGACAGTTTTCAACATAAAAGACAAATATATTCTTGTTGAAACTTGAAGTGAGAGAATTTTACCTGGTGGTTTTCTTTTTTCCCCTGTATTTGTCCACGTGAGAGAGGAAGGGTTTCATTCTTTTTCGTTAGTCTTTTCAAATACAAGGTTTAGTACATTAATTACGGATGAAGTAAAGAAAAAAGTAAAATTGACTGGGAAGTGAGTCCTATGCAAAAGGATCAGAAGTACTGAAATTCAGCATAAAAAGGCCTTATCCAATCTCACTCTGTGTCCTGCTTCCCTGCTTCCCTGAATAGTCACAGAGCACTCAGCAGAGCAAGGCTGCTGGGGTGGTGTCAGCTCCAGGGCAGCTCCATGGGATCAGCCTGTGTTCAGAGCAGCTACAAACTCATCCTATACACAGAATTCTGCTCGGATGCTTCCTCTCCAAAGAGCCACTGCCTCTTTTATTTATTTTTTCCCTGCTTGTTTTATTCCCTGGGATTTGATCAGTGCTGTTTCCTCCTCACTGCCAGCAGCAAATGCAGCCCAGGAATTCAAGGCCACCTCCCACAGTGACAGACTGGGTGTCCCAAGCAGCTGCACAAGTTAGTTTGAATATGGATTGGCAGGAAGTTTTCCAGCCTGTGCTGAAACTGGAGTATCTGTAGATGCACAGCTTATCAATACAGGCACTTGGCAGTGCAGTGCTAGGCAGGCACAGCTGCTGCTTGTGATAACACCTTTGGACTGCAACACCTTCTTCCCCATGGTGATCAGCCAATCACTCCAAAGTCTATCCCAAGGGATATGTGCCAAGAGACAAGTGTCTTCTCTGTATCAGAGCTCAGAGACCCCAGGACTAGAGAAAAGTATTGGGGTATGTGACTTCAGTAATACATGCAGTGAGTCTCAACTCCCCCCTCTTCTGTAGCTGCTGACTTGGTTTGGTTTAGCCAGGTTGTTTTTTTCAGTACTCTCTAATTTTCTTCTTAAGTAATGTTCAGTTTTGCTGTACAGACCACAAGTAAGGGAAAACTGCAACATTTCCAGAATTTTCTGAACTGTCTTCTCCACTGGGAACTGGACACAGTGATGTCATGTTTCTTGGCTGTCTCCCTGTTGCAGCTCCTGGCATGCAGCACTCGGGATAACCCTCCAGTGACTGCAGCTTTTTGCTGGATGGTGTTGATGTTTGCCTGCTGTAGCTGCACAGCTGGTCCATGATGATAAGGTGTGGTTCTCTTGGCTCATATCTGTCTGGGCCATGTACAAGCCCTTGGCTTCACTCCCCTCTTAGGCAGGGACAGCGAGCACAGAACTGTTGTGATGTGCCCTCAATTCCCTGGAAATTCAATGTTTTCTTATGCAGCACTCTTTTGTAAAGAGCTAGGCTGGGGATATGCAGTAACGTTCTGCTGACTCTGTCTTGAAAATCACAGCTTGATGAGATTTAGGGTTCATCCTTTCCTCTTGCTAAGGAACAAGCTGCATTCTCCTTGAGTGGCAGAAGGGAGAAGTTCTGGGTGCATCTGTCAAACTGCAGTTGGAATACTGTCCTTTTGAATCTGACCTGGCTGCCACATGCCCTGCATAATCTTGAACAGAGGTTGGAGAGAAGCTCTCTGCAGCTGCCATTTACATCTCAGAGAGCTGCAGATGTTTAGAGCTGCCTGTGCCAGGGTGAAATGAGGCTTGGTGGTTTGCAGGGGAGGGTCATTGTCCAGGTGAGTGCACAGGGAGATGTTTCAGGGCTGTGGGTGAGGCAGGCTGCCCTCCTGACTATATGCAACCCTAGTCATGGAGAGGCAGAAAAGAGTCTTAAAAGCTCAATCTTGTAGAGAAATTTGAGTACATCTATAGAGACCTTTAGAGTAGAGAGCTTTCCTTCAGAAAGTCATTTCTAAAGTCAAAATCATCTGTTAAGGCAAAGAACCCATTCAGACAGAACTCATGGACCACTGTAAATGGGAATGTAATGTATGGTTTTTAGTCATCTCGCTCTCCTTCAAAAGGGGATAGGTAGACTTGAAGTTTTCTGTCTCAGTAATGATGGCTGAGGGAGAAAACATCTTTATGATAAAGGAATGTACTGAGAAGTCTGCTGGTAGTTGAAAAGGGACTTGGATAGCTTTAAAGAATAATTTAAGATGTCCTTTGGGAATTGTGTGTCTGAGCAGAGGACAAGCATGAAGAGGGACATGTGATACAAATAGGTGTGAGAAGAACAGTTGTGAGCATAACTGAGTAGGGTACACAGATTTTGCAATCATCAGTCTCACTTGTTTTAGGGGTAGCACATACAGGCTCTTCAGCATCAGTCTTTCTGCTGAGTATACATCCAGTTTCAGGGCCTGGGTTTCTCAGCAGGTTTACACTTCCCCTGAATGCTCTGAAGTTGCAAGAGCAATCCCAACAGCTGCTGTGTGGGCTCCATGTTCTGGTTTCATTTCTTCATCCACCAACCCCCTATAGTGACAGTACACAGTCCAAAAGCATTACCAAACATCCCAACAAATGTGGGGAGCGGGTGCTCTGTAAGCCCAGGAACCCTGGAGGTGTATGTGTATTTGTTTTTTGTGGTATGTATCACCCAAGAACTGAAAATAGACAGTAAAAATGTAGCAGGTTGGTAATGGAGAGAGATCTGTCTAAGGACCAACCCTCCCACTGCTCCTACGGCACCCGAGGACACGTTTCAATGAGCTGCCAGAAGGGAGAGGTGGGGGGAAATTCTATTGACATTTCCTGAAAGGAGTTTGACAAACACCTGCTTGACAGAGCCAGTGACTCAGGCCAAGGCTGGAATCCTTCAAAATCAGCACAAGAACAAGAGGGGGAGGTGACCCTGACAGATACTGTGAGTCAAAGCAGAAATTACCTCATGCAGAGGTGCAGGCAGTGCCTGTTGGATGACTCACACTGACACATAATTCATGGACATTCCTTTCATGACAAGTACAGTTTACATATTTTAAAATACAAAATCAACTGATAAAAATCCCTCAGCCATGAAGCGGTGCAAAATTCCATAAATCAGGCCAGCCAGAAATATGTTTGCTGTTTGTACTGAGGATGTATGATAAAAATTTACATGGATATATGGATGGAATTTTTGTGCCTCAAATAACATACAGATGTTTAACTTGGAATGCTGTTTGCTTGCTAGTCTTACATTCATTTCTGACTTCCAAGCATCTTTTTTTTTTTTTTTTAATTTGGAAAATAAAGCCTTCAGAAACAATCTTTCTCTGTAAGTTTATTTTGACAGCTAATTAGGTCTGTGAAGTTGCAACTTTATAAGATCTATTTGTTAGGTACTTGCACATGTAAGTGGGAAAGAAAAAGCAGATGAAGCAATGATTATTTTATGTTCTTGAGAGACACCACAAAATTGCCAGGATTTTTAAAGAGAGACAATAGTTTCTGTGTCTTGGATACCACCTAGAAACCTTTCAGTGCACAATTTTGAAAATTTCCACAGCCTCTTAGAAAACTACTTCTTTTATCCTGTAGGAAAAATATCATCTGTTTTCATATTTAACATTTTAGGTAGCAGACTAAAAAAATAACGTTCATGTTTTAAGTATGTGATAATGGGAAAGAAGAAAAACATAGAAAATGATAAACACATCTGAGAACTCTAGTGAGATACTGTACAAAGGATGGCAATACCTTTTCATATTCCCATGTCTTGCTGTTGCCTGAGCAACCAGGGAAAGCGTTCCTAATCCTCTGCATTTTTCCTGTATCATGGGTCAGCAGAGTGTTGGCTGAAAACGTGATTATGGCTGTTTTTCTTTTCACAGCTGAGAGAAACAAGACATGAAAGATTGAATGAAGACCGGAATAGCCAGGAGTAATTTGTTTTTCCCCCCAAAAGGATGGACACTTGCTGCACTAATTGCACTTATCATGGAATCATTCAGGTTGGAAAAAGCCATTAATATCATCGAGTCCAAATCTGCACTGTGAAAATGTCAGAGTTTCCAGGTGAATGTGGTTTAAGGGATGTTTTGCCTGATTTCTCTCTACAAGGCCATTTTGTGAGCACATGAGCTTACACAGCTTTTAATGTGATGTTCAGCTGGTGCTGGCTCACAGCCCACTCAGTCAGCTCTCCTTTTTGTTGGAATGCACTCCATTAAATAATACTGAAGGGTGAGTATATTATCTCTGCAACCCTCATTGATTTGCTGTTAAATGAAAGTGAGTTAACTTCTTTTAACCAAGTTCTAAAAATTCTTCTGCCATAAACCATCATTTAATATCTGTCTTCAGAACACTTCAACTGAAAAAAAAAAGTGTTTTAAAATTAGAGGATATTGAGATTTAAAAAAATAAGAGCCACTGAGGAGGTAGTGCTGGGTGCTTGTATATATTTATATTTATATTTAGGCTTAGGAAATGCAGCTGAGCACTTCCTAGGACCCCTTATCAATATATATATAAAATCCAGTGAAAATACATGTCAGCTGAGGTTTATCACTTTGAGATATCAGGTTTTAACCTTTAATGCACAAGGGTCTTGTTTTGCAATTGCTCCAATTTCAGCAATTCTGAAGAAAACAGCAGCAGAACAAACAGCCAAAGAGAGACACAACCATAACTCAGTTTCGAGGCTTAATAAATCAACAAAGAAGAAAGGTCAGGTCGCAATTCTAAATGCTAATTCTCTTCCCTTTTAATGTATGTCTTATATGCTTGAATAAACATGGGGAAAATTGTAATATGACTGAAGATGCCCAGCTCTGTTTGAGGTGTCTTGGCTGCTGCTTTAATGGGAAGCAACATCACTAATTTTGCACTTGCACCCTTTAAAAACTGGGACAGCAAAGAAATTGAATTAAGCTGTGCCTCTGGGATTTGAGAGAAGTTCAGAAGGTTTTTTTCAAATAACACATTAGTTCCACAGCTTTGATACAAAACTAAATGATGAATAACTTGTTTTGATGTTGTAACACATGGCCCCCAGTCATCAGAGATGTCTGGACATCTCTGTGCACAAGTCATCCCACTGTTCTTAATAGGGAACCAAATATCATTATAATAAGGTAATTCCAGTGCAAATTTAAGAGTGTAACGTTTCAAAACTGAGGTCAAAATGAACGAGTTTGTAAAAGTTGGTGATATTTAATAAAAGTTAAAAAAAATTCAAGGAAAACCCAATTAAAATTCCCACATAAAGAAGGAAAATCATAGAATGGCCTGGATGGGAAGGGACTTAAAGAACATCTGTTTGCAATCCCCTGCTGTGGGACACCTTTCATGAGAGCGGGTTCATCACAGCTCCATCCAACCTGGCCTTGAACAATTCCAGGAATGTGGCAGCCACAGCTTTCCTGGACAACCTGTTCCAGTGCCTCACCAGCCTCCAAGGGAAGAATTTTTTTCTTATTACCTAATCTAAACCTAGTCTCTTCCAGTTTGAAACCATTCCCCCTTGTCCTGTCCCTACATGCTCTTGTAAAAAGTCTCTCTTCATCCTTGTTGTAGGCTCCTTCCAGGTACTGAAGGGCTGCAGTTAAATCACTCCAAAGCTTCTCTTGTCCAGTTCTCTCAGCCTTTGAAGTCACTCATCAATTATTGAAATTATTTTATTTACCGTTTAACTAGAAAGCAAATGCATCTATAGATTGTTCTGGGTTTTGTTTTATCCTTCATGGCTAAGACCATACTCTTAAATAGCTGTTCTTTTGAGGGTGAGATCCTTTGAAAAACAGTGAGAGTATTGGGACTTATCTAAATCTTTGATATGTCATTTTTCATGCAAGACAAGAATAGATTAATATTTATTTTCAAGTTTTGATATGTAAATAGTAGATCTGCAAAAAAGTATACACCATATATACACAGTATGTACTTCAAAGGTGATATATATAAAGGCTGTTCAGCAGTAAGTAACACATTTTCCTTTGCTTTTAAAGCTGCAACAAGCTCTGGTCCAACCTCAGTACTTTATGAAACAGACTGTCACAGATTGGCTGCTCTCAGATTCCACGGTTAACATACGTTAAGAGACAAAAGATCTCCAGCTGGACTGTAAATGAGGGAAAACAGCATTCATTGCTTCCTTCTAAAACAGTTAATTCTATAAATTCAGATGGTGATATTATGCAATACTCTGCACAGAGTGGGAGGTGGAACATACATATGCTCAAGTATGTGGCATGCTCTATAAAAAGTAAGTGTGGGAGCCTCTGCAATTCCCATCTCAATACTTATCTCAGTTGCTAACTTAACTTCTTTCCTTGTTCAATCCCCTCAGTCCCTCTCTCACTGTCCTTCCAGCCCATCACACCTCTGCATGTGAAGAGGCCATCTGGACCTGAAGTATTGGTGTAGAAAATAAATACAGGCTCCTGCTATTTACACCGTTTGTTTGATGTTGCTTGTTTAGGCTAACAGTGGCAGGCAAAGGTTCTCTGGGAGTGTAGCTGGGTTGGACTCTGGCACCTGGCGATGCTCCAGGGTGTTTCCTGGGACCCCATGCTTCCTGCAAAAAAAAAGTGGGTTGCAAGAGGAAGACACCCCAAATGAACATGGGACAAAAATCCCACATCTCCCGTGACCTGAGGGCACCCGGCTGCGAGGTACTGGCCTGGGACGGGCCCGCACGGCTGTACCCGAGCTCCCAAACCCGAACCCCGCGGATGATGTGGGGGGCAGGGAAGCACAGGGGTAGCCTCCTCCAGCAGCGGCTCCCCGGTGCTCGCTGCCTCGTCAGCCGCGGAGGGGGACACGGGAGGTAGCGGCCCCCGCCGAAGCCAAGAGGCCAGCGAGGAGGGACCCCACCCGCCCTCCCGTCACCAGCAGCCCCCGGGGGCCTCCCGCTCGGCGCGGCCCGGGTGTGGGAAGGCACCGGGGAGGGGCGGGCGGTGCCTGCCCGCGGGGGGAGCGGAGCGCGGAGCCCCCTCCCCCGCCTGGCCGCTGGCTGCCGCCTCTCCCCGCCGCTCGACCGGCCCGCGCCGCCGCCACCGCCGCCTCCATCTTGAGCGTGTATCCCCTGCTCCCCCCCCC
>JACBWW010000062.1:1001135-1040695 GCA_020086605.1 Lanius collurio | reverse complement strand
CAGTTGCTGCATGGAACTGAGTGGCTGCTTGTGCAGGAGAGCAGTGCTGAGGAACATCTCCAGACCTTGTGTTTGGCTTGATGTCCCAAAGAGGAACAGTCTTTGGTAACAACAAACCCCAAACTCTGTAGGACTCTATGAGCTGTCACTCTGCCAGTAGTCATGGTGCACCAGAATCCAATGAGAGCCATGTCATTCCCATCTGCTGCTGCACACTGAAGTCCAGGTGGCCTCTTTGCTGCAAGTCACTGAAGTTCTTCATTGTTGAGGGACCCAGTTTTTTCCAGGGATCACCAAGCTAAAAGAAAGGGCCAGGAAAGTCCCCCAACAGCGCTGCCTTGAGCTCCAGCCTTACTTCCTCTGCACATGAGAAACCTGGAGCTATAAAGTGAATCCTTGGTTGTTCAGCATGGGAAGGCTGGAAGGAAGGACTGCAGCATGAAGGAGAGTTGAGAAGGAGACTGAGGTCTTCTGTAGTGTGTGAGAAAAGGTCTTGGAGATGGCCAAGGCAGCACCACATGGGTTGAAATCATGGCCTTTCCCTTAGAGGACCCACTTGTGTTCAACATTCTAGGCTATGTGAATAATGGGGCCTGTACTGTGATGTTGTTCCATAGATGTTGATCTCTTTGTTTTTTTCAGGAGAGCTTTTGTCCTCTTTGTAGTAAATTTAAGTGTCCTGATGATGGGCTTGGTTTTTCAGTTGCCTCTTTCAGCCCTTCTGGGCAGCTGTTGCCCACAGGTGTGAAAGCTGCTGCTCAGAATCAAACCACTCCTGAAGGAATCCTGGAGTAGAGTTAAATTCATTCTCAGTGGCTTATGGGTTGCAGCCACCTTGTTTGCTCAGTTGTGCTCTCTAGGAACTTCACCCCCTGCTCCCATTGCAGTCCCCAGCAGAAATGGGTGACAGGAGCTTTTCAGAATGCCTTGAGCATATTGTGGCAATGGCCAAAAGATGTCTGTTTGAACTTTCTGCTTTCATATCAGCAACCTTTGTCCGTGGCAGGACAGAATCAGCATGGGCTGAAATAGCATTTAACCCCACTGATGCTGAGTATCTTTAGCATTTCAGTGTGCACAGGTGCTGTTTGCAGAGGGATTCTTTTTTATGTGTAGCTGTTTCAAGTGTGCCAAGGGAATCAAAACATTCCTCAGTTGCTGCTTAGAAGTTTCTGTTGTTGTAGACAAGGTCACAGTGCTCAGCTCAGTGTATCTGATTTGATTTTTTTTGCTGCTTTCAAGGTATTTTGGAGGAGTGTCTCCTAATATCCAGGTGTATGTCTCATTCCAGGCACTCAGCTCTTGCTGGCACCCATTTCCATGCCATTTTAGATGCTTCTTCATAGTGCTAAGTAATTGTGTGTTTTACAAATGGGTTGTTTTATGGCAGTTGGTTGCTGTGGTGCAAAGCCCACTTTGGGGTAATTTTTCTAGAAATATGCTGATTGTTTCACTAGAGGAACCCTGCACACTTGTTTTTTTCCCATTAACAGATAAAACAGCTCTTCCTTCAGGTGCTTGTTTCACTGAAATTTGCTTGTCCCTCAGCATTCCAAGCAATTAGCTATTGCCTCATTTTTCCTGAACACAATATTAATGAAGTGTGTAGTCAGCTCATAATAATTACTTTATCCTCCATATATCTTTTTGCCTCCAATATCTTCTTTGCTTGTACCAGCCTGAATTGTAACAGACCTGTTTGTCAGCAGGATTTTCGTGGTTTGTTTGTTTGTTTTTTTTCATTTCATGATCAAGTTGCCTTTATATCCTCCTTTTAAAATTCTTTTTTCCTACTGATTGAAGCCATTGGAGCTCAGGTAGGATGAGTGCAGTTGCGTGTCTGCAATGTGTGGATCAAGTGGCTGATTAAAGTTTTAAGGCAAAGGTACCACCAAAATTTGTGGTACCTATATTTGCTGGTAGAAATGATGATCTTTTATTTTACATCTGAAGTAAAACTGCATTTACAGTCTCCATCATTATGGATGTGCATACTGAAACTGGCACCTGCAGCTTATTTCTGTCGATGCAGGGCCTGTTTGTTTCTTAAGACACAGGTGGTGTCATGGCTTAATCTCATCGTTCACAGAACCAGTAATAAAAAAAAAGTATTGCTCCTGGAATTTGTTCCTTCTTTCTGGAATAAGCTTGGACTACTTATAGGTCCTGGTCCTGTGAGATGCTGCTTGCTGTGGCACACAGTTGAGAATTTCTGGAACTATGTCCTTCATAAAATGCAAATACTGCATTGGCTGAGTACAGATTGTGGGTTTTTCTTGTCTGTGGGTCCCAAAGAAAGGAACTGAATATGTTGATTGCTTTAAATAAGGGTGAGGTGCTGGTTCAGGCCTCTGCATAGCAACAGATAAGCTCTGGGCTGGCTTATCTGCTCCCAGTGAATTTACATTTGCTTTTCTTTGTCTCCTTTCTGACTTCTTTCAGCCTTAGCTCGTTTATTCCCATAAGTCATGTTCCCATCCTTGACTCTGCCCTTCTCTCTTGCATTACTCACTTGGCTTCCTCTCTGCTTTGCCTCTTTGCCGGCTCCTTCCTTCACCCTCTGATCACCAAGCTGCTGCCACCATGCCTGAATCCTCCCCCAGACCACCTCCCCAGGCTTCTCCTCTGCTCCCCTCTGACAAGCACCTCCTTAATGTCAGCAGCTGACTCTCAGTTAATTATCTGGGTTGCTGATTAGCAGTTTGCGAGGGCAGAGCTGGCTGGGGCTTTTTGTTAAGGCTCTGAGCAAATGCCATTGCACAGTTCCTGGTGCTGGAAGCTGTCTTGCTGCTCTCCTGCTTGTAGCCCTGTGGACTCTCCATAGGCAGGTGGCTCAGGTGGAGGAATGGGAATTGTGGCTCCAGAGGGGCTAATGCCAGAGCTTGTTAATCCATTGAGATCCATGCTGCTTGTTGCCATGTTTATTCCTCTTTGCTTCCTCGTGGAAGAGCAGAAGAGATGCACATCTGGTCTCTGCTACATTGCTCAGCTCATCCTCTGGTTCTGCTTGTGACCCTTGAGAGAAGGAAAAGCAAAGCTGGAGGATGATTTTTCATTACGGGACTTCTTTGCCTCTGCAGTGTCAGAATGGAAGGATTGGTGGTGGCAGCCCTGAGCTGTGAAATTTGGAGGAGCTCCCTCCTGGACTGAGGGAGAACCACTAGTTTTCTCATCTGGAGCTGACAAAAAAAAACCAAACTGGAAACTGCTTTCATAAGACCTGAGCAGTACATTCCTTTTCACCTGGAAAACATCCAGCACATTCAGGGATATAAAAGAAAAGTCACAGGCAAAAGAGCAGAGAAGAACTCACTGGTTTGTGTGAGCTTAATATGTCACTGGTGCCAGCAGATGTGAACAGTGTTGTTTGAATTTCAGGGGACCTGAATGGTTTGCTGATCTGGGTACACAGCAGACTGCTTGTATATTGTGCTATCAAATTATTTTGAGTTTTTCTCACTGGTGGTATGGTGAAATGTATATCTGAGGTGCAAATAGAGGAAGTTGGAAGGTGCTGTGCATTGCTCTGATACACATTGCAAGAAATAGTTGATATATCAAATACCTGCCTGTATCTAAGGTGTAGAGATTCAGTGAGCCTGAAATTGCTGGAGTCTCTGGTAGAAATTTGCTCTGTTGCAGCATTGAGTGAGTTTTTCAGTCTGTGCTGCTTCTTGCTTGTGTCCTTGTCTTACACCATCCTCTGTGTTGTGTCACAGGGTCTCTGGACCACAGGCATGAGGAAGCCTCGGAGGAGGTGCCGGCAGCACTTGGAGGGGAGGCGTTCTCCCTCACCCTACAGCCTCAAGTGCTCCCCCACCCGAGAGACGCTGACCTACGCCCAGGCCCAGCGCATCGTGGAGGTGGACATCGACGGGCGGCTCCATCGCATCAGCATCTACGACCCCCTAAAGCTCATCACTGAGGACGAGCTGACAGCCCAGGACATCAACGAGTGCAACAGCAACAAGGAGAACAGTGAGCAGCCCCTCTTCACTTCCAAATCTAAGAAAACACCTTCCAAAGGCAAGAAGAAGGAGTCCTGCTCCAAACATGCACCACGGGTGTCTTTGCACTTGCCCCAGCCCAAGTTCCGTGTGGTGGACTCCTTCAGCCAGCCAGATGCCCCTCCCCTCCCTGCTGCCTACTACCAGTACATTGAAAAGCCTCCCGAGGACCTTGACGTAGAAGTGGAGTATGACATGGATGAGGAGGATCTGGCATGGCTGGAGATGGTCAATGAGAAGAGAAGGGCTGATGGTTACGGGACAGTTTCTGCTGACACTTTTGAGCTGCTGGTGGATCGGTTGGAAAAGGAGTCGTACCTTGAGAGCCGGAACAACGGGGCTCAGCAGTCCCTCATCGATGAGGATGCCTTCTGCTGTGTCTGCATGGACGATGAGTGTCACAACAGCAATGTCATCCTGTTCTGTGACATTTGCAATCTGGCCGTGCACCAGGAGTGTTACGGTGTGCCCTACATCCCTGAGGGGCAGTGGCTTTGCCGCTGCTGTTTACAGTCCCCTTCTCGCCCTGTGGATTGTGTCCTTTGCCCAAACAAAGGAGGAGCCTTCAAGCAGACCAGTGATGGCCGCTGGGCCCACGTGGTCTGTGCCATCTGGATCCCAGAGGTCTGCTTTGCAAACACTGTGTTCCTGGAGCCCATCGAAGGGATCAATAACATCCCTCCAGCTCGGTGGAAGCTCACATGCTGTATCTGCAAGCAGAAGGGAATGGGAGCTGCTATCCAATGCCACAAGGTGAACTGTTACACTGCCTTCCATGTCACCTGTGCACAGAGAGCTGGTCTCTTCATGAAGATTGAACCCATGAGGGAGACCAGCATCAATGGCACAACATTCACCGTGCGTAAGACTGCCTACTGTGAGAGTCACTCCCCGCCTGGCACAGTGAGAAGAGGGTCTCCAGCTGTTGGTGGTGATGGGCAGGAGGTCACTGTGAAGGAGGAGGGAGAGGAGGAAGCCAGTTCTGGCTCTCCCAAAGGGTCTGTGAAGAAGAACCAAGTGAAATTGAAGCAAAAGATCAAAAAGGAGCCTGGTGACATGACCAAAGGGCGTTTGTCTGTGCCCATAGTGACCGTTGCACAAATTCCCTCTTACAGGTGAGTGCTGCAGGTTTAAGGAAGGAGTTGAACAGCTGGAGCTGAACAGGATCTGTTCTAAGGATTCAGTCCCTCTCATTGTTGACCTTGGAAATACTGAGTCTTCAGTCAAGGTTTAGCAATAACTGTTCAGAGTGGTCTGTAGCATAATTTGTGGCTGAGTTTCTTCTGAGTGTCAGTGTCAGTCTGGCTTTGCTGAACAGCCATCTCAAGCTGCTGTGTAATGCAGACTCTGTGGTGGTCCCTAATGGCAAACACCCATCTGCCATGAAATATTTTTAAAATACTTCAGGCATTACAGTTTGGTAGACAGGTAGGGGCATCTCACTATTAAAATTTTTGAGATCTCATTTCATAGTTTCTTAATTCCTCCTTTTATTACAGAGTGTGTCAAACCTGACAGTGTTGCAAGCAGCTTTGGCTTTGGCTGTATTTGGCTGTATTTTTTTCTCCCAGCTCTTCCTCGTGCAGAACTAGGTAGTGCTAAATTTTTATTTGGTGCCTTAGGAAGTGTGTTGATGTGTCACTGGTATTTTAACAGATAGGCTGATAAGGCACCATGTATAATCTAACAATGGTAATAAAAGGTCAAAATAAGTGATATATTATTCTTGGACTCTGTCAAGTTAATTTCCCAGGCTCCAGCTTAATAACATCAAACTTAAACAGCCCCTGGAAAGTTCTTGCCACAGGAAGTAGTTCTGAAATTAAGGCTTGGAGCTGAATTGATGATTTTATACTTTGTGCTGTGGCAAGTGCTTGGTAGGACCCTCCAGTATGAAAAAGGGGCACATCTGCATGTGAGGAGATCCCAGATTGTCCCAGTTCACATGTACCTCAGAGTGTGCATTGACATAGCACTTCAAAGCTTCTTCAGGAGACCCAAGGGTCTGCAAAGCAGTTGGCTCCATGACACTCTCTGCTTCTTTCAGGCTGAACAAGATCTGCAGTGGGCTCTCCCTGCAGAGGAAGAACCAGTTCATGCAGAGGCTGCACAACTACTGGCTGCTGAAGCGGCAGGCGAGGAACGGGGTGCCCCTGATCCGGCGGCTGCACTCGCACCTGCAGTCCCAGAGGAACGGCGAGCAGGTACCAGCTGCTCCCCAGCTGATCCCACATGGGAGGACACAGAGCTTGGCTTCCAGGAGGAGATGAGCTTAACACATGGCTGGGGAGGGGAGTGAGGGTGAAAAGATCAGATTTAAGTCTCCTTTGGTCTCCTCTTGGTGTGCTCATGCCTGAAGAATTGAGTTAGTGTATTAGTGGGATATCCATGATGCCACTAAAGTTGGTGTTGATGAGACAGCTGGTAGGAAGGAATTTTTCCCCTGAGTCAGGAGACCCAGGGTTGTGATGGGCCCTTGGTGGACTGATTTCTTAGATGAATGATAAAAACACATTCCTTGTGAGTGAGTAAAGAAAATAGGTTTCAACTCCAGAGTTATGGCCAAATTTCAGTTCGGGTCCTTCTTCCTGCAGCTTCGATTTCTGTTTATCCCATGCACATTTAGACATAATCATCAGCTCTGGACTCTTTTGCTTCCTCTTTTGAGCTGGCATCACTTGATCTTGGTTTAAGCAGCACAGCATTTGGCATGAGAAGTAGTTGGTGGAGTAATGAAGCAGTAGGGCTGTACCCTCTTAACACAGCCTGTCAGTAGGGATTGTATACAATGTACATGTATATTTTTACTGTAGTTGGAGGAATTTATAGGCTTTTGGTTTCCAATACTGCTTTGGGTGCTAAATAAAAAAATTATTCCCCACTCATCAGTGCAGAGCCTTGGAAAGTACAGTGTTTTCTTGGAGTATTACATTGACAATTTACCATAAGTAAGTTCTTAAAAACAAATGTCCTATTAATATAAACCATGAAGATCTTGTGAAGCAGTTGTCCTCTTGGCAATCATGTGAAAGTGCATGCACTTAAAGTATATCATCCAAACCATAAAAAATATACAGATTTAGGAAAGGAAGGTTGATTGTGTTGTGAAGCCACTGAACTGTGTCTTGGAAGGTGTGAACTCATTTCCCAGTGTTGGCCATTCTAGGCAAAGGTCTTTCCATGGCTCTATTTCTTATAGGTTACAAAGAGAATAAGAATAGCTCTTTTCTCCCCTGCTTTTGGTTGCCTTCCCTTTAGACTGTAAGTGCTTTGGGATCCTGCTCCAATGCACAGAAAAACTTCCAGCCTCTGTGGTAAACATGGGTGTAAAAGCAGGGAGGGTGTAAATGAGCAGGCACTGAAGTGTGTTCCCAGGGTGAAGCTGCAGTATAATTTGGAGTAATTTCACAGATAAGGTAAAATCTAAAAAAGCTGATGTTCTCCTTGTCAGACAGCTAAATGCTGTCCAGAAGGACATGTTCTGACAAGGAAATAAGAGGAAGACGGAGAGCAATTCCCAGAGGATTCCTAGAAAAAGAAGGAAACACGGGAAGCCTGTTGTGTTTTTTATCTTGCCCCACTTCTATCTTGCAGAAGGAGCAGGATGAGAAGACGAGTGCAGTGAAGGAGGAGCTGAAGTACTGGCAAAAGCTCCGGCACGACTTGGAGCGGGCCCGGCTGCTCATCGAGCTCATCCGGAAGAGGGAAAAGCTCAAACGGGAGCAGGTAGGAAGCTCTGGCTCTGGAGTTCCTGCACTCAGTTTCAGTTCCAGTTTTTCTTGAGCCTTTTCCTCTTTTCATAGGATCTGACTGTTGGGTGTGCAGAGCCACCTCTCCCTGTGCCAGGCACAGGTTTGCACTGTGCAGCTTCTGCCCTCAGAACCAGGGCTGGGCTCCAGAGTGCTGGGAAAATGCATTTCCATCATTAATACTGAATTTGATTCCTGACCTACAGAACTCCTTCTATTTCTGGGCATGGACCAAGTGTTTTGCAGAGTAGAAGTTAGGTCTCCTTTCATTATTATTTCAGGAGTTTGGTAACACCTGCTCCAGAGAGAGGTCTAAATCACAATTCAGCTCTTAATTTATAAAGGTAAAAATTCCTGTAGTTTGTCCTCTAAGGACATTTTTAGAAGAAAAAGTTTTAAGATGGAGACCTTTTACTTAACTTTCCAATTTCTTCTTTGACCTATGTGCACATCTCCAAAGTTTCACCAGTTGCTTCCAATGCTTGCCAGCCTTGCCTGTCTTTGCTGTCCTTACCTCGTTGGTTGCTGCACCCACAGCTGTGCTCTCTGGCTGGAGTATCCTCCAGGGCAGCTTCAGCAAAGGCTCACTGGGCACACAGTGAGTCCATACATGTCCTCAGGCCTTGCCTGGATCCTTCCAGCCTCTCTGCAGGGAGAGGGAAAGCAGCATCCTCTGTGATCACAGCTTCACTGAGAGCAATTTTTTCATGGCCAGAAACTACCCACAGCTTTTTTTGAGTCTTCTTGATGGTTCATTTGCTGCATTGTCCTTGATTTATATCAGCAGCTCAGCCCTCATTGCTGAGTGAACATATTTTAGGTAGGAGGATGGAAAAAAAAATAATTCTTGGGCTTTGTTTGCTTTTGATATCTTGATATAACCTTATTGCAGTTGGCTAAATCCATAAAAGCTTATGGAAACTATGGTGTGCTTTATAAAAGGATAAAATACCACAGAAAAGTGTATCTTGGGCTCTTTCCCAACTTTCAGGTGAGTGGAGAAGGATGCTCCAGAATCATGCATCTCTGTTTGGCTTTTTTCCTGTTTTGGGGAGAAAATGTGGTCTTTGTATCTGTTGGTATTCATTCTCTCACTGATGCTGTCTTGTTGCTGAGCACATCAAATACAGTTTGCTTTGTGTAAACAGGCTTGCTTACCTTTGTTATTGAAGTGTTGATTTAATGACATAACAAGTGATTATAAGATCAAAGAAATGAAGATGTTAAAGGATGAATAAATACTTTTATCCTGTTCCAGTCTTGTTTGAATAGATTTTCAGTGTAGGAGATTTTCTGTGCTACAACTTGTTTGCTTCAAAAAAACACCATTGGAGACTTCCTAAAGGATAGAAGTAACTGTGTTAGGAATTTGCAGACATCTAACCACTGTTGTTTGGTTTCTGCCTTGAAGTCTGAGAGCTTATGTCTTAAACTTTTGTTTTTGCTCTCTAGTTTAATTATGGGTGTTGTTGTTCATGTAAATGCCTGCATACTTCTAATTTTTATATAGTGTTGCTAATTGGCATAATAACAATATCTTGAGGCAGGGAGTTCTCCAGGATAATTTACCAGGCATGAAAAGCCTGTTTTCATTTTTAATTGTAGTGTCCTTTAATTTCCTGGGCTTTCCTCTTGTTTTGACATTGTGGAATTGAACAAACAGGAGTTCCCCATGTGAAAGGATTGGACTGTGCAGTTAGACTGGAAAATGCACATCCTGCACCTGGAGAGTGCAGAAGTTCTACAACAATGCTGGCCTGAGGTTTCCACCACTGAGTAAAGCTGGGGGGATCATTCAGAAGAATCTGGAGGGAGAAACCACTCCCAGATCCTGTCCTCACTGAGTGTCCTCATGGCTGTGTTCCCATTCCCAGGTCAAGGTACAGCAGGCTGCCATGGAGCTGCAGTTGACCCCTTTCAATGTCCTGCTACGCACAACCCTGGACCTGCTGCAGGAGAAGGATGCTGCCCAGATCTTCACAGAGCCTGTTAACCTGAACGAGGCAAGTCTCTTTCCTAGAGGTGTTTAATGGGTTATAGATGAGATATGGCTGGGCAGAAGCACAAACCACCTTGTCCCAAGCTGCTGGTGAGATATTTAAGAATATCTCAAAAAGGCCTCATGATTTGTATATCCTTCCAGGCCAAAAAAAGGGTATTTTTTTCTGGAAGTTTTAGCACATCTTGGACAAGTAATGTTTTGCAGAGCCAGGATGTGTCTGCCTTGCTTGGGTGACACAGAAATGAACATCTGTTGCTGCCCCTTGCCAGTGGAAAGGGCATTAAGAGTTCTTGTGCTGGGTGCGCTCTGGTTGGCTAGTAAATGGTTTTTGTAATTGTACAGGTTTTATATGTTTAGGTTCCAGATTACCTGGAATTCATTTCCAACCCAATGGATTTTTCCACCATGAGGCGGAAGCTGGAGTCCCACCTGTACCGAACCTTGGATGAGTTTGAGGAAGACTTTAACCTTATAGTTGCCAACTGCATGAGGTATAATGCTAAAGACACGATTTTCCACCGAGCAGCTGTCCGGCTCCGGGACCTCGGGGGAGCGATTTTGCGTCACGCGCGGCGCCAGGCCGAAAGCATCGGCTTTGACACTGGCGTGGGGATTCACCTGCCTGAGTCGCCCAAACCCCACGACTTTTACCGCTTTTCTTGGGAGGATGGTGAGTAATGATTAGTGCTTTTTTTTTTTCTCTCAGGCACATCACAGCTTTAGTTCTGAGCATGTTGTTGTCAGCCTGCATGGAAATCGTAGCCATTCTGCATAAGAGAATTTTCCTATCCATCTGTTTACCTAGGCACATTTCTAACTCCTTGAGACCCTCAAAGAGTGGGATTTCAGGTGAGCTGGGCACTCTGAGCTAGGTGCAGCTTAGCTCCAGCTCTCCTAGTGCATGTCTGTGTTGGCACAGCCTTGTAGACTGCCCATGCTCTTTGATTTGTGGCAGGAATGTCATACGAACTTGCTATTTTAAAGAGCAGTGCAAAAGTGGGTCTGGGGTTTTTTGCTCTGGGGAAAGCTCATGCATTTCATTGTAAACTGGCAAGATGTACAGCAGCTGGGTTAGGAGGAACACTGAGGGCTGAAAGGGGATGATGAGGGGTCACCTAAGCCATCCTTCTCGCTGAGACTTCCCATTCTCAACATGACCCTGTCCATTCCCACAGCCTTCTTGAGAAGCAGCTCCAAAGCATTGGTTGAATAACTTGGCTAAACCTAGTATAGCCATCAATCACACAGAGCTTGCAGTGTGCCATCTGGTTCCTAAATGTTGAAGCCCTCTTGGGTGCAGATGGACAGTCATTATGAAATTGGTGTTGGTGTTCAGCTCTCTGTCCTGCTCCTGTGGATGCCAGCCCTCCAGCAGAGCTAGAAGAATGGCAAACATGTTACGTGTTTCAGCCACTTCTGGTTTTGGTCTGATTTTGTCATTTAATCTGACAATGAGATAGGTTTCTGACAAGGGCCTTGGCCACAAGCTGTTCTGTGTGTGGTGCAGACATGTCCTTTCACTGCTGCCCCTGGGGCAGTAACTGGAACTGAAGGACAGTGCAAGTTAAATGCTTTTTATCCAAAGGAAGGAAGTTCAAGCTCCAAGATTATTGACTGCTAAAGCGATTGATTCATGGATAGCATCAAAGGGAATGAGGCCTGGCACTGGCCCCAGCTGCTTCTCCAAGAAGCCTTAGTCCTTCCCTTCACTGTTCCATCTCTTCTGCTGCAGTGGATAACATCCTGGTCCCGGAGAACCGGGCTCACCTGTCCCTGGAGGCGCAGCTGAAGGAGCTGCTGGAGAAGCTGGACACGGTGAGCACCATGCGGTCCAGCGGTGCCCGGACGCGGCGCATCCGGCTCCTGCGGCGTGAGATCAACTCCATCCGCCACAAACTGGCCCAGCAGCAGAGCAAGGCCCTGCCCAACGGGGACACCGTGCCGTGGGAGGGGCTGGAGACAACGTCCAGGGAAGGGGATGAGGAAGGGGAGAAAGGTGAGCAGCAGGATTTTGATTCCAGGTCTCTAGTGCTTGTCAGCAGTCAAAACCAGCTGTTTCTCCTGTGGCCTTAGTGAAAGATGGGAATGGCTGTTGGTAGTTTTGGGAATAATTATTTTTAAAATGTTCAAGGAGATTCTTTATTCCTTTAGCAGATGGTGCCAAGCTCCCGCACCCTCCAACCCTGGAGCCCACAGGACCCGCACCCACCCTCTCAGAGCTGGACTCTCTGCAGGACCCTCCAACACTCAAACCCATCAGTGAAAGCAAGTCCCTGAACCAGCTGCAGAAGAGGATGGTGTCGGACAGGGAGCTCTTTGACAAGAAGGCTCTGCAGCAGGAGAGCCAGGCTTTCCAACGCCTGCTGTCCAACAACGGCCTCAACGGCCTGGCCCTGCCTCCTGCAGACAGCCCTGCCAGCCCCGCCCTCAGCAGCGTGGGCCGGAGGACCTCTGTCCTTTTTAAAAAAGCCAAGAACGGTGTGAAGCTGCAGCGGGGTCTGGAGTGCTCCCTGGAGAACGGGGAGGAGCCCAGGCAGGGCGGGCAGCGCTCACCCTCCTGTCCTGATGTGGAGCGACAGGCACGGAAACGGCCCCAGAGCAGGAGCTGCAGTGACAGCAACGGAGAGAAATCACCCAGGCAGGCAGGACAGAGAGGTGAGGAAAGGGATGGATGTGCCAGTGCCACGGTGTTGGGTCCTAGGTTGTACTCGATAATCTCAGAGGTATTTTCTAATTGATTCTGTGATTCTGTAATTTCTTGGGATTTCTTTTCCATCTGGAAGCTGTGGAGGGGGAAATCCTGGGACTTTGTAAAATCTTCTGTGTTCAAACTACACACTTGGAAGTGACTTTATGCTTAGGGGAGAACACAGTCCTCATAACCAGATGTGCCTGGTGAAACCTGCATCTCTTCACATGTTTATAAATAGGGCAGACATGTCCATAATGAGCTGCACTTCTCCACTGACTGTACATGTTGGTTTTGGTATCTTAGCTCAACTCTAGTCACCTCCATTTGAGACATTTAAAGGTACCAACATGAAGCCCAGGGCAGTCACCAGTAATTTTCCTCTTTGCCAGGCTGCTGTAAAAGGGAGTTTTCCATTTTTTGTAGAGCAAGCCAGTGTGCCCAGCTGCTTACAAAGCTGTTGAGTGGCCTGACTGGAGACTCTGGGCTGTGTTGGCATTCCTGCCCTTGTGGAAGGGTTTATGGTGGCTTGGTCACTCTTAGGAGAGTTTCCTGCTGCAGAAATGCTGCATTTGGTTGGAAGTGTTACAGTGTGGATTAACTGAAACATTAATTTGAAATCACTTCTGGAATTTAAATAAATTTAGTGGGAATACCAAGCAGATTCCTTTTCAAGTTAGATCTGCAAATGAGAATAAGCAGCTGAGATGAAATTTGGAAAGACAAAAGAGAAAGGGAATGTCTGAGTGAGAGCACTGTAATTTCTTTTTAGTTCTGTGTGAACAGCCATTGTGGGACAGTTCCCATCTGGAAGATTTGACTTAGCCTACACCTCAAATATTATCTTATAGTTATTTGGCTATCATAAGGTTGCAAGCATATTGAGAGTGAGAGGACAGCAATAGAATGTGGGAATTGACTTGTCAGGACAGGTTAAAGGAAGCACAAATGACTACTCCAAAGAGTGGAGGGACTCACCATCATCATGTCCTAGTAATTAAAGCAGAAAGTTGTCATCCAAACTGGATAGAGGTCAGAATGAGAGGCTGAAATTTAAAAAAAAAAAAGGGAAAATTAAGGCAGAGTTCTGGAAAATCACTGATATTAGGCAGTGACATTTCTCCTCTGCTGAAACAGCACAGCTGGCTTTTTTCTGAGTTACACCACTGCTTTTGGGATTCAGCTTCAGGTCCTTCCACAATTTCAAACACAAGTGGTTTCTCCTAACTGGAGGGAGTGTCTGGTGTAGTGAATCTGTGTTACTGCAGAAGCAGGTCTGTGTGATGGGGGTTTTCACAACAAGATGTTTCCCAGAAATGTGCTCTCTGTGACAATCCCATATTTACAGCTAGAAAAAACAACAGGAGCTTGGCCATGAATTTGCCTTTTGTGTGGCTGTTGGACTTGTGAGCCCATGGCAGTGTGGGTGTGCTGGGTCCATGGACTGGGGGAAGGATGTGGTCACCTGGCTGCTTGTGCCTGCTCTGGGCTCGGGGGTGCTCTCAGGGGTCATTCCTTGTTGTTCCCATTTGTGTCCTTGGCAGGAGTGACCAATGGCTTTGTGAAACACGCAGAGGGTGGCTCTGACTCCGAGTGCAGCTCTGCCCTGGGCAGTGGGCTGGTGTTTGAAGCCTGCAGGTAAGTGCCCCAGGCAAAACTGAAACACCTGCTGTGTCTGGATTAATCTCTCTGGTTCTGTTCTTTGACTTCTTAATTTGAAACCCAGCCCAGACTGTTACTTACCTGTGTGTTGACTCTAAAAGATGAAAAGCTGCTGAGTTTTCATCTTATCCTCTTAAGCTGTAGGTCCCAAAAACAGTGTTTGATTTTTCAAGCAAGTGGGTGTGTGTTACACTTTTCTTTCTCAGTACATGCAGATCCTCTCTGCTGATGCATGCCTTACAGTTTTTGAGAAACAAAACTGGAAAAAACTTGAATTCACATTTTCAGTTCAGCACTGCAGGTAAAGCTGAACTTTCACCACCTACTAAATAGCTGCTTTCTTCCTCTCAGAAGTTTAGGAGCAGAAATGGGCAGTTCAAACATGACTGAACAGACCTAAAGCAAGCACCTGACATCCTCTGATGTCTCGTGGATAGCTTGAACAATTATTCTATTCAGGAACAGCTCTGTTTACTACTTTTTCTCAAGTCTTTGTTTTCCAGCACTAAAATCACTCACAGTAGGTTGCTTATTAGAAAACTGTAAAAGAAAAAAAAAATTACAGTATGTGAAAAAATATGATTGCTTGAGGTGCAGGTAGTCCATTTTCTGAAATGTTTGTAGTAATGGGGTGAAAGGATGTTCAGGATATGGGCTGACAAAGTCCAGTGTCATACTGGAGTTGTACTGGAGGGCTGCTGTGTCATCTCTCAAGTCTCTATGCAACTGGTGTAGCTCATGCAAGCTCCAGGCATCGTTGCATCAGCTCTCAGGCATGAAGTCTTCACTGGGTTTCTCCTCATGTTTACAGCTTGGTTTCTGTGAGGCCTTTCCATGGCTCATGGAAAGCTGGGGTGATGTCCAGTGTGCTTTCACCAGAAGAGATCACATTTTGCACAAGTATTCGGTGTTCTTTTCATGCCAGTGATGCACCAGTGCAGTAACTTCTTGGTATTTTAAACAGATTTGGGGAATCCAGTCTCTTTGTTGTCAAGGGTAATCTGTTTTCTCCTCATGCCCTGCTTTTCCATACCTTCCTGGCAGTGGTTTGATGCCTCCCAAGCGGAGTCGAGGGAAGCCGGCTCTTTCTCGGGTGCCCTTCTTGGAGGGTGTGAATGGAGACTCTGATTTCAGTGGCTCAGGTGAGAACTGCTGCCCAGCTCCCCCTGCTCTAGGCCCACCTGAACCAGGGGGAACACATCTCAAAGCACACCAGGAACCATTTCTGCACAAACTACCCAGGTTGGACCTGCCTGGGCATTTTTACCTACTTTGTTAGAGATTTAGGTTATTACATGTACACTGTTCCTGCTTCCATCTTTCATGGTCTCCTGTGCCCTGTGTTCTCCTTGGAGGGGGCTTTCTGTAGGGCTGGTGTGTGTTGTGTGCCTGTCACTGTTTCCTCCTGTTTTGGGACTACTTCTCTTTAATGATGCTGTAACACAAACAGGAAATCATAATTATAAGAGGGGTCTCTCTGGAGATGACTTCATAGCTGTTCCCTCTTGAATTGCTTGCAGGATCTTTGTAATGAAATTGCCTTTGTCAGGATGTGTTGTACATCTGTAAAATTGTCACATTCCTGTAATCAAGGCATTGCACCATCCTGTGTCAGTGAAAAGAGTTATTGCAGGTTTATGCTGAGATCAGAATTCAGCTTTGAGGCCCTGGTACTCCTGTGCCTTTCTGTGCAGCTCTGTGTGCTGGCTCTTGTTGTGGCTCTCTGAGAACCTTACCCTGGACCTTGTGTGCTCAGCAGTCTACTTTGAGATAAGCTCACAGAGTGAGGCTGGTGCCATGAGAACTGGAATTAGTGGGACAGTTCTGGAGTTTTGAATATAATTTCATTAATGAAAGAATACATCTGGAGTGCAGTAGTGGAGAAGCTCATCAGATCTGTCCTGACAGGGTGCTCAGCTGGGTTGTACTCAGCATTTTCTAGATTCAGTTTTCAATGCCAATATTTGACCATTTTCCCTACGTGCTGTAAAATTTTCAGCAATGAAGATTACTCCTTTTCCAGGACCATTTCATATCTGTGACCAAATCCACCTCTTGTATGGCCATTTGATTTCAGTGACTCAATTTGATGAACATTTCTGCATTGAAGGGTTCATGTGAATCCACATGCATGCACAGACCCATGATTTAGGTGACTGTGGCTTTATCTTAGTGCTGAACCTGATTGTACTGATAGAGCATAAAGAAGGCTGGGCATCCCCTGTGGCCAGGCTGAATTTTATCCTAAACACCCAGTGCATAGAGATACAAACAGTAAGTAATTTTCCACTTTGTCCTGTGAGTGTGCTTTAAGTACTACAGTAGTTCATCTGTTTTAGTTGATTGCTGCTGAGACAATGAGGCCTGGGTTCGATGGCAGTGTGGCTCTTTGTGTTTTCATAACCTTCTTGCTGGTGACAGCTCCTAAGCTCTGTCTCCTGCTGTCCCTTAGGCAGGCCTCTCCTGATGTCCCTTGAGAGCCAGGCTGAGCTGGAGCCCCTGGAGCTCGTGTGGGCCAAGTGCCGTGGTTATCCCTCCTACCCTGCCTTGGTAAGTGCCCTGTGGCTCTCCCACAACCTCACCTTGCAGCTCAGGTAGCCCAGAGCACGGTGCTGTTGTGCAGTGTAACCAGACAGAAAAAGAAAACTTCCCAAAATAATGTAATATGTGCTTTTTTTTTTTTTTTTCTTTCCCTTTTGCAGGGTTTTTGTGAATTTTCCCTGTGCTCATTGTTTCAGAGCTTTGCAGAGGATTCATAAAACATTGCTCTCTCATTTTCAGGGCTAGGAGCTCTTTTCACTCCCCTCTCCTCTGAGGAAAGTCATCAGTACTGTGGGGATGAGAAGACCTAAATTTTATAAATGCAGGCACCAGGTTGTGCTGCCTGCCCAATTTCCTGTTCAGTGAGCACAGCTCCATCTGTAGGTGCCCAGCTGGCCCTGTCATGTCTACATCCTCTTGCAACAAGCATATGTTGGATTTAAATCTGAGCATATATGCATGTGTCAGTCCCTTGAATGTTATTTCTTCTGTTTATCTGTCTTTGGATATTTATCTATTAATGTCACCAAAAAAGGCAGATTCTGCTCTAAGTGTGACCCTCGTCCATGCTCTTACTCCAGCCTGGAAGAGGGAACATCCATGGATCTGCTGGCCATCTTGGCCAGCCAAAGCAGTTTTAGTTCTCCACGTGGCTACAGCCAGAGTTAAACTGTGCCTTAGAATGGATTTAACCACTGAGATTGCCTCCAAAGAAGGCTTTTTTTAATAGCAGCCTGTTGTGGTGGTAAAGCATTTTAATAAATTCCTACATATGGCCAATGTCAAAGCCAATCTACTTTTTCAAACCCTTAGGAGGGGGAGAAGAACAGACTGAGTACTGCAGCCACCCTCTGCTGTTTTCTTCTTCTGCTGTGCTGACATAGCACAAATGTGGATATGGACATTTCTGCTTCATATGGGGAGAATTGATGCATCTGTTGTGACTTACCTTCAAAATTACTGTAGTCTCTGTTCCCCTGGTTTGATGCAGCCAGCACTGTTTGTCAACTTTCAAAATATTTGGCCTGATTCTGATCTAATTCAGTGTAAATCTGAGCAATGCCACTGATGTCAACTGAGTTGTTCCAGAATGGAGCTGTTATGAAATCACATTTTGCCTGTGGAGTACAGCAGGAACATTACATTTATTGCATGAGTTTGGAGTGAGGGAGGGAAATCCTTTGCTGAACACAATACTGAGTTTGTACTGAGTTACATGTTAGTGTAAATGCATTTACAGCCCCACAGAACTACACTATTTCATCCCTTTTTCAAGATGGGATGCCTGGCTTTTGGACTGACTGGCTTCCCTTCCACATGGGAAGCCTCAGGCTGAATTTTTTTTAGAAGGAGACACAAAACAAGCAGTTTTTCTTACCCACCTAAAGTAGAATTAATTTGCCTGGCTTGGATACACTGGAAGAACAGAAAAAAGAATGCATTTTGTTCATTGCTTGGAAGGGTTTTGTGCTAAATGTCCTCTCCTTGTGTCCCCAGATTATCGACCCCAAGATGCCACGTGAGGGTTTGCTCCACAATGGAGTCCCCATCCCTGTGCCACCCATGGATGTGCTGAAGCTGGGGGAGCAGAGGCAGACAGAGGCAGGAGAAAAGCTCTTCCTTGTCCTTTTCTTTGATAACAAGAGAACCTGGTGAGTGTGAGAAAGAAGATTTAACATAATCTTTGGGATGTGGGAGCAAGCAGGGATTATGGTGATGTTACATGTAAATTGGGGAATTTAACATGCAGCAGTCAAGAGGAGTCTAAATAAAGAAGACAGCCTGCTTTTCCTGGCCCAAGAGCACAACATCTGACAGCTCCACAGTGAACAGCCCAGCATCCTTCACCCAGAGCTTCCATCACAAAAATACTGAGGCACATGAAGAGCCAGTTTGCAGCAAATTACAGAGAGCATTTGACTTCACAACACCAGCAGCCTGTTCCAATGCTGCACATAAGATTTGCCAAAAATTTCCAGGCTAACACTTTCAGAATGCTGGGTTTATTTCATATTTAGACTTGGCTGATTTTTCAGATGTGCTGAGTACCAGCAGTTTAAAAATCAAGATCATTATTTAAGATGGAAAAGGTAGGTGTAAGCACATAGGTTCAAAGCAGGAAAAATATCTCAGGGCCTTTTGTTGCTGTGCTTCAGACAGGATGAATCTGCTGATTTTAGCACTAGTTACTGACCATGCTCATATGGTAACAGTCAACCACCCACATATAATAAGGCATGAACCAGTGAAGGGCCTTAAAATTACCAATAAGTCTTTGAAATCTGTGTGTGAAACGATGGAAGATTTGTAAAATTGGAAATTTATGCTGGAAGAGGAAGAGGTGACAGCTGCATGCTGAGCCCACTGGATTACTGAAGCAGCAAATACCACATGGGAACATGAACCAAGTAACCAGTAAGACAGGAGGCAGAGCCTGTGTGCAGCTGGGATCACAGAACCCAGTTTTTGTGGATGCTGGACTCTTGGGATGCTGTGGGAACAAAAGAGAGGTGGGCTTGCCTTTTCTTCTGCTGCCTCTATAAAATAACATCATCAGGAGTTTAAAAAGAAGCCTTGTGGTGTTTGAAGAGCCCTTCTCCTTAGTCTTCAGGGAAGGGTTTGTGCTGGCATTCTGGGAAGAGCAGGGAAGCTCCAAGAGATCAGGGAAAGGCTGGAGGAAGGGGGTGAACATTGCCTGAGGGTGGTGCCCTGGACTGGAGGGAAGACAGAGCAGAACCAAACACATAGTGGGGTAAAGCAGCAACGGAGGGAGGGTTTCCCCTTCCCTTTGGGGGCTGCTGCAGTGTTTTATGGGGTGTGAAGAGATGGGGACAAGGTGCAACAAAGAAGTGTTTGCCATGTGCTTGGTAAGTTGGGAAGGGGATCACATTTACATCACTTGATGAGGGTGTCTGTGTCCTCTGGGTAAAAAAAGTGTCAGGAGACAAAACTCCTGAGGCTTTCTATTATCCCACTGCTTTGTTCCCCTGGTCCTGATTACAGGAACCACTTGATAAAAAGCATGTTCTGCAAAGAGAGACTAATGATTTGTAGCAGAAAATCAATGGCACTGCCATGCTTCCTGTTGCTGTAGTCATTGGTTTTCAAAAACTTAAATCCAAGATTGAAATTGAAGCTTTTTTTCCCAATAGAAGTAAACATTTCCTTGGCTTTGCCCTGCTCTTGTTGAATACAAGCTCTGCTGCATGTTTACACTATTAAGTGGCCACTCAGAGCCTTGTTTGCAGTTTGTGGGAAGCTGAGGTGCTCAGGAAAGTACTAAAACCCCTCTTGGAGTCAGATCCAGTTTTGATTGACTTCAGTGCTGCTGCAGAAGGGTGACAAAGACTGAAATTGTCAACTTTGTGCTGAAGATCAGCTGAGTGGGAGGTGCATTGAGCTGTGCCAGCAGTGGCTGAGGTGGAGCTCCAAGGGGCTGGATGTCCTTAGGAGAGGTGGGTGACACAATTCTCAGTGTCCAGTTAACCTGGACAAATGACCACACAAGAAAAGCTTGCTACAGGCAAGGCATTTGCAATTTAAGTCATTCTTTGGGGTCATGCTGGGCTTGGGATGTGTCATCCTGGTTGTAGGTGATACTCAGATAGTTGTACCCACCTAAACTAATGCTCACAGCTTCTGGGAACAAGACAGAGCTTTTTGGGGATAAAAACTCACTTTCCACCATGGGCATCCCTGTATCTGCTGCTCTGTGGAACAGGAATTTCCAGGTTTCCCCTGAACTCCAAGGAGCATTGAAAGCCTTGAGTAAGGACTCCAAGGAGAGCAAAGACTGTGCTCAGGAGCTATTTTGGCTGCAGCTGGTCCTTCTATGTCAAATGCAGAGATTTAAACATTTGTACCATTGTTGTGGGGTGTTAAAGAAAAACATTACATGAGAGTAACTGCTCCTGGGGAGGAGGTGACAGGTCTTTGCACTCCTCTCTGCTGCAGGCAGTGGCTGCCACGGGACAAAGTCTTTCCCCTGGGCGTGGATGACACCGTGGACAAACTGAAGATGATGGAGGGACGCAAAACCAGCATCCGCAAGTCGGTGCAGGTGGCCTACGACCGAGCCATGATCCACCTGAGCCGAGTGCAGGGGGACAACCCCTTCATCCCAGCCCCCTACCTGTGAGGGGCTGCTGGGGCCAGCCCTCCTGCTCCTCCACCCCTCGAGCTCACTGCACTGGCAGAGTGCAGCATCTCCAGCAGCTGTCAGCACTCCTCAGAGTACCCTGAAATGTGCCAAAAAACCCCCCTCGTCCAGCTTCTTTCTGAATGTGTCTTGCTGAAGAGCTGGCAGGAGATGAAATGTAGTCTACAGGGAGTAAGGTAGGTAGGAGAAGCTGACAGGAGCCAAGGTGAGTTGCTGCAGTGAGCAGAGCACACAGCACTTGGATGTTTGGACCTCGTGCACCTCCCCTGCTCCTGCCTCCCCTGTACTGCCAGGGAATTTGAGTCGTCAGCCACTCCCAGGTAATTCCTGGGAACCTGGCACCCCCAGGACTCTGCAGAAATCCCAACTGGACTTTTCTTGTGCCAAATTTACCCTAACCATCATTGGCCTTTTCATTTTTCTTTAAATGGCCTTGTCCTATCACACAAAAACCCCACAGAATCGTAGCTGGGAGCTGTGATTGTGATTTCCCTGCCTACATACGTCATGTTTTCATGTTTAGATTTCTCTCACTGCATTTAGAAAAGCTTGAGATTTTGGTAACATTCCCCCCCCCTTGCACAGTTACATGCACAGATGCACAGAGCTTTAAAGATGAAAATCAAATTACCTGATCTGTGTCTATATGTACGTCCTAGAAATTTATTTTGTAGTTTCATGTTTGAGTTCTGATTTCTGTGACTCTGCTTGTTGCAGTAACATTTCATATCATAACTTAGCACAGTATCTAAGGAAAGAAAACTTCCTTTTTTTAAGAAGTAATTTTGGAGGTGTCTAATGAGCTGGAGCAGCTCTGCAGGCACTGAGGTTGATCAGGGTTGGAGGGAGATGCATCTTTTGTGTTGGTCTATGCACATTTGGTGTAAGGCTCCTCTTCCTTTTCCCCCCTTTTTCTTTCTCCCTGTTTTCCTCTGATGCATTTTGGACTGAAACCAAGCACTGACCAGAGCACACAACCCTTCTGCTGTTTCACCTTCTCCCACACGTGCACATCCTTCCCTGGTGTGTGGGTCTCCAGTGTTGTCATCCAAGTAAACCCAGACAATCCCTGTTGGTTTGGGTTTGCATTGCAAAAAAAAACGGGGACAAACTGATGTTTGGAAACTTGGTGACTAAATCTTTTCTATTAGCCAAGGACTTAATGATTTCTCTGATCTCTTCTGTTGCATATCCCTCTTTGCTTTCCCATTTTAAAGAGCCAAAGGTGCAAAGCAAGATTGTAGATTGAATATCATCATTTTGTTTTTTAACTCAGTATTTTTTTATTATTTTTAACTTTTTCATACTGAAGAGAATGTGGAGTCAAAATAATAATAACTAATGATAATAGTAGGGAGTAATCACTGCCATTTCTACTTGCTCTACTTTTTTAAAATACCACTTCTTATACATTGGGGCATGGAACTGCATTTGAAGGAATTTTAAGATTCCTTAACATATAGAGATGGGGCATAGGAGTTTGTAAAAATATTAATAATGATAATAATGCCCATGGAGTGTGGCTAGGGAAGGATGTTGTGTATATAGTTGTAAAATGTTCTAAATTATTTAGACCTATTGTCACCATTCTTGAAGTCCTCAGTTGTGTTGCTGGGTCTTTTATATGCACAGTGTAATTTATTTAAAGGAACATACACTTTTCCAGGTGGTAGCTCAGCTGTGGACTAGTGACCTGTGTATATGTTTTAAGGTCTTGGGAGTTGGTCTTTTATTTTTTTTTCTCCGTTTTGTTTGGTTTTTAAATGATTTTAGAATTTGGATTGGCTGATAGCCTGTTGTTGCTACAGAACCTAAATGTTACTGTCAGTCTGCTGTAAAGCACAGATTGCTCTATTTATTGTAGAAAGTGAGTTTATTTGCTTTCTAGAATTGTTTATATCAGATGGTATAAGAGAAGTAATAAGAAAATCTATGCTTGTAAAGAAAAAAAAAGCTAATTTTACCTACTATAATCTGACTGTCTGAGACTATATTTTCTCTCTGAGAAATAAATGTTCTAATGTATGAAAAAAAAACCAAAACAACAAAACACCACCCTCAGACAGAGTTCTTCCTTGCTAATGTTGTCCTGCAATCCAGAACTTACCGTGATGGTTTTTAATCATCCCACATGAAGAGCAATGACAGGGAAGGGACACAGGGAGGGGTTTCTTGTCCTGCCTCCATTGTGTCCCAGGGGTGAGGCTGTTCCCGGGGCAGGGGGTGACACAACTGGGTGCTGCATGGAGAGATCCCACCTTGTGCTGGTTTTGTTTGTTGGGGTTTTTTGTTTAGAGGTTTTTTTAATTCTTTCTTTTTTAATTAATGTTAAACTAAGGACCATGAGGTTTGTCTCTCAAAAAAACCAACAAAAGGCACACACAAACGTTAAGTCCAAATGCCTGAGAAAAACAACTCCACCTTAGGAGAGAGATTTCTTGAGATACTGTTTGGAGTTTTATTGGCAACACGGTTCTGCCTGTGACATGCTTGGCCCCAGCCTCACTGCCTGCTGTGTTCTCCCCACTGTGCACAGAAAGGGGAGAGACTGGGAGCCTCCAGCCCCTGCCAGGAAAGCCCTGGTGGCCCAGCAGGAGTGCTGGGAGAAACCCAAGGTGGCCCAGATTCCCTCATGCCCTCCCCAAGCCAGCCCTTGGCCCTCACTGGGTGGAAAGGGCCCATGACAACATCGACAGCTGGTTTAACAGCACCCAGGGCAGGGCCTGGCCACAGGGATGCTGTGGGGACAGTGCAGAGCTGTAGTGGCTGCTGGGGACAGCCACTCCCGGCTCCAGGATTGTTCCTGCCCGGAGTGCTGCCGGCAGCCCCGGCACAGCCCCGCCCCGCAGGGCCCCGGAGGCGCCTGCCAGCACTGCAGCCCCTGTGTCTCCAACAAGCAGAGCTCACCCCTGCTCCCACCAGGAGCTCCCCTCTCCACTGCCCAAACCCTTCCTGCAAGCGATGCCTTGGGAGCTGTTTCTGTCACAGCTCTGGCAGAACCAACACTGCAAGAACACGGGGCAGAAATACCTGCAGCTCTGGAACACCCCCCACCTCCAGAGGGGTTCAAAACCCTACAACACCACAGCCAGGCATCCTTCTCAGGTGTGGAGAGGATGGGGAGAACAAGGGGTTCATGTTATAAATATAAAATCTGCTACAAAGAGAAGACATATATTGTACATCTTTGACCCATATACACAAGAACACAATATACACAGAACGCCTTGGAGGAGTGGGGACACTGTCAGGAGGTTTTTCAGAGATGTTGCTCCCCTACCAACACCCCCTCCGTGCCTTCCCCACATGCTGGATGGGGCTGTACTCACACATCAGTCACCAAAAGTTCCACCAAGCTGGCACGTGTCATTCCAAGTGTGAGTGGATGGAGTGGTCGTGGCCCCCGTGGTGCCTGCCCCGCTGCCCGAGGGGAGAGGTAGGCAAAGAGGATGGAGAGAAGGAGGGAGGGCAGGCACGAGGGACTCTCTTGTGAACCCACAAAGTGCTTGGGGGGTCTCTGGACCCTTGGAGCGAAGGTAGGCCCTGAGAGAAACTTCTTGCCCTGCCACCCTCGTGGGGAAGGATTCTGCAGCCAGGCAGGTCTCTGATAAGGCATTTTCATCTGGGAGTTGGCGCAGTGTCAGAAGAGAGGAGGGAGCAGATGGGGCAGCGCACGTGGTGCAGGTCAACAGGAGGCAGCGAAGCCGAAGTGGTCCCAGCCAGACAAGCCCAGGGCAGGGAGTGCAGAGGACAGGAGGGCTTCGTCTCTGGCTCAGTTTATCTGTAAAGCTTCTCCCATGTTCTCCCTCAGCCCCTTGAAGCCTCCCTTCCTGGCGTGAGCCACCAGCACGGAGTGAAATACTGAGAGTTGTCAAAATGGCACATCCAGGCGCATGGAGTGGCAGACAGGCACACGTTCAGAGTTAAGACAAGAGTCCAGGTGAGCTTTGTACAGCAAGGAGCAGCTCCTGGCTGGAGTGTCCGAGGACTTGGGATGACAAAAATGCCACAGTGATCAGATCGGGGAGGACGAGGGGTGGGCACGGGAGAGGAGCCAGTCTGGACACCTATCGTCGGTAATGGTTTGGGGCATCTGCAAACATGTACTTGAGTCTGTAGGCTTCAGCCAGCAGCAGCCCAATCTCTTCATTACCCCAGTGTATCGTGGGCAGGTTTTGGAGCAACATCAAAAGGCCCTGGAAGAGAGGAAGATGTTTAGTGTGGAGAGGGTGAAGGCAGAGCACAGATCCAGCACAGGCTTGGGGCCAGCCTGACCAGTGGCAGCAGCGCTCAGTAACTTCTGCTCACCAGACTCACAGGTCTGAGAGGCTCCTGAAGATGTGCTTGTGTCTACATCTGAACCAGTGAAGCACCCCAAGCCCCTTGAAAAAAAGGGTGCTATTCCAGGGTTACAGCTGGACACAGGAGGGCAAAGACTGATCAGAGCTGGAATGGGATGTTTGAACCCTCCAAGAGCTCAGTTCTCTGTCATCACCAAGACAAGTTACTTCTAGGCAAAGCTCCTGAGACCAGATGTTCTTGGAGCCAGCTCTGACAGTTGTCTGTGTCCACACTGGGCTCCCAACCAGAGCAATTCCCTCCCTTCCACACCCAGGGAATCACCCCCAACTTCAGGCTCTTACTTGGAAGTCTTCCTCATCCAGGATCTCTTTCCTCCACTTTATCAAGAAGGCAGCGCAGACATACAGGTGGAAATGGGAGAATCCTTCTGGCTCTGACTGTGAACAGCAGAACTCTGGGTGAGCTCCTGCAGCTCAGCTGGACAATGACTTCCCCAGACATGGCTATCCTACTGGGCCACCCATCACCCAGCTGGCTGTAAACATCCTGGGGCCACACTGCTTTGTGCCCCTCAGCTCCCCAGGTGGTGCCAGGAAACCTCTGTCCCCCTGGGGACAGGGACACAAGTGACAGTGACAAGCCAAGCAGGGGGTCAGTAGAGCCTGCATACCTGGTAGGTGTCCCAGAGGCGGATGGTGCAGCGGAGGGGCAGCTCCCTCATGAGCAGGTTGTTCATCCAGCGAAAGGCAAACTGCAGGTACTCGACCTCGTACTTCCTAAAGTGATTATGTACCTGCTCTGAAACAGCACATTTCACTTACACACCTGGGGCTCACAGTGCCCCAGCTCCTGCACACTGCTCACAGCACAGTGGCTTTCACACACTTTCAGGCTGAGACCTTTTTTTCCCAAATTCTTCTCTCCTCACCCTGTGCTGTCACCAGGAGGTTTCTGGCTGACCCTGCCCTGGTTCCACGAGTGTTCTAAGAAGTGTCTACCCCTGCCACGAGAGTTCTCACAAAGGAGTCCTCCCTCTGTTGTGACAAACCTGACCAAATTCCCGTGTCACCTACCATCAATCCGGCTGACCAGCTCCTCCAGGGCTTTGACTTTCTTCTGGATGCCCGGCTGTGCAAAGGTGTAGTTGTCCTGTGGGGAGAGGCCCCGAGTCAGGAGCAGCAGCTTTAACAACAGCCACAAATGATCAAACCCAGATCAGCAGTTGGACAGGGAGATGAGGTTATCATGAGGCAAGGAGACAGGGCTCTTGAGCACCAGGATTGTCTGCCTGCTGTGAATTCCCTGGTCAGGACAGGGCCATCTGGACAGCCACAGCACCCATCTCCCCAGGAGTTCACTAACAGATTTAGCTCAGGGAAGGAGCAAAACCTCCCTAATGCTGGAGCATGCACTATACTCACCCAGACAGGGAGAGGAGACAAGCACACTGCTCCCCTAGCAAGGGCAAAGGAACTCCTGTGGCCCCAGAGGCTCACCTGTATCCCATCCAGCAGCTTGCTCATGCACCAAAAGCTGTCAGCTTCGATGCTCCGTAAAACATCCTGGGACAGGTTTGTCACGTCAAAGTTTTCCACATCCTCCTCTGCAAAAGGGAGGGAAGAGCATCAGGGAGATGGGGGACACCAGGGACATGGGACAAACCCAGGGGCTTTATCAGGCCAAAGCTTTGCAAGAGGCACTGCAAGACTCGCTGTGTGTTAGGGGTGTGCCTGGCACAGTCACAGCACCCGTGCACTCACCTACTCCTCCAACTCAGCTGAAGAACCCCCAAAGACATGCTGGCCATGCCCTGTGCCCAGTCCAGCTCCCCAGGGAATCACAGGAAGGACCCCACAGCACTTTTGTCATCCTTCTGGGACAAGGGCTGTGCGGGGACAAAACTCTGGCACATTGGAACCCCTTGGCACACCTGCCCTGGGGGACAGCAGGCCTCTGCCAGCTGGGAGCACCACAGGGAGAACTGGGAGAGGGGAAACCTTCACTGCAGCCAGAAACCAGAGAACCAAACTCTGCCCTTGGCTTGGGGCAGCACAAGGGAGCTGCCAGTTGCCACTCCCAGCTGGATTCTTCACCAAAGCACAACAGAGGCACCCAGCCTGGAGGCTGCCAGCTTTGTGGACCCATGAGAAAGAACCGCCAAAGCTTCAGGAACCTCTGTAGGAGAGCAGGACCCTCACCCTGCAAGGACCCAAAAGCAGGCAAAGATCTTCCTGGGCAGCAAAAAAGGCACTGAGTTGAATCCAGCACAGGGACAGCTGGGCCATGTGGCAGAGAGAGGGCTCAGCTTTGTGGGGTTTCTCCCTCTCCTGTAGCCTGGCTGGCAGGAGAGCTCCAGCAAACAGAAGTTGCCCCATGCATGGAAGAGCCTCGGTGTGGGGGAAGCAGAGATTCGTGCAAGTTTGTTTTTTAAACCCAAGGGGAGTCTGACAGTGCAAGGATCAGCAGCAGCTCTGTCCCCAAAGGATTCTCAGAGAGTAAAAAAGGCTCCTTGCTTTTAGACGGGCTTGTGAACCCCAAGGGAGTGTAAGGGACAGATGCCTCGAGGAGGGAATGACAGTGGTGCTGGGTGAGTTTGGAGCAGAATCACCTGCTCCAAGCCAGGCTCACCTTAACCTGGTGGCTGGAGAGCGAAACAGGGACCGAGGTGGGCAGACAGTCAGGAGACACAGGTCTGCCCCCCCTGGCTTGACTGACCCAGCAGTTCCCTCCCTCTTCTCCATGGGAAGAGAGCACCCACCCCGCTGCTGTCACACCACTGAATCAGCTCAACAAACAACAGGGCTAAGCTGGCCCATTTCCAAGTTCAGAGGCTCAGAAATCCTTGGAAAAAAAGCAAGAGAAGGAGAAGATGGGGCTCAGGGCTGGAGCCAGGTCACCCTCTTGGCTCAGATACACTGCAGGGCACTGCCACAGGCTGGTGAAAACCAACACCAACAGGTCCTGCCTCAAGGGAGAAGGGCAGGACAGTCAGTGACTCCAACACTGCTCCTGCCTCTGCTTCTCCTCTGGGGCAGAGCTCAGCTCCAGAGCCAACTGCCACCAGGAGCTCTGGGGACAAACAAGAGCTGGTTGAGCACTAATCTCACCATCTTGTACTGCAGAAAGAGCAGCACTGCTGTTTTCCAGCTGCACATCATCATCACCATCCAAAACTATCCCTCTTCTGCTGCCTTCTCTACAGACACTCTCAAAGGGCCCAGGTAGGGAGACAGGCAGGCAAAATCTGTTTAGAGTCCATCTCCTTCCCAAGGTCTCTCAGCAGGAAGGTGGATGGGCAGGCAAAGGAGCAGGACATGGACACCCAGGACTGGTGGCAAAAGCAGGCTCAGCCCTGGGGGAATGAGCCCTGTGAAAAGACCTGCCCATGGATGGAGGACCACGATGGAGAAGGGGACATGGTGACCTGCCCAGGTGATAGGGAACACCCTGCTGCTTGCACCAGCATGGGGACAGGAGGAGCAGCTCTGCCAGCACCCCCGTGTCAAAGCAAAACAGGGGCAGGAAGTCCTCAGCAGGAGCCAACACACACTGCAAGAGGCTGTGAACCAAAGCCCAGGTCTCTGGAGTGTGGCTCAGCACAAAGATCTGCTTAGCAGCAGCACTAAAGAGGCCTCATGGAAAGGAGATACCAACATATGGCTGTGACAGGGACTGAAAGAAGCCACTGGCTTGGGGACAGCCACCTACAGCAGTGCCACACGGAGCCCAGGGACAACAAGGGCTCAACAAAAGCAAAGTTCTGTGAGTGATGTTTCAAAAGGGCTCAAAGAGGACGCAGGAGAAGGGAAAGACCACCTGTGCACCCACACCCCTGCTTTCCATAGGGAGGCTTTGATGACTCCCCATATTCTGGTAGAGGTGGCTCAGGACAGGACTGGACAGCTGGAGGAGAGTTAAGCCCAGTCTCAGCTCACAAATTCCCACAGCTCTGGGCAAGTCTGCACTGCATGCAGTGAGCCCCAGGCCCNAGGCTGGCTTTCAATCCCAGGCTCTGGAGACAGAAGAGTTGTTGTTGCTTGGCCAAATTCAGCTCAACTGGTCCTGCAGAGGATTTTTTCCCTCCAACCTAAGTTTCAGAGAGAGCTGGAAACAGGAAGTCCACATCCAGAGAGGAAGCTTCAATCAGGAGTGAAAACAGCCCTGGAAGATGGTGAGAAATACGAACCCAGCACAGAGCCTGACAGGGTCAGTGCAGCATGAACTCTGCTGCCACATGCAGGGAGAGCTAAGCCCTGACACCCATCAGGGTACAGGACTGCAGAAGTCACACCACGTACCCACAGGCAGCTCTGATGCTTCACACCAGCTCCCTTCTTGTCTGGGTCACTCACTGTGCACAGCTCTACTTCTAACCCAATAAATCAATCCTGAGCAAGTGGCCTCTGCCAGGACTAAATGCCATGGATGCTGCTCAGGCCTCAGGAGAAGCCTCTCACAGGGAACCTGCTCAGATCTGACCTGCTCTTCCCACAGAAGGGAATTCACTCCAGCTGCCATCTGAGACACATTTGATGCTTTCTCCTTCAGGCTGTGAGGAGCAACAGCACTGCCCAGGGATCAACCCTGAGCACACTGGCTGTGTCAGTGGCAAGCAAGGTGGCTCAGCTCTTCACAAGGCCCTCAGCAGAGGCAGATCAGCACTTGTTTACAAAGCCTCAGCTTGATAGTGGAAAGCTTTCACTCACTTCAACACTTCAGCTTTTGGATGAAACCTTAAAAATATTTATTCAACAGGATTTCTGTCACTAATACAGTCCTTCTATTTACAGTGAAAACTAAGAGCCTTTAAACATAGGGATTATGACATCCCAGCATTAATGTCAACTCCAAAACACAGCTAGAGCCAGAGAAAGAATAAAAGCACGATGGGTGGAAAGGACTTGATCTCCAGGTAAAAGCAAGCAGCTGACAAGAAATTCAGAAGCAGCAGGGAGAAGTCAGTTTGCTTTCTGAAACTCTCAGTTTGAGAAACACACCTGTACTAGCAACAATGGAGGGAATCTATTTAAATAGTTTATTTCACATTCTTGTCAGGGTCTCTTTATATTTCACTTATTCCCCCTAGAGCAGGGACTGTCTCCTAAGTCCAAGCTTTGAGAGCAAGACCCTCCTCCCAACTCCATATACCTGGGCTTTTCCTGAACTCCCTCAGTGCCTAAAAGATCCCATTCCCCACCAAGCCGAGAGGTTGTTGAGTACACTGAAATGCAAACCCACCCTTAGCACTTAACCTTCTGTGGGGCTCAGCAAGATTATGAAACTGAAGTCAATTCAGCCAGGGAGCAGAGATACAGCAAGAGGTCAAAATACACCTCCAGCCTGGCCCAGGCACTCTGAAGGAGGAGCACACCATCCCCTTCTCCAGCAAAGCGAGTTTTCCTCATGCCAGCATTTCACACCACTTCAAACCCCACGGTCAGGAGTGCCTGGAGCAGCAAGTGTCACTTACCAACGTGCTCAGAGAGGAATACGACAAAGAACGGGGTGACCAGGTCATTGATGCCCTGCACATAGCCGCTGGCTGGGTGGCGAATGGCCCAGATAAACAGGATTCTCTCAAAAATCTAGGGAAGAACGAGGGAAAGCAGGTACCTGCATTAGCCATGCATGGAGGGAAGGCAGAAAAGCATAATTGCTAAGCTCAGGGAGTGCAGACCATGCACTGACAGGCTCTTCTGCAGCAGTAAGGTAATGTTAGAAGCGTACAAGTCCTAGGAGAGAGTCCTGTGTGATCCACAGAGCCCACACACAGGCCAGCCCACTCTTCAGACAAGACAGTCCAGGCTCCTCATCAAAGCCTCTGCCTGAAGAAATGCAGACCCAACTTTTCAAGACCCAGATAGCTCAATATCCACAGGACAGGCTGCCTCTTGGCAGAGCAGCGTCCTTGGCTGAACATGAGGTGTGAAGATGAGGTATCAGCACAGTACTTCCAGAAAAACACAGATCAGGACAGTTCCCAACAGAGCAGCCTCCCTCACAACAACCAACATTCCCAGACTGCCACAACCCCCTGGACACCATGGTGTGACACACCACATACACACACTGAGCTTGTTTCCAGAGAGGACAGGTACCCAAACCTCCTGGCCACCTCTTGAACCCATCCCCTCCCAGTAGCTCTCATAAAAGAAGTTTTGAAGCAAAACAGAACCATCCTGTGTTCTGGTTCAAATGCTTTCAATTTATCTCAAAATAAAAGCTTCAGTTTTTTTACCAGCTCTTGGCTCCATCTTGCCTAAGAAGAGATCATCTCATAACCCCCAATCTCCCAAGTTTGATGTCTTCCAGAAACAAAGGACAAGACCAGACAGTTCCAGGAGGTATTTGCATTGGGAGCTGTCAGGCAGGGAAGTTTCCTCACAAAATTAACTCACTAGGAGCAGTGCTGGCCTCACTCCACACACACATCCCATGGCAAATGTAGGGCAGGAGCTTCACCCCTCTCTTACCTCCTGGACGAGTGGCTGCTGGAAGAGGGGAATGAGTGGGTTGGTCCTTGGAATGTCAATGTGGATCTGGAAGAGAAGGTGGGTTACACACACCAGCTGTGCTTTCCAGGGCCACAAAAACTCACAGGCTAACAGAGGGGAATCCACCATTGGTGTTCCCCCAGGCATGAGCTGACAAGCACAGTGAGGGCTACAGATGACAACTGTACTGACAGAATCATCTACAGCTACCTGCAGTCTGCTCTGCTCACGAGCAGGCAGGTAGCTCAGAGCTGAAATTTAGTATTAAATCAATTTAGGAAAAGCTGTAACTAACAAGGACAGAACCATGGGGCCTTTTCCCCAAAGAGAAGACTCCTCCTAGCTACAGCTAGAGCAAGTCCTGGCATGACCCCACCCACGGGGAGAAGCAGCAGCAAGAGAGAGGAAAGGGCTATACCCAAAGCAGAAAGGCAGAGGAGGGTTCCTACCTGTCTGTAGGTGTCCTGGTGGTGCTCCTCGTTCCGGGAGTCGTAGTACTGCTGGATGAAGCCAAAGTACTCCTCCCTTTTCCGCTGCAGCGTCAGCTTCCGGCGCTCCGAGTTGGCAGGGAGATAGCCCTGAATTGGGAAAACTCAGCTCAGGGCAGACCCTCTTTCCTCACCAGCCCTTGAAATCCTGCCAGCTGTGCACCCAGAAACATCAGGCACACAACTCAGGAGCTGGGGAAAGAGCTTTCATGGAATTTGGCCTTCCCAGCCCCTGATCTTGGAGAAACCCAACTTCACCAGATTCAGTTTCCCAAAAGAGACTGACCCACCCAGTCCCCACACCAATCTGAGCTTTGAGCTCAAAGAAGATGCAGCAGTGATACTCCCTGACCAAAAACCCCTACAGCTCACCTGTAAGCTGGGCACTGGGAACAGAAAGCAAAGCTGGCTATGGGACACATGGAGCACATGTCCCTGACGTGGCACAGTCCCCCCAGACTGCGGTGTCACAGCTCCCAGTACTTACTGAGAGCAGTCTCCACGTCACAGGCCGGACCTCTCTGGGCACACCAGGCCAGCTACATTTTCTCAGCTCATCTGCAAACGGACAGTGGTGGCAATGGATTAGATCCTAGGCACGTCCAGGCACCACTACACCTAGAAGGAGAGGAAAGCCCAGTCTGCTCCTGCAGGCTCTGGAGACAATGAGCCTCCAGGAAGGCTCCCACACTAGCAATGACTGGGGATGTGGGTCTGCTGCAAGGAGAGTAGAGATGATTTCAGCCCAGCTTGGGGACAGAACTGGGAGCTGCAGAGCCACCAATGTGCCAGCACCTCAGTTCTCATGCAGAGCCCAAGAGCCCTCAAGTGATCCCATCCACCAAGTGCAAAATGGAGAATGATTAGGGACAGACAGGAAGTGGTTGGAGGACATCACCATCTGCCAACAGAGAGTTTGCAGATTCCTGCAAACATCCCACCTGGTACAACTGCAGGCAGTAATTTTTTCCACCCTGAAGCAGACCTGATGCAGGCAGCAGGCCCCCTCTGCCTTCCCCAGCCCACCCAGAGGCACCCTCATTCTGCCCCACTCACCCAGGTCGGTGTTGTGGCTGGAAAGGAGCTGCCGGAACTTCTCCAGGCGCGTTTTCTCCCTCACGGTCATGGGGGGAGCCCCGGAGGCGTTTTGGTCAGAGATTCGAGCCACGAGTGGAATGACAGGCCGGAGGGGAAGGGACTGCTGCTTCTGCAGGGGGCTCCGCACACAGGCCTCCTCTGCAAGGACCAGGTGCTGCACTGAGCTGGGGAAGGAGCTCCACCTCTCCAACCCCACCTCGCTCTTCCAGCCACTGTCAGACACTGCAGATTTCACCCTTCTGTTCCTCAGCACCACGAAACAGCATCACTGGCCCACTCCAATGGATCAGCAGTTCACAGGCATCTGTTGTAGCTCTTCCATCACTTCCCCCCATTTCTGCCTCTCTTTCTTCCTCTTGCATCCAGACACCTGGCTGCAAGTGGATCAGACTTCCCTCTGCACATGGGAAGCCACGGGTAGGACACAGGAGACAAGGCAGAACTGACCTTCAGATGCCTCTGCTCTCCAGTGATCCAAACACCAATCAAGCTAATTGCTATTGCAGAGAGAGGAGCTGGTGAGCTGCCAGTGCCACCTTCTCGGGTACTCTCACTGCACAGGCAGACAAGGCAGAACGAGCAGAAGCTGCTGCTGCCAAATTCCCTGCCCAAGCCGTGTCAACAGGACCTCACCCAGACCTTTGCTAAATGCAGCACATCAAGCCATAGAGGAAGCAGACAGTGAGCAAGTCCCAGCAAGAACTTAACAGATCTCAAAACTGACTTAGCACCCAGAACATGGAATACTTTGGGACAGACAGACATGCCTGTATGCAGGATATTGAGCAGCTGAGGGCACAAGCATTAAAGGCAGGCCTCTGAAAATGGCTCCTTGGAGTACAGGATAATAAAAGGAAGAAAAAGCCCTCTTGTGCTTACAGGCTGTGTCACATCCTCTTGCTCACACTATGAATAGCAACAAGCAGTTGAATTCAGTGGCCAAGCAGGAAAGCACTGGAGCAGGAGGCTGCTCCTGAAGATGGCTCTTACCAGAGGTCCTGGAGAGCTGGGCCTCGCTGCTGGACTTGATGACCTTGCAGTTGGTGGGCAGGTCACCGAGGGCAGGCTGGCACCGCTCAGGCTTCACCCGTAGCTTGCTGTGGTTCTCCAAAACCTGCGCTGCTGTGGCCTTGGCCACTTTAGAGTTCAGAGTTTGCAAAGAGGATGAGGAGGAGGAGGAGAAGTCCTCGTCTTCGTCATCCCCGATGTCCCAGGCATCGCTGGTACTGCGGGCAAACTCGTGGAAGCTGGAGGCCTTCTTGCTTTTCATGGGCAGCCCACTGGCCTTGGAGCGGTCCTTGATGAAGCTGTGAGCCAGAGAGGAACAGGATCAGAGCTGTGCTGTTGGATGAGTTCATTTTCTTTCTTTCCCCATGCCCTCATTCCAATAAGCCAATCCCTTTGTCCAGTTTCCCTGTTCCTCCTCCCAAACCTAAGGAATATGTTAAGTCTCCCTGGGCTTCCCACTGCCAGGTGTGGCTGTCACAGGCTGCTGTGACAGCAGTCACAGAGGCCACAGTGGCAGCACACAGCTGGAGAGGTGCCAGGCTTCTTGGCTTGGAAGGGCAAAGGGAAGACAGGTACAATTCCTCCAGCTCTGCCTTCCCCCACCCTACACAAAAAAAAAAGGTAGATTAACACCCAAAAAAAAGGTCTTGCAACCTGGAGAGAGGCATGTCAGAGGTCAGACAGATCAGGTCTCCTTCCACAGACACTCCTAAAACAGCTGCACTTGTTCCCAGCAGCCAGACCAGCCTGGGTCTTTCCTCAGGCACAGAAGGAATTTACTCTTAAGCTACAGGAGCCAAAGTCCACCACCTGAAGCAGGGAATTTTCACCACTACACAGCACGAGACGGGGACAAGGAGGCAGTTCAGATCCAGAATTCTGCCTTTTCCTGCCAGGAAAGCTGCTGCAGTTCTCCAGTCTTGTAGCTGCTGGGCAGCTTTACCTCCCTTCCCCTTAATTCCTTCAGCTCCGAAGAGGAGCTGAAGGATCAAACACCACTGCTAAAAAAAAAAAAAAGTTTGTTTCCTTTGATGTGGGTGTTACTGTATGGATTTCTGGCCATAAAGGGCACCAGCAGATAAGCTCTCCCTGCAAGCTTTCGTAGAGCTCAAGGCAGCACCACATCCCACTGCTGTCCTTTGCTGCAATATCACAGTACCAGGGATGCTGGAGACCTCCACCTACTGCAGAACCGAGCCCCCAACCTGCCAGGCCCTGTGCCCTGTGTCTCCAGGAGACAAACACTTACTTTTTGGTGAGCCGGGAATCCAGTGGAGGATGCTGTGCTCCATAGACAGGCTGAATGCTGCAAGAAGGGGAAAAGGAAAAGAACCCAAGGTGCTGTAAAAAGAGGTCCTACAAATAATCTCAGCCTAAACTTGGGTCGCACTTCTTGCCTGCTATTGAGAGCTGAATGAAAGACCAAAAGCAGCTTTAAAAACCTTCTAACTTAAAAGCCTTAGATCCAAAATGCCACGTTCAGATGAAGATTTGTTCTTTGCAGCAGCAAATTAAAACCTTGTTTAAACTCTTAGGCGTGGTCCTGCCTAAGCTGGGCTTTGAGATCTGCTCTTTTCTGCACCACCAGCTCACTCCAAGTGACCACGTGTCTCAGTCTACCTGCTGCATACACTGACGTTTATTTTCTTTTCCACCAAGGGGACTTCCAGTTTTGGGAGTTCACCCTTCCAGGCACTGTGACAGGGAAAGACTCCAGTCAGTGACACTGGGGCTCCTCCATAAATGTACTTTAGGGTTTGAACCCCATGCTGGCTCCAGGATCACAGCCAATGCCACAGAGAAGGAATGTCTGGCACAGTACGTGGTTTGATTCGGGTCCAAATCCTGGTTTAATCAACTACTTCCTATGTGGCCTGAAATGAGTCACCACATCTCAGTTCTTCTGGTTCCTTGGGACAAGGAGCCTGAGGGCTCCAGGCCCTACATGGGGAGCATCACCTCAGAGAGGAGCGACTAAAAACACACTCATCGCTGGGTTTGCAGAGTCTGGAGGTGAGACAGGGATCCTGAGTGATCACCTGCATTTGAGGAACTATTCACAGCCACCCCACCCTGGAAAACAACCTCTGGAAAACAAGTCCTGCAATGCCATGGCAGAGACAAAGGCCCATTCAGAGCTGGCACACAAGGAACAAGCTTCTCTTGGGTCAATAGAGCTGGCCTGGTTTCTAGGAGCTGCAGATGGTGCCCAGCAGTAAAACCAGCAGAGCCCAGCCATGGAGGAGAGGGATGGCAGCCTGGTGCAGCTGGAAAGCACGCTGGGAACAAGCTGAGGATGCAGAAGCAACAGGTCCAGCTGGCAGAGAAGAGATGCAGAGAGCCAGGGCAGAGGCTGGAAACAACCACAACACAGAGAGATCCTGGTGGAGCAGCCCACCAAGGGGTGGGCTCACCACTGCAGAGATTGTCCCTCATGGTTGGAAGTGCTCACTGTGTTTATCCATCGAGGATTAAGCCTAGGACAGCGTGTGATGACTAATGAGTACCTGGAAGTCAGGGCAGCAATTAAGCAGAGGCACCTCCATGGGTGGACACAGCAAAGAGATGATGAGGAGTAAGAAGAACAAGCCCTCCAGATCAGCACTGCTTCCCAAGGACTTGTGGCAGCTCCCTGCAGGACAGGAGCCAGCACAGCCTCTCCCACACCCAGTACCAAACTCACACTGCTCCATGATATCCAGCACAAGGCTGCTCCTTTTTGTCAGGGACCCACAGGCTGCCAGGGGGGAACTGCTTTGATCCACCTGTGCAGGCCTGGACATCACAAGAGCAATGAAGGATGTGTGTTAGAGAGAGGAGGGGATGTGGCAGCCAGTGCTGAGGGAGGAAACCCTTTCCTTGGGGTTCTGAATCGATGTTTGATAAAATGGCAGGGGGTCCCACCTGCACACAGCTCTTTTTAAAGTCCTACAACTCAGGCATTCCCAAACAAAGAATCTCAAGCTGATCTAAGCTGTGCTCCCAGCCTAACTGGACGAGTCCCCTGTTCTGTCCCAGTTTAAACTCTTTGGGACAGGCATTTCCTGTTACCTGGATGTTCAGTGTAGGGCACAAGGGGTGACCAATGGTGTGAGGTACAAGGTCTGTGCTCCCCGTGTGACACCTCACAGGATCATCACAGGGTGTGGGTTATTGACACTGCAGCAGAGCATGGCCATGAAACGTCCCTGCCCCTCTGGACACAGAACCTATTTACTTCCAGCAGGCTGTTTCTCCCCTTTTAAAACAGCGTTTAAATAACCCCACCAGACCCTGGCTGCCCATCTCTCTGAAGAGCAGGGAATAAACAACACATCACAGAGGACAACACACCAGAGCACTCTGCCAACACATCCCTAGAAAATTATCAGGCAGAAAATTCCCAGTGCAAAAACCATAAGACAGCACTGGAAAAACATTTACCAGTTCTAAACCTACACCTAAAATCTACCCTAAATCTACCTACACCTAAAATCTACCCTAATCTAGTCCCTAAATGGGACTAAAAGCTAATAAACTTTATTAGCAAATAAAAGCTAATACAACTAAGTGACCAAGCACACAAAGTGTTATGGAAAAGGAAGCTAACACCGTATCCAAGTCCTTACAAAGCCTCCTTCTGCCAGATTGTCAGGAGAAAGAAAGGAGAGAGCCAAGAATCTGTACAGGAGGGTCTCTCAAAGCTCAGACAAAAAAGAAGAAAGGGAGGCTCATGTCTAGCGACCATGGATGCCGCAATTGCACCTCCACCTTCTGAGTCAGGTTGTTGAAGACCTGTTGGTGACTGTCCCTGGAAACCACCAGCACACAGGAGGTAACAAGGCTCCTGGATCCAGGATCTCTGCCAAGCAGGCAGTTAGGAGCAGGAGAGAACACTGCCAAAATCTTCACGATGCAGAGTATCACAGGCAGGACCGGCTGCCGGCCAGACCGGTTCACCGGGTTTGAGCTTTCCAAGGCAAAGCTCAAAAGTCACCAAATGCAGAGGAGAGGGGGTGTCCAAGACCACCAGCTGTGAGCATGGCTGAGACCTTTGGGTAAGAGACAGGAGCAGCTGGGAAATAACCAAGGGAAAGCACAGGATTTTCCTCCCACAGGAGCAGCAGAGGAGGAACAGAGAAACTCCTTGCTCTCCCTTTGCTTACCACAGACATGGATTGTCCAGCCAACCTGAAGGAGCTGCACAGTGACAAGCAGATGAGTGAAAGCACATTAGAAAGAGATATTCAACTGGCCCAGCAGGATTTAAAGCCAACTAAGCATTTCAGACTGCACCCATACCCTAGGAGGCGAAGGGCAGGGTTCAGATAAGGCAAATGAGAGCAAAAGTGAGGAGCACCAGGCAGGAAAAACACTTGAGAGTCTCCCCAGAGAGGTGGATGTCCTCTTTCCATGTCAGCCTTGCTCCCAAGGCATTGTAGGGAGCCTCTCCTTCATCAATACCAGCCTCTTCTTCCTAAATACCATGTCCATCACACATTTCACTTGCTTCTCCCATCCCTGAGTGAGCAGAGGTACCTTGATAGGAACCAGAACATCACAGCCAGAAGAACTGAGGCAGGGGAGGTACAAACAGAGCCCTCACAGCCCTTCCTCTTGAGCAGAGGGAGGCCAGGAGCGACACCCCACACCGGAAAGGATAATGGGGGGGGGGGTTCCATGCATTATCAGGGACACCCCTTTGGGACAGAGCTGCTGCCACCCAAGGCGACACCTCTAAGGACTTTGGGAAAGGATGAGTTTTCTTCAGTATCTGTGGAAAGGAAGACAGTACAGCCCTGGCTCTGAGACTGTCCCAAAGGGGCCTCTCAGGCACCCTGGTCCCTCCATCCTGCTACCTATGGGGGCACACAGGGGGTCCTCGCAGCCCCCATTGCCCGCCTTGTCCTACAGATGAGGGAGCAGCTCTGACCCTACTCTCGACCCTTATACATGAAGCCTTCCACCAGCAAAATTCCCGTCCCACAGCCTGGCATGGCCGTGGCATCCCCCCTATTTCAGGGAGGAACCCCGGGGGCCCCAACCAGCTCCTCAGCCCCGCAGCCGGGACAGATCCGCCTGGTATCTATCCCTCGAGGTACCCTCAGCCCCAGAGCCGGGGTGGGTGACAGCCCCTTCCCCAGGCAGAGCGACGGCTCCAGTCCCAGCCGGAGCGCGGGGGGCGCGGCCCTCGCACCCTTCCCGCGGGGCTCACCTGCCCGGCAGCTTGGCGCTCCGCTTCCAGAACTGCCTGCCGCTCTCGGCTGCCATGGCGGAGGGCGGGGCGGGCCCGGCGGGCCGGCCAGCCCGTGAGCGGGGAGCGGGGACCCCCGGCCGGCCGGCCCCCGGCGCGGCGCGGGGCGCGGCACGCGAACTCAGTCA